>JARHVA010000046.1:5570000-5895000 GCA_037957365.1 Torreya grandis
TTGTATTAGTTTATAGCTCCGCCCTATGGTAGCTACTTTCCCTATTGGGGTTAGCAAGCACATTCTGGGTGTAGAGCTCCGCCCTATGGTAGCTACTTTCTCTTCTGGGGTTAGCAAGCACATGCTGGGTGTGGAGTAGTTTTATCTTTCAGCATTTTCCATTAAAGCATTGTTTGTAATTTCACTCCGTCTTATGGTCGCCCCTTACTCCGCTTTGGATTGGGTAGCACATACTGGACGTCGAGTTCCATTTCCGTACATTTGGGTTTATCTTCTAACCTTAACGAGTGCATTGATTGTAATTTGCAATTTGTAAAATTCGAAAAAAATTGGCTCGGGATATTTCAACAACTCTATGTTGGGGGTTGGTGGAGGCTTTCGTTTGATCAATTTTACATCTTTCCTATGCATAAAGGAAGTGATAGAAGATACACTCAAGAGAGGTTGTACCTATGTACCATTAACACTGAAGGTATGTTGAATGATGAGGTCATAGTGATTTATTCCAGAATTTTGGGAATTTTTTATTAAGATACATTAATTACCTTGAGATACTATATCAAACGCAAGCAAGCATGGCATGCCTTAGTTCTTTTGGGTTATGAGGAATTCTTGGGAAATGATTAAGACATCTTGAACCTATGGGGGCAGCCAACAAGGTACATGTTTAGCAAGTGGAGAGTTCAAATTGAAGGTTCTTTGCAGTGGGAAGATGCATTATGAAGAATGTGGGGACAACCCCATGGCTTTTGCAATTGCTTGAGGACAGGGAATTTTTTTTGGGGGGGAAGACTGTAATGTCCCCCTTTTTGGCATAGCTTGCTTTTGGGTCCTTAGCTTGGTTGTTCCCACAAAGCTAAGGGAAGGAAATATAAGAGAACATGGAGGGGGCATATTCTATGAGCAAAAAGGTAAAAGTACTTAAAATGTTCTAATTTTTAGTTGAGTTTGCAAAAAGGTACTTTTAAACTTATGTTCACTTAAGTTGGGATCATGGGACCCTAAACCCTCAAAAGGGGAGTTTTAAAAGATGGAGCGCCTATGTTTTAAAGAGATACAACCCTCCAATATGGGTGCCATCCTTGATGGTTAAATATAAAAGCAATTGCAGAATCTTTTGGAGAGGTATGTTGAATATTGAATTGGAAGCTTGATTACCACATCTTGAAGACAAAAACCTTCAAGAAGTGATAAGGGTTTGGGGACGAAAACCTCTATTCCTAAGGCTACTTGGGTAGCTCTATTCAAGGGCTGTAGTTGAGTTTCAAAATTGCGTGTTTACATGCAAGTGGATCTACAAAGGTGTTTTTGTACACCACTTACATTGAGGATTATTGCAAACCCATCAAAAGCTGGTTTTGGTGAATTTACAGGTCTTGGAGAATGGCGAATTGCTTTGGGAGCTTGTAAGTGGCATTGAAGACCATTTCATGGTAGGGAAACTTGCCTAGAGAGTTGAGCAAGCCATTTGGAAGGGTTCGTTGAAGTCTACAAATATTACATCATATTCTACTTGACTTTCCAACTTTGGTGACTTGGCTTGAGGGCTGATCTTGGGAATTTTAGAGCTAATTTGGAGTGTTCGTGAAGCATAAAATATTGCAAATATTTTATATTATTTTTCCATTTTGGACGACTTGCCCTAGGAGCCTTTTTGAAGTAATTTAGAGGATCATTGGTAAGTGGAAACAATCTGATTTATTTTCTATAATTTTTCGAGGTAGGGCGAATCAGTTTGAGGAAGTTTTTGGGCATCTTTGGAGGGTTTTTAGACTCCATCTTTGCAAGGTACACTTGTTATTTAATATCTGATTTATTTGGCAAGTAAACATAAGGGTTAGGGGGTTTTATCAGAAGGTTGAAGCAAGGGTTTGATTCTAAAATGTTGCCCTTAATTTTCTGAATTGGGCGATTCACTTGATGGAGGTATGCAAGGGTTTAGGGTGCCCTATTTGGCCCTAAATGATAATGTATTATTTATTGCTAAAATTGGTGGATATTATAACCTAACTTTAGCTAGCCAGATATGAATACAAATCTGATTTTCTAAATTATTTCATGCAAATTATTCCTAAATTGTGGCGACTTGGTTTGGAGAGATTGCAACATGTTTTAGGCCCTAACATTGGTCAATCCTTATATGATTTGTATGCTAGAATTTAATTTGCAAATTGTCGTCAGTGTGGAGTGTTTTCTGAGTTGGATTTGGTGACAAGGGGCTTTGAAATCAGGTTGGTGGCATTGAGGGTTTGGAGTGGAAAATATATTAGTTTAGCTCTTGTCTTCAATCAGTGTGAGACATAGTTGGCCAATTCACATAAGGTATTTTTCTAATTATTGATGGGTAATTGGAAGTATGAGATTTTCAATTTGATGATGCATATACAAAACTAGAGTTGGCTGGTTTTAATTTTCAGAATTCAGATTTGTTTTAGACTTTGTTTAGGGGTTTGCTGAAAAACTGTCTTTTGCATCATTGTCCCAATTTGGGGACATTATAATTTTGCTTGCTTGCAATATTTACAAAGGACATTGTCTGCATAAGCAGTGTGAACATAACCCTCATGTACAAACTCTAGGCACCCATGTAACGTAGAGGGAATAGTGTTCATTGCATGGATCCATGGCCTACCAAGCAAGAGGTTGTAGCTAATAGCTAACTTCATCAAATATTGCTTGAAATATCATATCCAAAGCTTTGGGGCTAAGACCTATACTTAACACAATTGTCCCTTCGGAGGCTTTATGACTGATTATAAAATCCTTTTATGATCAGATTTGAGGGTGAGAGAGATCCCTGATCAAGGCCTAAGGCATTAAGGAAGGTTTCACTGCATATGTTTAATCTTGAATTGTTATCCACAAGGACTCTTGTAATTCTTTAGCTATTGATTCTAGCTTCAATATATAGGGGAAGATTCTGGTTAATGACATCTCTATATGACATATCCTCTAGATCAAAGACTATGATGTTCTCACTATATTGTAATGTTTTAACAAGAGAGGCAAAGTAAGTAGGCTCTGTATTGGTCGGCAAGATAGCATCACGCAAAGCATCTTGTAATATGTCTTTGAAAATCATTGATTGTTCGAGCAATTCAAGTATGTCTTGGATTGTGAGTTTCGCAGTTGTTCCCCTAGGTCATATGGCTTGTTAATGTGAATCCTAGAAGTAGGATGAGAAGGATTGGAGGATTTTTGGTTTGTCCCATTTTGATAAGTAGTAGGCAGAGGGATAGTAACGTTTCGTGCCCTACCCTCATGAGTTGTTACATCATTAATGTGACAGTGGATTATCATACATTCGGTAATATGAGTAGTATTTCTAGGGGAGGATCAAGCAAGATTATCAAGGGCTAAGGTCCTATGATATAATATATTACAAAGAACTTTGTTATGTTTCACTCCCTAGGCTAATAATCTATGATAAATTCATGTAATCCCATATAAGCATGTACATAGCATCCATGAAAGTAAGTCAATGATCATGTAATACCAAGCTACCTCTCATACTTTTTAAAAAATATTAGAGTGTTAATTATGAATTGCTAGGACATACATAAGTCATTATTCTGCCTAGTCTTCATGATTTTAGCAAGTATAAGCCTTGAAGTAAGGCCCGCAGGGGGAAGCATTACTTTATGAAGAGTGGAGATAATTTAAAAATAGAAAATGATGGCAAACTACATATGGTTTGGTCACAACATATTGTCAAAGATGCAGATCTGAAATAAGATATGAAACCCTAGGTTGGTGAGGGTTTTGGAAACCCTAGGTTGGATGTACGCAAGAGTCAGGGTTCACTATATATGTTTACCCTAATTCTGGGTTTTAATCAAAATAGGCTAAAGAAATTGCATTGATGAATATATCTAACAAATATGTCAATAAAGTACAAAAATCAGTATCTACTCTAGTGTCTAAATCAAGAACTTAGCTTAAGTGTAGCGTAACAATGATAATTGTAATGTAAAAAAGAGTAAATGAGCTGGAATTATCACACCTTAATTAATTTTTGGAAATTTAAACTTGGATATGGAATTGCAGAATTTGTTGTTTTTCTTCTTGACCTAGCTTGGCATAATGAGATGCCAATCCAAAAGAGAGAAGGGAGAAGTAGTTGGGTCATACAACTACTAAAATGGTGTTGCAAGCTACATATCCCACATACCGAAATTAGACCCCTTGTAGTTCATGCAATGTGTAGATGATGTGTTTGAGGTAGGGCTTCAACCTTCTCTCCCTAGGTGGAGATGTAACAAGACTTTGTTTAGGATTTCTTTTGGCACAAGATGCAATGATGATGATGCAAGTCCTTTGAGCAGAAATAATTCCTTCTTAGGTGTGCCTATACTTGAAATGAAATTGAATCTTAGGATATTCAATGTGATCCCTGTATTGATGCCTCTTCATTCTTTTTAAAATGCCAATAGAGTATTTGTATATATAGGCTTCTCGTGATTTGAATTAAGAACTAACTAGCACACAAAAGATTGACAAATGGATCCAAACATTGAAAAGATGCCAAGACGAGTAGGAGAGCCCACAAAAATCAAAGGGTCAGACTCGTAGGTTGTATGAGTCTGCGCAAGTCAAACTCATAGCAGCTACGAGTCTTCCTATGAAGAAAAGACAAACGAGGAGAGAGAGAGGAGACAAAAAATAGGCCCATGGGCACAAGAACAAATTGATAAATTGAAAAATAGAGGAAGAGAGGACCACGGGATTGCATAGAGAGGAAAAGACACATAGACCAATGCCATTTAATCCCTAAATCAAAGTGATGACCCATATGGCCAAATAAGTATTAAAAGCATTTTAATAGCAAGGCTTGTACCAAAACTATGTGTCTACATGTAGAGACAATTCTTCAACTTTTCTTGTATGTATCCTTGACTCCATTTCCAACATTTTTGTCAGATTTAACATTCTCCAATTATAGTCGTTTATTGACTCCTTCGTTTTAAATTTTCCAGTTAATTGTAAATCTGGGCATTGTTTCCTAGCATCTGGATTATTTCCTAAGCTGTTTTTTAGCGTGGCCCATATCTTCTTTTTATCTTCCAATAATTGATGACACCACTTAGTTTCATATCCCTTTATCATCCACTATCCCTTTGGCTGGCCAATAATTCAGAGTATGAGATATGAGTGATTATGTCTCTGTTTTTCTCCGTTGTGGCACAAAGTAGTGCTTAGAATCCATCTTTTGTCTTTTTTAGGGTCCACCCAAAATTACTTACTGTTCTTTTCCTTTGGAAATGGTCTTCTCCTTCTATTACATAAAAGTAGATCCTTTTCTTTCCTCTTGATAGCTAGAGTTGCCTCTGCTCTAGTAGAAAAGGTAAGAGGACCACCTTCCATCATGTTCTGCTGTCTCAGTTGAGTTTGACATTGACTCTACATCGATTTATGAATAGGAATCTGGATAATATCTATATCATTTAGGTGAGTCAGCCTCCAAATTCTTACAGACCTTATAGTTTTCACACTTTCCTCCTATCTTTTCTTCTTTGGATAAGGTATTGGTTCTCAGGTTTGTTTTTCTAATAAAATTTTAAGATAGACAGGCATACTATCTCTGTTTGACTCTTTACCACGAGTTGGGTTCACCAGTGTAAAGCTACTCCAGGTTTGAATGTTATTTTACTATCCATTCATATCCATTGGTATGAGAATTATAGCTAAAAACTCATATCTAGGAATGGTGCGATATAAATAAATGAGTTAGAGGTCTTGATATACATGCCAAAAGGTGCCACCAAAGGCAGCACTGAAACTCCTCAGTGGTGACTCATCAAAACCGTAGTTAAGTTCTTATTAGGAGTGTTGAAAATCTTACAGTTGCCCAATCCATCCTGCGACAATATCATCAACAATAATGCAGATGTTATCAATCGCAAATTTATGAGAAAATTGATGTGTATCAACTTGTAAAGATTGAAGAAGCACTAGCCACAAAATATAAACCTATAAAAGGTCACGCTGAAACAAGCATGTCAATGACACGTACTATGACAACTGATCTTTTGTTGCCGAGTTTCTTTTGCAGATGTTACTGAGATGATATTTTTTGGGAAAATGGACAACGGTTTTTATAAAAAGTTGTTTAATACCATCACAAAAGAAATACCAACAGTTGTAAAGAAAGAATTAAGTCTACACTTCAAAAAAGCTGAAAAGGAAATTCATGACAGATTAACCTTAAAGAGCTCTATGACAGATTAGACATACTTAAAAATAAAAATTAGCCTGTTTTTATTAATTTATATTCTAATGATTGTACACAACAACTGCATCGTTGAATTATGACTTGTAGTATAATCAAGAATTAGATAAGCGGTTGCAATATAGCAAAAAAACAAATAGTTCTTGGCAAAAAGTCCATTTTCATGATTTTGTGCGTTACGGCCATTGTTTTGTTAGTTATCATTTTGCCAAAACCTTTATAGCTTAAGGAAGGAGTCAGTGCAACACAGAATAATTTCTTTGCCATCTTGAAGATCATCTAATAGCGCTTCAAGTTCAAAACTCTTTTAAGAAAGAGATTTTAAATCCCCTCATATTGATATAGTATGTAATATAAT
This sequence comes from Torreya grandis, assembly GCA_037957365.1. Lineage (NCBI taxonomy): Eukaryota > Viridiplantae > Streptophyta > Pinopsida > Cupressales > Taxaceae > Torreya > Torreya grandis. The sequence goes on from JARHVA010000046.1 coordinate 5,576,588, forward strand.
TATTAAATAATATGGTTTATAGGGTGGTAAATCGTACACACCTTTTCATGTGTAAAAGTATCTGTTATGTATCGTTAATCCTTTTATCAAGAAAATATTTTTTCTAAAAATATCTTGTGGATACCATTTAATAGACCTTTTGGACCTTTACACTCCATAAGAATGCAGCTTCTATCTATATGATCCTCCTTGTTTGACTTTAACATATATCTAGAAGCCACCATTCCATCGAGCTTATGCAATAAACTTCCATGATTTCCCATCTCCTTTCGTAAATTCTTTAAAGTGCTTCCACATCGTTTTCTCCATACTCACCGAGTGCAGTCAGTCCCTTACACAAACTGACCTTTTATCTCTTAAATGTCTTTAGAGGATACTAAAATCACCTTTCATGTTCCAAAGCCATGCCATGCAACAGATGCTAACAAAAGTCTGTAGTATCCGCTGCTTCTGTGCCCAATAGAAATGACTAAAACTATTATTTATCTATTTATTGACACATACAGTGCCATTTTGAGTTCACTTGTACTGAGATTGGTAATATGAGAATACATGGATTGTATTAAGGATATCAAAGAAATGATATTTTCCCTCAAATGCCATCATTATTGAGGAATATGAGTAGATATAGCACTAGAGTGAAAAATATTGACAATTATGTGTAAAGTGCCAATCCTTTTACCAATTTGAAGCCAATTATTTTCTTGAAGCTAATTATTTTCTTTTCAATGAAATTCTTAGCTTGGGAAACATTTCGCGATTTCATACCAGAGGAAGAAAGAGGTGACTTTGTTAACGCATATCACAAGCGATTGAATAGCAGTGATGAAGAAACACAGGTATATAGCAAGGGTTATAATTGAAAACAATTTATGGCCCTAAGTTTTGTGTTCAGTTCTTAAACTATGTTTTTCCTATTCTCAAAGCATAAATGATGCAACTTCCCAATCATGGATGTTATAGGATGAGGTGCTGGACATGCAATTTTTTCCCTAAGGAAGTTCATGTCGTACTTCTTGTGGCTTACTTTTATGTCTTATGATAAGAGCTATAGCACCAACAGGTGGACAAAGTAGAAATGATAATAGTGTCTTATTTTTTTTACCATGTTATCTCTCCGGAGAGTAATTTAATCTCTTTGAATGCCTTTATAGAATGTCAATTTATTTCTAGCACCTTATAGATGCTTCTCTTTTATTGCTTAGAGCTGAGCACAAGAGATTAGTATCTTAAGATGTTTTGGACAGAATAGAACTCTAACTGGTCGACGCCTGTTTAACTTTGAGCATCTATTTTGCTTTTACTAATACTTACCTTTAGACTTGAAAAGTTTACAGTCAAACTAGTTTGGAGTTCTTGTGCACTTCCTTGCTTTATGTGTACTACTTCTACCTTCTTGGCCGGTTTAACATATTTTCTCACTGAAGGACATTAATTTTTATTTATTTATTCATTCATTCTTGTATTTCTGTACTTCTATTGTAGTCAGCAACCTAACTTGAAGCATTTCTCTTTCAGAACAAAGCTGCCAAAATTTGGACTAAATTGGAGATGTTGACTTCCTATCTTCTTCCAAATGAAGATTCTTTAAAGAGAGGGGAAGATGATGGATTTGCTTTGGTAACACTAACTATTCTTTGGGAAACTTTACAAGCCTGACATGTTACATGTGGCAGTGTTTATTGGAAAGTCAAGATGCAGTGATCTTAATAGGTTCAAGCTTTGTAATTTGTGAATTAGCAATGAGAAATCAATTCTTATATTTGATCCGACATGCACAATTTGTGAAATTAATCATAATTGTTTACATATGTGAATAAAATATAGCAAGGTCCAGAATCAGGTATACTATTGTATGAGAAGTTATCCACCAAATGTCCCCTTTTTCTGTCAAATGTATGTTATATTTTCTAGATGTTGAAATATACCAAGAGGTGTATATATATATATATATATAAGAAAGAATATATTATATATCAAGTAGATGTTCCATAAGTGAGTACATAATAAAATATAAATGTGATAAAGAGGAATGTAGGTAGGGATTGATGCAGGACCATCTCTACAAAGTATATATATAAGAAAGAATATATTATATATCAAGTAGATGTTCCATAAGTGAGTACATAATAAAATATAAATGTGATAAAGAGGAAGGTAGGTAGGGATTGATGCAGGACCATCTCTACAAAGACAACTTGATCTTGTATGTTGAAGAGAATTTTTGCGATCCCCTTGAGGCCAAGCAGATGCTTGACCTTGTCAAAGCCAAATCTTGTGGTTTAGCGAGTGATAGACCTTGCAAAGGTCATATTGTAATATCCCCTTCTCAAACCTGATCTTTCCAGTGACCGTTGGCCTTTTTTTGGAGACCCGAAGGCTAGTCGGAAGGTAAAATTAGGGTTTTCTATTTTTAAGAATGTCTTTGCTCAGAGTTGGTGGATTCAATGGCGGATTCTTTCTGGGTTTTCAGAGAGCTTCACAATGGTATGTTCATTTCGGCATTCGGAGCATTTTCAGGAATTTACTATTTTTAGTAAATTCTATTTCGGGCAGTTTTTCAGTTGGGTTCAGCATGGTTGACTTCCTACTTCAGTTCGGTCTGATGACTTGGTCATTATTGGCTACAGGGCACAATTGGAGAGATAAGTTGATATAATTAATTAAAAGTCAAGTTTTAATATTATTTTCGGACGTTGACCCCTTGACCTAGTCTATTGACTTATGTTGTTTTGAAAAGTGGGCTTTTTGAGGGTGGCGCCTCATTAAAGATTATTTTATATTTTACATTTTATCCAAAGTCAAAACATGCTATAAAGGGGACGCATTTATTAAAGTATTGATTTTAATTAAAAAGTCAATATTGAGCTTGAAGGAAATGGACGCCATCCTTGAAAGAGATTAGGGTTTTTGCCTTGAAGAGGGGATTAGGGTTTTGAGAAGTCAACGAGAAAATTATAAAAGGAAGTCTTTGATCATCATTTGGCATCTTTGTCTTCTACATTGTTACGATGCCGCATTGGCTCTGGAACCGCTTCGAGGAATGGAGGCCTCCTAGCTCGGGCATCGCTTCTTGCTTGCAATACAACGACTAGTGGTGATTTAGTCTAGTTTGTGAGTTTGCTTTGAGTTGTGTGCATTGTAATCAGCTTGTGGCTGTCTAGATCAGATTATAGCATATTAGTTAATTTCTGGAAATTGCATTTTAAGCTACAGCAGATCCGTGTTTTCATTGGTAAATCAGAAAACAAAAATAATCTCGTTTTGGGTATTGTGTCATTGCATCTTATTGGTAAGGGCGCCCCTTCATGAATATTTGCAGATTTTAATACGAAGCTTATGATTTTATAATGCAAATCCGTCATTCCTTGAAGGCCGTACTTTTTAGAGTGCATTGGGATTTGTGTCAGTAATTAATAACCATTTTTAGATGTCATTTCTTACTACTAAGTTAGGCGCCATCATTTTGAGGGTCTATTGCATCAGATTTGAGATCATTTGGGTGAGAAATGAGAGAGTTATGAGCATATGAGTAAATTCATAGGTTGCTGGTTTTTCAATTTAAGGTGCAGATCTGTAAAAAAAAAACAGAATTATTATTTGGTCATTGAGAGAGTTATTGTTTCGGCATCTCTAATCAAGCCAAGGAGAGTTCTTTATATGATGTAATGCTAATCTTTCAATTCCTATGCTCTTGGTAGGCGAATGAGTTTCATTTTGTAAATTGGCAGTAATTCTCAAACTTGTTCAATTCTGATTTGTAATGCTCACTTTACATTCTGAAGTTTAGTAATATCTTAAATCTCCGCCCTATGGTAGCTCCTTTCCCATGCTGGGTCAGAAAGCACATTCTGGGTGTCGAGTACTTTCAGCATTATAGTTATTTCTTTTACGCATTGTAATTTCTGTTATCTCTGCCATATGGTCGCCTCATTTCCATATTGGATTGAGCAGCACATACTTGGTGTCGAGTGTGCTTTCAGTACAATAGATTGTAGGGATCCTCTGACCACATGCTCGTCGTTCGCCGGCGCATTCTTGGTTAGAGTTCTTGCATAAGCATTTTGTTTAAGATCCTCTGACCAATGCTCACACCTTGTCCACATCGGGATCCTGGTGTACATTCTGGTTAGAGTTGCTTCAGCATCGTTTTGGTTTAGCTGCTAACCTTAACGGGTGCTTTGGTTGTAACTTGCAATTTGAAAAAGTTGAAAAAATTTGGCTCGGAATATTTCAGTGGTATCAGAGCCAAGATCCTGCCATCCTGTGCCCAACAGAGTTCACTTGACAGATGAGTGACAGAGATACCAGACACTTCATACAGAGAGAGATGACTACAGAGAAGCCTCTACTTGAGTTAATGCATGAACTGTTTACGCTAATGAAGGATCCTGACATAAGGTGGGGAATCATAAAGATTTATGCTAGGTCTGAAAGCTGGGAGAGCAAGGTGCACATGGCACCTCATATTAATCGGGAGCTTGATGAAGAAACTTTGACAGTTGAAAAGTATGTGGAAGAACCCCAAAATACTTCCTTAGATTTGCATGTGATAGGAAGTGAAGAAGAACAAGATGAAGAAAACACTAGTGGTGTCCTTGGACCAGCTTATGATCATTACCAAGGTGATGTTGTTAATGGTGATTCTGATGTGTTTATACCCCTTTTAGTTGAGGATTTGGTCAAGGATTATTCACCTCTTGCTGCTGTTCAAATCTCTCAAGAATTTTCACTAGACAAATGTATGACAAGTAGCCAAGAAGACCTCCTTGGTATTCATTGGGCTGGTAATGAAGAAATCAATGACATACTTCCCCATGATGAAGATAATGACAGTGATGTTTTCAAAACAGCAGGCAATGGAGATTCTTCATTTCATTATGATGATGACATTGGGTTTGAGCATCAAACTAAGCCCTTGGAGAGGAGGACTTATGAAGAAACCAGTTCAAGTGAGTTACTGGGTGACCTATTCAAAGACTCAACACTCCAAGAGAAGCATGAAGAGTACTTTTCTCTTGATCAAAACAATCAGCCTTTTTCCATTTGGGATCCTGGTTGGTTGACACCAAGGTATGATAAAGAACCTTTGTGGGATGAATTTCCCTTTGATCCAGATGAAGATCAAAAATCAGTTTGCATGGCAAACTATGAGGTGGCCATTGAAGAGGAAGTTGTCTTTGAAAAAGAAGAGGGTTCAAAGAAGCTCCATGATGATGTCCTTGAAGTGGTTGCAGCCGCTAAAGAAGAAAATGTTTCTACGGAAACTTTCCGAACAGCGGATGACTATGATCCATTGAGCAAGTTGGGTGCTGCTTTAATGTTTGATCAAGAAGACAGTGATGAAGAAGAAGAGCTTGAAGACCATATGGCTCTTGAAGATGGAGAGTTTGAAGGTGTTACTAAGCACGAATCTGATTTATCAATGCACAAAGCTGATTGCAAGCAATGGGTTGAAGATTTTGTGGAGTATGATGCCTTTTATGACAATGAGCATTCTCCTCTAGTTGATGGTGAAAGAGATGAAAGCTGGAACAACTATGATGGCCACAAAGACACAAAACAAAGTTCTGATTTTGACAATCAGCCACCCAGCAATCCGCCATCTTTGCATATTCTTGAGTGGGAAGATCAAAACAAAGAGTCCTTTAAGAGGGAAGTGCGAATTCTATCTCAATTTGATCGCACTCACAGTTTGATTGAAGATCTCCACTGGAAGGCTCAGCTTGAAGAGAGGAAAAGAGGAGTTAAGGATGAAGTTGCTCTTTTCAATTTGCAACTCATCAGAGACTCTTTGGAGGCGTTGAAATCAGATTGCATAAACTTGATGGAGGATCGGGATCATGCTATTGAACTTGCAAAGAAGTCCTTCAGTGTTGTCCAACAAAAGGAGAATTTGGTTGATGAGCTCACTCTGGAGCTTAAATCAACAGAGGACAAGTTAAAAGAAAATCATTTGTCTCTAACAGAGGTTGAAAACTGGTTTGTTGATTTCAAACTTTTTAGCAAGCAAAAGAATGAGCAAAGAGTTGAAGAAATCAAGCAAGTAATTGACGAGTTTGATAGTCTTCGAGAGGAGTTTGATCCTGAAGGGTTCACAAGGAAATCAGAAGTTGCGTATGCAGATTTGGATCAGCAAGATGGAAAAGGGGACTTCCAAGTCTTTGACAACCCTTTCTTTGAAGTGGGTGCTGAAGCAACTTATGACAATCCTCTTTTTGAACCAAGTGAAGAGGAAGCTTATGAGAAACATTTCTTTGAGGTAGATGATGGGATTTCAAGCCTTGAGGAAATTTCTTATGACATCATTATTGAAGAGGGAAGTTTTAGCACTTTTTCTGACAATGGAATGAGGATGCATGAGATGCATAATGAAGGCTTCACTGCTGCTTCTAGTCTCCCCATTCAGGAGGTGGAAAATCAAGAAGCATGGTGGAATGAGGTCACTAATCTTGATGAGCAACAAAGGGATGATTGGCACTCCAATGAAGAGTTCATTCATTTTCGGATATGGATGCTTGTCAGATTCCTATCGGACTTCCTGCTTACACCATCTTCTCTAAGAATAACTAATTTCATAATGGAGTTTGATGAAGGGTCCATTGAATCCTTCCAACAATTCTTCTCTCATGGTTTTGAATTTGACTTTCTCAATGAATTCAGATTTGTTGAGTACCTCTTGGAGTTTCAGGGTGCAATGATTCAAATAGAACGTATTTCCCAAAGCATTCTAGTAAAAGTAAGTCTCCATTTGTGGAATGACTCTTCTTTACTTATGATGTGGGGCCCTGGTATCAGCTCACGTTTGATATGTGTCAAGAAGGTATGTTGGAGTGATGAGCCTCAAATTCACTGTCTTTTGGATGTTGTTACCTTCTTCATCAATCATTTGAAGTTCACTCCTAATGATCAAGGGGAGTTTTGGAGAGAAACGCTGAGCAAGGATTGGTACTTGGCTGTGATGGGATCTTCAATAGGTTTATCCTCAACGGTAGATATGAGCAGACATGATATTTTGAGTGCTGATTTTTAGTTTTGCAGCAGCCATCTATCTCCTTGGATGCTGATTTTCATAAAATCAGATTACAAGTTGACCATTTTAGTCTGGTTGGGGTGCCGGTTCATTCAATTTCAAACCTTCCAATCTCTTTCGAGGGACAATTTATGGTTTCACAAGAGAGAATGGGTGGTGTGGGCTGAGCATAATTAGGATTTGGGAAGAGACCATACTCATTTTAATGGTTTCCTTGGTACATATTCATGTACAAATAATTGGAGCAGCAGACCCTCGCTCGACTTGGCTTGGCACTTCGAGACTCCTACTGCTGAGATTTTGTTCAATGCCTTGATTCTACATTCTGAGACTCTTGGGGTTGGAATTGTGAGAAACTTCTTCAGACCTCTTAGTTGTGCCATGATAAATCAGGGGAGGCATAGGGAATTCATGTGGCATCATGAGTTCGAGTTTGTTGAGTTCTTGCAAAGGAAAGCTTTCCTCTTTGCAAGAAGAGTTGAAGATGTCACATTTGCAGTCATGGTTTCGTTTGTTACCATGTGGAGGTATGCTAAGGAGATTGATTTTGAGTTGGGTAGCCTATCTTTCTTCTTGCTTAGAATTGTGATTGACAGTAGTATGGTTGATACTGTTAATTCGGGGCATTATGGACATGAGATGTTGCATGATTTTGATGCCCCTCCTTTAAGATCTTTCAGTTTGAGTATCATGGAGGGTAACACTTTGGGGTTACAAGGAAGGTTAGTGCAGCATAGGCATGATGATTTCACAGATGTGATCAGAGTGGTGCAGCATCGGCATGGTGGGTCCTTCCTGCGATGGGTTTGGGAACCAGGGATCATACTTGTTTGCGTATGGATTAGTTCTAAAATTTTGGAGTCATGGTGGTATTGCTTGAGGACAAGCAATTTTGGGAAGGGCGGATTGTAATATCCCCTTCTCAAACCTGATCTTTCCAGTGACCGTTGGCCTTTTTCTGGAGACCCGAAGGCTAGTCAGAAGGTAAAATTAGGGTTTCCTATTTTTCAGGATGTCTTTGTTCAGAGTTGGTGGATTCAATGGCGGATTCTTTCTGGGTTTTCAGAGAGCTTCGCAGTGGTATGTTCATTTCGGCATTCGGAGCATTTTCAGGAATTTACTATTTTTAGTAAATTCTATTTCGGGCAGTTTTTCAGATGGGTTCAGCATGGTTGACTTCCTACTTCAGTTTGGTCTGATGACTTGGTCATTATTGGCTACAGGGCACAATTGGAGAGATAAGTTGATATAATTAATTAAAAGTCAAGTTTTAATATTATTTTCGGACGTTGACCCCTTGACCTAGTCTGTTGACTTATGTTGTTTTGAAAAGTGGGCTTTTTGAGGGTGGCGCCTCATTAAAGATTATTTTATATTTTACATTTTTCCAAAGTCAAAACATGCTATAAAGGGGACGCATTTATTAAAGTATTGATTTTAATTAAAAAGTCAATATTGAGCTTGAAGGAAATGGACGCCATCCTTGAAAGAGATTAGGGTTTTTGCCTTGAGGGGATTAGGGTTTTGAGAAGTCAACGAGAAAATTATAAAAGGAAGTCTTTGATCATCATTTGGCATCTTTGTCTTCTACATTGTTATGCTGCCGCATTGGCTCTGGAACCGCTTCGAGGAATGAAGGCCTCCTAGCTCGGGCATCGCTTCTTGCTTGCAATACAGCGACTAGTGGTGATTTAGTCTAGTTTGTGAGTTTGCTTTGAGTTGTGTGCATTGTAATCAGCTTGTGGCTGTCTAGATCAGATTATAGCATATTAGTTAATTTCTGAAAATTGCATTTTAACTTACCGCAGATCCTTGTTTTCATTGGTAAATCAGAAAACAAAAATAATCTCGTTTTGGGTATTGTGTCATTGCATCTTATTGGTAAGGGCGCCCCTTCATGAATATTTGCAGATTTTAATACAAAGCTCATGATTTTATAATGCAAATCCGCCATTCCTTGAAGGCCATACTTTCTAGAGTGCATTGAGATTTGTGTCAGTAATTAATAACCATTTTTAGATGCCATTTCTTATTACTAAGTTAGGCGCCATCATTTTGAGGGTCTATTGCATCAGATTTGAGATCATTTGGGTGAGAAATGAGAGAGTAATGAGCATTCGAGTAAATTCATAGGTTGCTGGTTTTTCAATTTAAAGTGCAGATCTGTAAAAAAAAAATAGAATTATTATTTGGTCACTGAGAGATTTATTGTTTCGGCATCTCTAATCAAGCCAAGGAGAGTTCTTTATATGATGTAATGCTAATCTTTCAATTCCTATGCTCTTGGCAGGGGAATGAGTTTCATTTTGTAAACTGGCAGTAATTCTCAAACTTGTTCAATTCTGATTTGTAATGCTCACTTTACATTCTGAAGTTGTTTAGTAATATCTTAAATCTCCGCCCTATGGTAGCTCCTTTCCCATGCTGGGTCAGAAAGCACATTCTGGGTGTTGAGTACTTTCAGCATTATAGTTATTTCTTTTACGCATTGTAATTTCTGTTATCTCCGCCATATGGTCGCCTCATTTCCATATTGGATTGAGCAGCACATACTTGGTGTCGAGTGTGATTTCAGTACAATAGATTGTAGGGATCCTCTGACCACATGCTCGTCGTTCGCCGGCGCATTCTTGGTTAGAGTTCTTGCATAAGCATTTTGTTTAAGATCCTCTGACCAATGCTCACACCTTGTCCACATCAGGATCCTGGTGTACATTCTGGTTAGAGTTGCTTCAGCATCGTTTTGGTTTAGCTGCTAACCTTAACGGGTGCTTTGGTTGTAACTTGCAATTTGAAAAAGTTGAAAATTTTTGGCTCGGAATATTTCACATATCCTACTCGTACTGACTCATAATTGAGTTTTGTTTTTTTCAATTTTGCATAATTTTTTGAGAAGACGACATTGGGGGAATCAAAATCACGTGTTCCAAGGTAAAGTGGCCACTTGACCATGTGGAAGCCAAATCATGTGGTTTGACGGGTGCTAGATTTTGCACGGGATATTTAGTTATCATACAATCTTGAAATTGAGTGCCCTTTTTTTGATTTTGCATATTTTTCTGAGAAGACATTGGTGAAATCAAAATCAGAAATTATGCTTGCTTTAATCATGAAGAGTTGGAACGCAATTTTTCTATTTCTAAAAAAATTATTGTTCTCTCTAATGTTACTCTTCAGATACAAAGCCAAACAGACAAGGTCCGTCTGGAGCTTAACCACCTCCAACGTTTGCTAGATCATTGGGGAAATGCTCCGTGTGTGGTCAACGGGGAACCTCCTGAACCCTCACGATATCCTTCGCCCCCGAAGACAAGGACGTGGGCCATGTCGGCAACGGTCCAGAACCAGATGCAGGGGTCACTCTTCATGATTGTCATCACCTCACTGGCCTTCTCGTCATGGTGGCCCGAGTGGCTCATCTAGATTTGGAGGTGATTGCAGGGGCTGGGGGTCTCCTCCCCCATCCCAGGATGGTGATATCAAAGGTTGGGGTCTGCCTCCCCAAGGCAAATTCCCACGCTTGGCTCGAGCTATTTCCCTTGAAAGTAATCAAAGTGAGACTTTGTAAGGTCAACAAAACATTGGTTGGAAGCCCTTACCTATTGACGAGGATCCTCCTACCATGGGAGGATGGGGTGATAAGCCTGAGGGTCTACCGTCTCTTCCACCTCCCCCAAAATCCATGTTTGCTAGTGCTGTTTAAATGTTCTTGTTATTGTTATTTTTACGTTGCTTTCTCTACTTTGCTGGAATTTTCTGATGTGATGTTATATTTTGTGGGTGTGGTCATTTTTTGACCACTTTTCAAACTTGTCTCGAGGGGTTGTTTTTACCCTCAGTGTGATTTAGCTCATAGGGTGTGACTTTTCCACCCTTTTTTTGGATGATTAGTGTTGCACCATATCTTGTTATATATATATATATATATATATATATATATATATATATATATATATATATATATATATGTAGGCGCTGCTCAATAAAAAAAAATCAAAATCAGAAGATTCCAAGATCATGCAGCCTCTTGATCTTCTAGTAGATGAATCTTGTGGTCTAGTGGGCACTAAACCTTGCTGAAGTTGATCTTGTCGAAGTCTACTTTGGTCAGAAGAAAGAGACTATGAGCTTATTTGGAGTTTTTGTGTCATGTTCTTTCTATACACATTACATAAGAAAACATGTCATGTATCTTGGTTTATCAAACAATATTTGGATAATTCTAAATGGAACCAAGGATGTTTAATCTTGTAATGTTCAGAAGATGAATCACCACCCCTTTCCATCACAAAGGTTTTCTTCTTGTAATGACAGGAAAGTGAATTGTTTCATGTTCTCCACCTATCATTCTTGCCTCCAATAACATACATGAACCATGAAGATAAGTATTCAGTTTGAACTTGAGGTAGGGGATTTTTTATTTTAAAAGGGTGAAGTTGGAAAGGTGAGGGAATCTTGCAAGGAAGTGTGCATGGCATGCAAGAGAGATTGTCAAAAAGTCTAGAAGTCAAAATAGGTGTAGAGTGTGTGCTGGTAATTTGAGTTTGAGAATAGAGTGTAAGCGAGTGGTGTGTTTATGTATTTATGCCAACTACTTGATGTATTGAGTTCTCAGAAAAATTAATGAAGAATGTATTTTTTCATTTTGAATGTGCACATGTTTGGCTTCCATATTATGTTTGTGCACTTTGATTGGCTGAGTGATTGATGGTTGTCCATTTGAACCTTGACCACGTCACCATTTATTGTATCAAAACAAATCTAAATTTGTGAGAAATATTTCTAAAATGGCTCAGAGAGAAATACCTAAAGGATGAGGAAGAAGAGGCTGAGCACCTAGAGCTGTTGATCTTGTTGAGACAATGAGAGCCATATAAGCTAGGTTGGAAGCTATTGAGATAGAGCAATGAAAGCAAGTCACTCCAAAAATGAGTGAAGAAGAGCCCCTGAAGACCACCTGCAAGAAGTGGAGGTAAAGCCTTGTCCTAAAGAAAGGATTTCCCATGATTTAGTCAAAATGGGAGGTAAGCCAAAGACATACACCCTTGATATTTTTAGAAGTTTGAATCGCAAAGATTTGATAGTTGTTAAGTTAGAAACGTATTTTGATTATGAGAAAACAAATGATCCTAAGAGAGTGAAGTTTGCATGCACCAAGCTAAAATGTCTTGCGTCTCTCGAGTGGGATCATGTGTACTTAAAAATGGTTAGAATGCGAAAAGAAAAGATAAAGACCTAGGATATGATGGTTTCCAAATTCAAGGGGAAATTTTTGATCTTTGATTATCAATTGAATTTGTTCAAGAAATCGCAAAACCCAAATTAGAGATAATTGAGTTTAAAGGATTACACCGAGGAATTTGTAATGTCCCCATTTTTTAAATTAAAATAATAATATTGCTAAAATAAAAGTATTTTTAAATACTTAAATATAAAGTAATAATATTAATCTAATTTGGGTTCCACATAAGTTGGGGTCCTTCTGAGGGTCATGGGTGCTTAAGGGTCAAGTGGAGAATTATAAAAAATATCCTTCTAAAGTTTTGAGAGGGAGTTTAAAAAGAAAGTAAGTTGTCATTTGGAAGGTACGTTGAATATTGAATTGGAAACATTGATCAAGTATGTCAAGCTTGATTACCACATCTTGAGGACAAAAACCTTCAAGAAATGTCAAGAGTTTGGGGATGAAAACCTCCATTCCTTCTACTTGGGCAGCTCTATTTAAGGGCTGTAAGTGAACTTCAAAATTGCATGTTTACATGCAAGTGGATCTACAAAGGTATTTTTGGACACCACCTATATTGAGGAAACATTGCAAACCCTATCGAAAGCTGGTTTTGGTGATTTTACTGGTCTTGGAGAGTGGCGAATTACTTTGGAAGCTTGTTTGTGGCATTGAAGATCATTCCAGGGTGTGGCAACTTGCCTAGAGAGTTGGGCGAGCCATTTGGAGGTGTTCGTTGAAGTCAAATAAGGTTGCATAACTTCTATTTAATTTTCCAGCTATGGCGACTTGATTGGAGGGTTGATCTTGAGGATTTCGGGGCTGATTTGGAGTGTTCGCAGAGTATAAAATATTTGCAGCTTGGTCGACTTGCCTTAGGAGCCTTTTGGAGGCCATTTTGAGGATTTTTGGTAAGTAAAAATAATATGATTTATTTCTTATATTTGTTTGAGGTAGGGCGAATTAGCTGGAGGAGATTTTGGGCATCTTCGGAGGGTTTTTAGACTCCACTTGACAAGGTACAAGTTGTTTAATATTATTTCTGTTTTTGTGGCAATAAATCTTAAGGGTTTGAAGAAATTTTGAAGGGTTAAGGCAAGGGTTTAATTCTGAAAATTTTGCCCTTATTTTCTGAGTTGGGTGATTCACTTGAGAAGGGTGTTCAAGGGTTGAGGGTGCCTTGTTTGGCCGTAAACAACAGAGCATTAATTGGTTGCTAATATTGGTGAATTTTATAATCTATTTTCAAAGGGTTTGGCATGAATGTAAGTATGATTTTCTAAAGTTATTACATGCTATTTATTTCTATTTGTGGCGACTTGGTTTGGGGAAAAATTGATCATGTTTTAGGCCCTAACATTGGCCAATTATTACATGATATGTATGTTGGAATTTGTCTGCAATTTATGTTCAATTTTTAGAGAGTTTTCGGAATGGATTTGGTGACAAGAAAAGGGCATTGAAATTAGGTTGGTGGCGTTGAGGGTTTGGAGTGGAAAATACATCAATTCAGCTCCCATTCTTCAATCGGTGTGAGCCATAGTTGGTTAAATCTCATAAGGTATTTTTCTATTCATTTTTGAATATTTAGAAATGTGAGATTTTCAGTTTGGTGATGCATATTCAGCCCTAAGGTTGGCTGGTTTTAAATTTCAGAATAATTTTTTGTTTGTGTTTGTTGGAAAACCCTGTTTTTACATCATTGTCTCAATTTGGGGACATTACACAATTTTATAACTTAATCATTAGAGCAGGTCATGTAGAAGATGATGACAATAATTCTTTCAGGTATGTAGAAATTTGTAAGTTAACCACTAGAGCACGTCTCCGGCTTTCCATAGAAGATGAATTCAATATGTTTAAGTTGCATTCTATAAAAGAAACACAACAGTTGGCTTTGAAGTTGGAAGATAAGCTTTCAAGAAGACGACAAAGTGTAAGAGGAAGGGACTTAAGAGATGAAATAAAAGTTGTTAGTAGAGGTGAAGAGTTAGGAAAGTAAGAAGATGAATTAGTATAATATAGCTTCTCACAATGGATTCAGAGAGGTAATCTCTCTTATTCTCATGGAGGAGGATATGGAGGAAGAGGTCGTGACAAAAGATTTGAAAGAATTTGTTTTAGATGTGGTCAACATGGCCATTGGACATTTGAATGTTTTGAACTAGAGAAAGAAAATAGAATTAGTGAGGCAAGAGTTCACGCAGCTCAAGTAAAGATGAGTCAACTAGAGAATCAGAGGTTTTAGTTGAATCCAAGTAAGATGAGAATGCGATTTTGTGCGAAGAATGTTTTTGAAGCCAAGGAAGGATGGAGAACCATGGCAGAGGAAGGGTATTTTTAAAAGTTGCAAGTTGATTAAATATGGTGGTTGCACTGATAATTTGGTGTCTATAGAGATGGTGCAAAAGTTGGGTCTGAAATGTAACCCATATCCAAATCTAAGTTTATTCAAGTTGACCAATGATGGTGGAAATAGTAATAATTTGATGTATATAGAGATGGTACAAAAGCTAGGTATGTAATTTAACCCCCACCCAAATCCATATAATGTAATGTTAATGTCCACATTGGGAATTACCAAGATGAAGTAGTGTAACATGATAAGCATGGATGGATGCCATGAGCTGTTAGGAAGACCTTGGAAGTATGATAAATGTGTTGTTCATGACAGGGAACATAACAATAACAAATTCTCTAAGGATGGGAATAATTTCTTGTTGTTACCCATGAAATAAGTGGAAGAATGTAGCAAGGTGACATTAGTTTCAGAATACAATCTTAAGAGGAAGCTGAAAGGTTAGAGGTGACATGTAGGAAAGAGGAGTCCAGGGTGCAGAAGGAGGCTCCTATAGAATTGAAGTCATTGATGGGGTTGGTGCATTAGAGAGTGTAGATAAGTAGGCGCTATACTTGTTGGATAAAGGTGTGACTAAGAAGGAATAATATTGGAATATTATCCTTCTTTTGAAGAGGTTGTGTGAGGAAGCGTTTCAAGATTAAAAAATGACCAAATCTGTCTTGGAATGTTTAAACCACAAGAAAGTTGCAGAAGTGCATTGTACTGCACATAGTGAAAGAACTACTACAATTGTGTTGGAATTTAGAGAGGAGGGGTGTGGAAGCTGAAATGTTAACAAAAAGCATGCAAGAGGTGAAGGAACAATAAAAAGAGAAGTTTGAGTTTCTTTGCTATGAAAACCACACTGCCAAAGGAATATCAATTGCAGAATTGTAAATACATCACATCATAGGATAAAAGAGCATTAGAGTAATAACAAATTTATATCATAAGGTAGCACAAATACAAGTGTTCGGTGCAGGGAGGGCTTGTTACACAACACCCTTATTGCGACATACATCATTCTATTTATGTGGCAAATGATTCAATAGTTGTCGATGAAACACAACCGTTAACAATCAAACATAACTAAAGAGAGTGATTACAACACTAACTAAAGCCAACAATACAAGAATTGACAACTTAACAAAGTCGGCTACCAAAACATGTAATTAATAATATGTTAATGACAATACTTAATGATAACAAGACGGACTACATTATCCCCCTTTAAAACAAGTGAAAGTCCCTTCTGAGACAACCTAGATACAACATGATAAAAATAAGATTGAAGAGTGAAGACATAAGAAATTCCTAAATAGTTTGTGTTGTAGAGGTTGCTGTTGCGGAAACTTCCATATAACCTGGCTGAAAATACGTGTGAAAAATGTCTGAATCTGCTAATAAGGGTTGTAGGCTGATCTTGTCCACCCAAAACTACTGCTTGAATAGGGATCTGAAAATCCACAAATCAAATAACTATTTTTTTCTTTTTCCACAATTCCTCGTATAGCTGGGAAGGCAAAAGATGCGCTGCACAAGAGACAAAGGGGTGGATGGCAAGGGAAAACCTATATGTAAAGGATTGTGCGATGTTGTACATACTCCAAATTGAAGGGTATACAAAAAACAAAGGAGAGGTGGAAAAGGAGATTGGAAGTCATGCATTGTAGCAACATGAGCGTATGGTGCCTAGCAAAGATGGACATGCAATTGTCTTGTGAAGGGAGCACACGGGCTGGAATTGAGTTGTATGGTACATCATATAGAGGATGCATAATAGAGAAACAAGTGTACAATCTAGACAAAAGAGGGTGAAGGCAGCCAATTTGGACCATATGGTAGCTAGGGACAACGTACTATGAAGACAGGGAGCATATAATTGATGCACAAAGGACGTACATCAAGAAGTGTACACCAAATTTGTATGACAAACAAGTTGGGGGCCATACCGAAATAATTTTGTAGCCTGGCTAGATGCACAATTCTATTGTATGGACGTATGTTGGAAGAGTTTTGCTTGGGCATATGGTCTGGATGTAGGATGGTCATATAGTGGTGCCAGAAGGTGGACATATGGTGATGGGGTTCACAATTTTTGAAATGTCCCCTTTTCCGAATTAAATAAATCGGAGGACCCAAAACCTATTTTAATTTCCCATAGGCTAAGAGGGATTAATGAGGAAAATAATTTAATAATAATTCATTAAGTTGTCCAAAGTTACTATATGTTATAACATGGAAAAAAGGACGCTTAGGTGTATTATTATAAAAAGGGGCCAAAAAGCCATATTATTACATGGCCCAAAAGTAAATATTTATTAAATGGCCAAAAAGGTAATAATTTCCTAAAAGTGTTTAAAAGCTTTTAGGGTTTGGGTGAAATTGGAAAAGTGAAAATAATAAAAGGACAAGTGGGGCAAAAAGGGATTGAATATTTCATTTTTACTATTCACGTTTGAATCTATAATTATTTCAAATTCAACATTGAGAATGGAAACCCTCCATTGCACGCAAGTTTGAGGACAAAACCCTCAAATCTTTAGAGGTGACTCAATATAGGGGTTGCAATTGCATGAAAGATAGGACATTCGCAGAATTGGATTGGCTAGAAGCTATAATCAAAAATCAGGGTTTTGTGATCAAGGGTTGAGCAATAAAACCCAGATTATATCAGTCTAAGGGTTGTTGTACCATAGCACCACACTATTGGCAGCATAATCAGGTGCCAAACTGCTAGGGTTTGCCCTTTATTGGTTGGGGTCACTCCTCCCTTGTCCAGCGTCACACGTCAGGGACCCTATTCCAATGTTGTACAATAAAGTATAGTAGATCGTACCATTTATAGGGCAATTTGTACTATTTTTGGGGCAGTCAATGGCACTAAATGGATATCGCAACACTTTGGGAATTTATTAAAACATTTTCGGTAGCTCCAAGGGCTTGGGTCACACCTTTAGCCAGTTGTAGTCTTCCACACTACCATCGCCCACTTCAAAACCTGTGGTACTACACAATATAACCAACGCCATGACCAACAACCTACTGTACTAGGAAAACAAGCAAATCATGGACCAAACCAGGTGTGGCTGAGGGCAAATTTGTGAAGTTTCAAGTAAAATTAGTGGTAAATGGATTTTGTCATTCAATTTGTATCTTCAATAATCAATCGGGTTTCTCTTTTGAAGTGAATTTCTATATTATTTTACATTGTTTATTCATTTGTTGTATGAACCATTTGTGATTGAAAAGAATTCCAAAATCAATAAAAATTAAATCAGAATTCGGTATTTATTTTTGGAAGGGGATATTTTGTTTTTTCAATTTTCTTTGAATTTATCCTCCACCTTTATTTATAGTTTGACTTTTACAAAAAGTATGTTTACTTTGATAACTCTTAGTTCACACACTTTGTATATTGAACCTGTTGACGCTGTGGATTGCACCCTTAGAAAGAAGGCTTAGCTTCTCTCTTCTACGCGGCACAATGGAGACATTCCTCCTGCTGTGGGCTTGGCAAATTTTGAGGAATGAATTTCTAGATATGGGCTAGCTTCCCATGATGCATCTTTGATGGTCCTTAACTACTACTGTTAATAATGGGGGGGGTGAAAAGGGAGAAGGATATAACAAAACAGAACCTATCTAAAACGGTGATGCACCAAATGATTCGATCTACTCAGTTTATATCAACACTTTACACCAAAAGAGTGGAACAGACACTTAATCAAAGCAAAAGACCAGATTGCGTGGGCACTTTACAAGGGGCTTAATGGAGATACAAAGAGAAAAGAACCTACCATAGGTGCTGCAAAAGCACACTGTCAGATAATTGCTCTTCTGTCTCTATGCTCCAACTTGGGCGCTTTCTGTTAACCTGCAGAAATGGTCTTAGATACACTAGATATGCTGGTATTGATCTATGAAAGCATCAAGATAAAAATGACTAAACACAAAGTCGACACATAGGGATGTTCAGAAGTGTATCAAATCTGATGGAGGTAAAGCATGCTCTTTTGATTCCAAGGTAAAATTTTGGCAAGGCTTCGCCTTACACAAGTGAGAGATACATTTCTCAGCTGAGAGGTTACAATATATAGCAATAAGAGAAAGACTCTTTGGTCTTTCCAAGAATAGGCGGCCCATACTATATTAAACACCTGGGGAAGAGGAATCCGCTCATGCTGCTGTCATTCTTCTATAAATGGCCTGAAAGAACCATGCTGTAGATGTCACAGGTCTTGACTTTGTTGCTCAAACTGTATTAAATGTTCTTGCTAAAGCATGGGTCGCTTTGTTGTTTGAATGACAAGGCTGCCCCTTTATGAGACTTATGCAATTGTCTATTTATCAATGCTAAACGAAGAAAAACGGGCCGCGCTATTGAATGCTTGCGCTCTCTTTGATGACCACTTGGTGGAGACTATTTCATCTGCAGCAATAACTTTTCCTACCGACGTCTTCTGTGCCACCTGGACTACTCTATTCGTTCCTGCGCTACTTCTTGTCTTTTCCTGGCCAATCGGCTCTCGGGGCTATCTTTCGTCTCCTCCTGGCTCCTTTCCTAGCGGATCGCTGAGTTTACTTTTTGGCTTTATGCCCTTTGAATTCCTTCAGGCCTGCGCTCATGAGTTCTTTGGCTTCTCTTCAACGGCTAACGCATCCCATTAAAATTTACGTCTGTGGGCCTATCACCATTTGAAAACCAACGGCTATTGCACTATCTTGAATTTGACTTCTGCGGGCACGTCACCAGACGTTTGAACCTCCAATGGCTAGTTCATCATGCTGAAGTTGACGTTCTCGGGCCCATCATCATCTTTGGTAATTCCTTCGGCCTTTACAAAATGAACCTTCCTGAAGGGAAGATGCCCCTTCGAAAAAACGAAAAACGCCCCCTTTCAACAGCCGAGAGCCCTCCGCGAGGACACTTGCCATTCGGGCTCCTTTCTCTTCCCAAGTCCTTTGGACGAATTCCTTTGGACATTTTGTCCGAAGGAAATCTTGTCTTCATGTCGCGGCCTTCTCTTGATAAATTCCTTCGGACAAAAGTCCAAGGAAGAAAATCCAAGGAAGAAACCAAAGGTAAATTCCTTCAGACAAAATGCCCGAAGGAATTCCTTCGGGCATTTTGTCTGAAGGAATTTACCTTTGGTTTCTTCCTTGGATTTTCTTCGGACAAAAAGTCTTAAGAAATCCTTTGTCTTTTTGCCTTGTCACTTTTCCGAAGGAAACTTCTCCTTCGGCCTTCGGCCTTGATCTCTTTCAAATGTGCTCTCTGCCCTCCGCAAGGGCACCGTGGGTCTAAAGTTGCCCTTCGGAGCCTGCTTGAACGGTCCCAGTTGTAACCTGCCTAACCTCCGCAAGGGCACTTGACCTTTGGAGCTTTGTGAAAGACTTGTATTCCTTTGAAACTGGCCCATTCCTTTGCCAAAAGGCTTGTCCAAGGTAATTGCTTAAAGTGAAATAAGCCCTAGATCAATTCGAAACATCTACAAGACTCAAGTCACTTGGCTCTTTATAGAAACGGGTCTATTACAAAGGGAAAACCCACAATTGCATTAAGGCGAAGACATTAGAGACTGACTAATTAAGACAACAAGAAAAAGGGAGACCGATTTTTGGCTTGCAGGACCAAAAATGATCAACATATTTGGCGATTCATAGGGGAAGCATGCCTGCTATGCGTAGGAAAACCAGTGGCTTACAAGCCCGTTGGGCACGGAGTCAAAATACAGTCGGAAAGGCTGACAAAAACCTTGAGAGACTAAAGAATCAACATGAAGCTTTTACACCAAACGGTAAACAAAACACACACAAGGCTGAAAAAACTACGAACATGCGCAAAAGCACTTAAGAAAAACATGGAAAAAATAGAAAAAATATGTACACAACAAGAGAAAGCTCAGTGACAATGCTTAAGATATATCCCATTAACTGGGATATGTAGCTCTCCACCATGCAACCTGGAGAGTTGGAATGCGTTATGCTGCTTGCACTGAGTGATGACATATGGACCACTCCATAAGGCATCGAACTTCGTGTGTTTTTCAAGTTTAACTCGGTCTTCATCCCATTTTAAGACGCTGTCGCCTTCTAAGAAGCCTTTCGATGAGGATTTCTTATCAAAATGCTCTTCGTTCGCTGTTGACGGCTGTTCATGGAAACCATGGCTTGGTCTCTTGCCTCCTGAAGCTCCATTAATTCACAAAGTCTGACCTCCATGCTATTGTTTTCTTCCAATTGCAGCTAGTGGGCAAGATTCAAGGCTGGCAATTCAAGCGAAATAGGAAGTCTAGCTTCCCTTCCATACACAAGTATGTATGGTGAATTACCAACTGCTCTTTTTGGAGTAACCCTGTCTACCCACAGGGCTGTTTTCAGCTTGGCGTGCCAAGTTCTCTGATTTTCCTCCATTGTCTTTCTAATGATCCTGATCAGATTCTTATTGGTGGACTCAGCCAGCCCATTTTCTTGTGGATAGTAATAGGAAGAAGTACTAAGGTAGATGTCATATCCTAATGCCCACTTGCTTGTTTTGGTTCCCAAGAAAGCCAATACGTTATCTGAGATGATAATAGCTGGGACTCCAAATCTTGTCAATAGGCCTTCATAAAAGTCTAGGACTGCACTTTCATTGGTTTTCTTCAAAGCAACAGCTTCTACCCATTTTGTGAAGTAATCTGTAGCAGTCAAGACCCACTTGTGGCCAGCACTAGAAGGAGGGTTGATCACTCCTATGAAGTCTAGGCCTCATTGCATGAACAACTGTTCTACTTGAATAGGTTGCAGAGGCATTGCAGCCAGCCATTGCTTTCCATCAAAGAGAGCTTATTTTTGGGACCTCCATATCCAGGCATGGGTATCTCTTTTAAAGTGGGCCAAAACTAACCAGTCCTCATAATTCTTGCAGCTGTAGGCTCAAGAGCAAAGTGATCACTAGCTGACCCGTCATGAAATTTGAATAGTACCCTGTTGACCTGACTTGAGTCTATGCATCTCAAGAGCACTCCTGAAAAATATTTTCTAAATAGCACCCCATCAATCAGGACATAAGAAAGCGACTGGAGCCTGAAATACCTCCTCTTAGTCCTATTAAGGCCCTGTGGGCACTCACCAGTAAGAAGGAAGTGAGTCATGTCTTGTGCCCAATCCTCTACGATTGTGGGTTCCTCTGTTGCAGCTTCATCATGGAGTAGCAAAATGCTCTCTTTTTATTGTTTAAGGTCAGTAGCGAGGTGCTCACACAGCCCTCTTCCCCTTACCAGCTTAGTGGTTTTGATATCCACATCATATTCCATCACCTTGGTGATCCACCCTGCTCTCTTTTCATTTAAATGACGGCTAATCAAGAAATCCTTGACACTAGGATGTGGTACCAGGACATGAACCTTGCTGTTTGACAACATATGTTTGAATTTCTTCAGGGTTCGTATGATTGCAAGCACTTGCTTTTCAACATATGTGTACCTAATTTTGAAACCTTCTAGACCTTGGCTAAAGAATGCGAGAGGCTATTCAAGGTTTTCATGGTTTTCATCATTTGTTTGAGTGAGCATGGCGGAGATTACCTCTTTATTTTTGAAGGTGTAAAGGTTGAAATCCTTGGAGAAGTTAGGATGGATCAAGGTGGGAGCCTAGGCAATAGCTTGCTTAATCCCTTCAAAATTATCATTCCTTTGTGCTGTCCATGTAAACTTCTCATCTTCATCAGCATGGAAGTCAGTGGCTTGACTATCTCGGCAAAATTAGGGATAAACCTCCTAATAAAATTTATTTTGCCAAAGAAGCTTTGCAAACCCTTCTTATGCTTAGGTAAGAACAACACTAGGATGGCGCGTACTCTTTTTGGATCAATGGTCAAGCCCCCTTTTGAAACATGACCAAGGAGTTTGCTTTCATGGACAACGAACACACATTTCTTTGGGTTGAGAGAGATACCAAACTCTTTACACCTCTCGAAGATTTGCCTCAGGTGTTTTACATGTTGGCTTGCATCCATAGAGAAAACTGTCATGTCGTCAAGGTAGACCAATACAATATTATTTATTAAGCCCTAGAAAGCCATGTCCATGGCTCGCTGAAAGGTAGCTCCAGCGTTTGACAGTCCGAATGGCATCTACCTGTAGGCAAAAGTTCTCCACTTGGTAGTGAAGGCTGTCTTGTATCGATCGCAGTCTTGCACTAGAATTTGATTGCACCTTGATACCCATCCAAGAGGGAGAAACGTTCACTGCTTGTCACCATTTGGAGTATCTGCTCCATACTTAGGAGGGGATAATGATCTTTTAGCGAGACTCTATTGAGGTCTCTAAAATCAACGCATAATCTGATCTCCCTATTCTTCTTCGTAACAAGAACTAAATTGGCCAGCCAAGAAGAGTGTTTAATAGGAAAAATGATCGTAGACTCAATCAGCTTTGTGAGTTCCTTCCGCATGAGAGGCTCAATCTTCGGATTGATAGGCCTTCGTTTTTGTTTGATGGGTTTGACAACTTCCTTCAGCTCAATGGTGTGTTGGGCCAAGCTCAAGTCAAAACCCTTTAGGTCGCTATACTCTCAAGCAAAAACATCGGCAAACTCTTGGCATAACAAAATTAAGGAATGCCTTTCATCATCTATACATACCTTCCCAAGTGCAAGCAACTGTCCTTGAATGTTTTGACTGTTTCGTAATTTTCTCTTTTGGTCGTGATGCTTGCTTTGTCATTTTTCATTTGGTCATCCCCATTGAAAATGCTTTCGAGAGTGACCAAACCTTTGGGAAGTTTGTTGTTCTTCAGCTAAACAATCTGGCCATCGTACTGCTGCTGCAACTTAGCTTGATTGCTAGAAGCGAACTCAACCTCCTCTTGTAAGAAGAGTGCTATCCGCTGATCACTGTCAAACACCTACCAATTGGTGACATTATTAGGTACGGAGGGTCTTATTATCACTTTTAAATGACGCGGACTGCTGTCCCAACCTATTTCCTTGGGAATGTCAAACTGAGCACCAACTGTTGCTAGTTTGCCTGCTTGTTTATTTTGTTCTTTTGGAATGGCAATCATATTGAAAGCAAGAAAACTCTACTAGATCCCACACCTTGTGCTTCTAAGACATAAGCAAGGAATTCTTGATCAAGTTTCAACCTCTCATCTAGTTTACAATTAGCTAATGGTTCCCAAAAACTTGCAATTCTTTTATTCCCCTTTTCCTTGCCCACTCTAAACATGAATGAGAGACTCATATTCTGCAACATTACAAGTACAAGAAAATTGGAACCTGAAAGTTGAGAAGTATTTCTCTTTTGAGGGTGAAATTAAAATTACTCCACCACCAGCTTCTAATTTGCTTCTTGAGCCATTGAAGAAGAGTTGCCATAAACCCGAGCTCTCTTGGTTTGCCTTCATCAAATTTGGCACAAAAGTATCTTCTTCATGCATGCAATAAATTCCAAGACTTGCCTCTTTTATGAACTTGTATGGGTCATGTTCAAAATTGTCACTTCCCCATTCGTCTAAGAGCAGGTTAGTGTTGACGCAGTGGATTGCACCCAGGGCAGGACTACTAGCTCCTGCCTTTCCACACGTCAAAATGGAAACTCCCCTCTCAATTGTGGGACTGACAAAGCTGGAGGAGAGTCTCTAGATAAGGGCTAGCTCCCTCTGATGTATCTTTTAGGTCCTAGATTCTCCTACTGCTAACAAATAAATGAAAAAAGGGGGATGAAAAGGGAGAGAGATGCTGAAAACAGAACCTAAACCTAAAAGTAAAAAAAGTGATACACCAAAATGTGACCCACGCAGCCTGAATATACACTTTTCACCAAGAAGAAGCGCCCATACACTTCATTTGATACGAGAAATCCTTCTACATCAGTGAGCTAGGGGTCCGTGGAAATACAGGGAGGAAGAAACTACCAGAGGCCTCCTCAAACACACTTATGGCAGCGTATTCACAGGCACCTAAACTCCTCTAGGGACACTTCTGGCAAACCTGCAAAAGAAAAACTCACAATGCACTAGACATGCTGAAATCACCCTGCGAAAGCACAAGGAAAATGTCTTAACACAGAACAAAGGCATAGACACATACAAAGTGCAAGCTCAAATAGAGGTAAAAATGCTAAGTCCTGATTCAAGGTAAAATCGCCCGAGAGATTTTTGGCAGAGCTTCGCCTTAAGGCTGAGAGATTGGATCCTTCTCAAATGAGAAGTTTTACAATATATAGAAAAGAGAAGGGAACTTGGCGCTTTCTGGAAAAGACTTTGGCGCTCTTTTTGCAAGCTGGCCCATGTGCGTTACGATCATTGGGAAGAGCAAGCCACTTAATTGTAGGCTCCTGCTTTGACTTTGGCGTCCCAATATTAATGAAGAAGCATCGACGCACCTCTTTTCCTGCAAACAGACTGCTCTTTGCAGATTTTCACGCGGTTTGTCCCCTTATAAATGCAAAATGGAGAAGACAGGCCGCGCCATTTACTATTTGCGCCGTTTGGTGACCATTTGGCAATAACTCGCCTCCCCTTTGCCACTTGGACTGCTTTGTCTTTTCCAGCACTTTGTCTTCTTCCTTGCTTTGTCTCTTTCTGGCTCCTTCAGCCCTCGGGGGCTATCTTCTTGGCGGGTCACTGAGTTCCTTGGGCTCTTTTCTGGTTGGCGCTCAAGCATTTTAAAAACAAACGGCTATTTCACCGTCTTAAAATTGACGTTCGCGCACCCGTCATTGCTTGAAAACCAACAGCTAGTTCGCCGTGCTTGACATTGATGTCCTCGGGCCCGTCACCCCTTGGACTTTCTTCGGCTTTCTTGCTTCAGCTTTTTCTGTGGACTTCCTTCTTCACCTTCCCGAAGGGAAAGTGACCCTTCAGCTTTTGGAAAGCGTCCATCTTGGCTGAGAGTCCCCCGCAAGGGCACCTGCCCTTCGGGGTCCTTTGGCTCCTCGGTGGGTTTCTCCTTCGGGCTTTCTTCCCGGCCACTTTTCCCACGGCTATCTTCCATTCCGAATTTCTTCGGACTTTTTGTCCGAAGGAATTACTTCGGGCTTTCTTTCCGGCCACTTTCCCCATGACTATCTTCCATTCCGAATTTCTTCGGACTTTTTGTCCGAAGGAATTCCTTTGGACAAAAAGTCCGAAAGAATTCGTTCAATGCTTAAGTCTTTTTAGCGGGATTTTTGAATTCCTTCAGCTGCCTTCAAAGTGCCCTTTCGAATTCCTTCGGACTTTTTGTCCGAAGGAATAGGCAGAACACTTTCGAAGAGGCCACAAAGAGAAAGCCGCAAAGGTAAATTCTTTTGGAATTTTGTTAAGGCAAAGGCATAATTCCTTTGGACTTTTTGTCCGAAGGAATCAAAGAGAAAGCCGCAAAGGTAAATTCTTTCGGAATTTTGTTAAGGCAAAGGCATAATTCCTTTGGACTTTTTGTTCGAAGGAATTAAAGGTAAATTCTTTCGGAATTTTGTTAAGGCAAAGGCATAATTCCTTTGGACTTTTTGTCCGAAGGAATTCTTTGGACTTTTTGTCCGAAGGAATTAAAGGTAAATTCTTTCGGAATTTTGTTAAGGCAAAGGCATAATTCCTTTGGACTTTTTGTCCGAAATTCCAAATTCCTTCGGACAAAAAGTCCAAAGGAATTATGCCTTTGCCTTAACAAAATTCCGAAAGAATTTACCTTTGCGGCTTTCTCTTTGTGGCCTCTTCAAAAGTGTTCTCTGCCCTTTGCAAGGGCTCTTGAATCCAGAACTGCCCTCCGCAAGGGCACTTGGAATTATCAGTTTTGTGTCTAAGTGTCGGAACTTGTCTTTTTGAAACAACCCGTTGAACCGAACGTTGAACCAACCATTGAAACAAAGCTGTTGAACCATTTGATTGAACCAAAGCCGTTGAACCAAGCTTTGAACCAACCATTGAACCAAGCTCATTGAACCGACTGATTGAACCGAAGCATTGAACCAAGCCGATGAACCATTTGATTGAACCAAAGCGATGAACTTTGACGATTGAACTTTGACGTTGAACCAAAGCCATGAACTTTGCCGATTGAACTAAAACGTTGAACCGAAGCATTGAACCGGTTCAATGGTTCAACGGTTCAAAGATGCCAACTTTCCTTGTAAATTTCTTCGGGCAAGAGTCCGAAGAAGCCTTGTAAAACCTTGCACTCTTTGAACTGGGTCTTCATCTGCCGAAAGACTACACCTGCAAAGTTCGTATAAGTCCTTGTGGAGTCCGTAGAAAACCTGCAGAGTCCATAGAAATGGACCTGCAGAGTCCATAGAAAACCTCATTGCTGAGTCCGTAGAAATCCAAGCTTTGCAGAGTCCGTAGAAAACCTGCAGAGTCCATAGAAATTTGCAAGATTCGTGCAAAATCAAAAGTACTGGCTCAGAACAGCATGAAAGAAGGGGGGACCGATTTTTGGCCTATTGGGCCAAAAATGGTCAACAGTTAGCAACTCCTTCAAGGGAAGAGGGTGGAGATTGGTCTATTTGGAATTCTTTTTCATCAATGATGGCGTAGTTGACATTTGCTGCTTTGAGTATGGCTCTAGATGATCTCTGTGGATGGGCTCCAACTCAATCTTCACTTTAGTTCGATATTTGGTTCTAAAAACCATGTAAGACCAGTTTGCTGCTAAGTACCTGCCTATTTTGGATGTGAAATCCCTGGATAAGCAGAGAACAAAGTAGGGAGGAACATCCGCCACTACCATGTCGTGGGGAATGGAGAAGGTTGGATAGGAATGCAGTGTTAGATTCAATCCTCTTATCACTCCTAATGTTTTAGCTGGTGATCCATCTAACTGTAGGACTCCCTTGGTCATTTCTTCATATATGAGTCCCAGTTTATCTGCTATGCATTTGGGCATTACTGAGGTGCTTGCTCCACTGTCAATAATGCAATTGTGAACCAAGAAATCTTCGATGACTAAGGATAGATAGAAAGGAGGAACCTTTTCATCCTTCTTTGCTTGACCTGCCATGGAAGGGTGCCCATTCATAATCAATACATTATTGGCCTTTGTTGGGGTAGCTTGTTCATTCAGTCTGTGCAATTCCTTCTGGAGTATGTCTTTTTGTCCCGATATTGCTAAGGAATTCCACAGTGAGATATTCATGTGCAGCTTCTTCATCTGGTCCACCACATTGATCTGAGGGTTGCTCCCTTTTGAATTTTCTTTGGGGGCATTTATAGCCTAAGGTGCAAGCTGAGGAGTTGAGGATGCAACCGGCGGCTTGTAATTTGAAAACTTCTGGTTCACTTGTGATGAAGAAGATGGTGCAGGCGTTTGAGCAGTTGCCTGAGCTTCCTCCATAGCTCTCTTTTTGGACATAGTATTGGCTACAACACAATCACCCTGGTTATTCAGACACCCCACATAATTGACTGAATAGATTTCTCCTTCCACGTGGTTCATGAGAGTGGAATCAGACTGAGCCTACCTGTTGTCCATCTCAGGTTGTACTGACGCCTCAAAACTTGAGAATTGGGCTGTTTGATTGTCTTGCGTGTTCACATATTGATTTGGCAACTCATTAGTATACGCAACCTGTTCTTGACCATACCCCAGGTGTGGGCAATTAGGCTGTTCCCGTACCAAGTTATTTTGAGTGGGAACTGTTGACCATTTTTTGCCCAACAGGCCAAAAAATCGGTCCCCCCTTTTTTTATGCTATTCTGAGCCAGTACTTTTGATTTTGCACGAGTCTTGCAAATTTCTATGGACTCTGCAGGTCCATTTCTACGGACTCTGCAGAGCTTGGATTTCTACGGACTCAGCAGTGGAGTTTCTACGGACTCTGCAGGTTTTTTACGGACTTCACAGGGACTTCTAGGAACTCTGCAGGTGTAGTCTTTCGACAGATGAAGAACCAGTTCAGAGAGTGCAAAGTTTTACAAAGCTTCTTCGGACTCTTGTCTGAAGAAATTCATAAGGAAAGAGAGCTAAAATGGTTCAAAGACACTTTTTCTTAAGGTTGGAAGAGTGGTTCAACGACATGATCTTTCAAAGAGTTAGCATCTTTGAACCGTTGAACCATTGAACCGGTTCAACGCTTTGGTTCATCCCTTTGGTTCAACGACAAAGTTCATCGGCTCGATTCAAAGGCTTGGTTCAATTCAGTTGGTTCAATGCTTTGGTTCATTCAGTCGGTTCATCAAACGGTTGAACGGCTTTTGGTTCAATAAAATGGTTCAACGCTTGGCTCAACGATTGGTTCAAAGGAGCGGTTCAATGCAAAAGTTCAAGAGAGCCTTCGAAGGACAAGTGCCCTTGCAGAGGGCACTTGGTCGACAAAAGCACCCTTCGGAAGGGTCGATTTCAAGAAAGCTGCAAAGGTAAGTTCTTTCAAAATTTTGTTTAAAGCAGTTGAAAGGCAAAGGCATAGTTCCTTCGGACTTTTTGTCCGAAGGAATTCCTTCGGACAAAAAGTCCGAAAAGACCAAGGCAAGAAAATAATTTCTTCGGACTTTTTGTCCGAAGAAATTCCTTCGGACAAAAAGTCCGAAGAAATTCGGAAACAAGGCCGCGAGCCAAAAAAAAAGCCCGGGTAGAACTCCTAAAAAGTGACAAGGCAATTCTTGCGGACTTTTTGTCTGCGGCAAAAAAGTCCGCGGAAAAATCCCGCGTGGAAAAGGTCCGAAGCAAAGGAAGCGCAGCAGGAGGCCGAAGCAAGAAAGCCGAAGAAAGTCCAAGGGGTGACGGGCCCAAGGACGTCAAAGTCAAGCGCGGCAAACTAGCCGTTGGAAATTCAAAAGCAGTGACGGGTGCGCGGACGTTAAATTCAAGGCGGTGAAATAGCCGTTTGTTTTTAAAATGCTTGAGCACCAACCAGAAAAGAGTGCAAGGAATGCAGCGACCCGCCAAAAGATAGCTCCGGGGGCCGAAGGAGCCAGAAAGTGACAAAGCCAGAAAGTGAAAAACCCAGAAAGGGACAAAACGAGGAAGAAACAAGGCAAGGAAAAGACAAGACAGTCCAAGTGGCGAGAGGAGCTGTCAACTCAGGGATTTATTCCTGCAGTTGGAATAGCGCTTGCCAGGTGGTCGCCAAACGGCGCAAACACTAAGCGGCGCGTCTTGTTTTCTCCAGTTTGCATTTATAAGCAGACAAGCCTCGCAAATGCCTTGAAGGGAGCAGCCTGTCCGCAGAAAAGAGGTGCGGTCCATGCTTCCTCATTAATGTTGGAACACCAAAGTCAAAACAAGAACCGACAATCAAACGGCTTTCCTCTTCCCAAGGCTCAGAGCGCACATGGGCCAACTTGCAAAAAGAGCGCCAATTTTTTTTTCTAGAAAGCACCAAGTTCCCTTCTCTTTTCTATATATTGTAAACTTCTCATTTTGAGAAAGATCGATATCTCTCAGCCTTAAGGCAAAACTCTGCCCAAAAATCTCTCGGGCTTGTAAGGCAGAACTCTGCCAGATTTTACCTTGCGTCAGGAGTTAGCATTTTTACCTCTATTTGAGCTTGCACTTTTGGATGTGTCTATGCCTTTGTTCTGTGCTAAGTCGGGTGATTTCAGCATGTCTAATGCATTGTGAGTTTCTCTTTTGCAGGTTTGCCAGAAGTGTCCCTAGAGGAGTGTAGGTGCCTATGAATACGCTGCCATAAGTGTGTCTGAGGACGCCTCTAGTAGTTTCTTCCTTCCTGTATTTCCATGGACCCGTAGCTCACTGATGCTGAAGGATTTCTCGTATCAAATGAAGTGTATGGGCGCTTCTTCTTGGTGAAAAGTGTATATTCGGGCTGAGTGGGTCATCATTTCTGGTGTATCACCTTTATTTTATTTTTAGGCTTAGGTTCTGTTTTCAGCATCTCTCCCTTTTCATCCCCCCTTTTTACATTTATTTGTTAGTAGTAGGAGAAACCAGGGCCTAAAAGATACATCAGAGGGAGCTAGCCCTTATCTAGAGACTCTCCCCTCCAGCTTTGCTGGTCCCACAAGCAAGAGGGGAGTTTCCATTTTGACGTGCGGAAGGGCAGGAGCTAGGCGTCTTGCCCCCGGGTGCAATCCACTGCGTCAACAATTTTTGGCACACTCGGTGGGACCAGCTAGGACAAGTTGTGTCCAAAGAGTTGAAGAATTTTTGGTGTATTCTTCAACCAACCAGCCTTTGGAGGCTTTTGCATCAACACCAATGGCGACTCCGAGTTGAATTAGCTGGTTAAGCAGACCAGGTGCCATCAAGAAATCACATTTTTTGTATGTATAACCCCTTTACACAAAATCATGGACCTTGTATTCCTTCATATGACTTTGATCAAACTTAAAAAATTTATGCAATCACCTCAAGCAGCTCTCCTAGTTGCCCTTCAACGATAAGGGAGGTGGCGTTGGAGTTTGAGAAGCAGGTAATGGAAATCGACAGACTGGATGAGCAATATGGATATCAGCAGGAGCTGATGTATAAAGAAACGTGTTTGTTCAGGCAAGCTCAGGCCTTCCAATCCATGGAGGAGGTAGCAAAATGGAGGAATCCATTCATGCAAGGCAGTCAGCCTTATGTCCCCCCTCCTATTCTAAAAAAAGCCCTCTCTTGTGCACCAAATCCTTTCTATCAGATGGCACTTGCTCATTCTAGCTCATCCGATGCATCAATCGACCCTGCTCTTGACCCCATGCGCCTAGCTTTCCAGCACGCCTCTCTTCAGATAGCTCTTCCTGTACATGAGTAGACCCTCCCAAATCTTCCCCAACCTCAAGTCTTTCAACATGATCTCCAAATTCCAAGTTGGAAGAAGAAAAGTCATGAACCAACCCAGGATCTTGGAGATTCCAATCCCAAGATCATGAGCTGAAAGCAAACAGTAGAACCATGGGGCACAAAGGAAGAGGAGAAGAAAGGTTTTGCTCAAAACCTTGAAGAAGATAAGGCTGCTCCTGCTCCTGATGATGCTGGTGACCTCCAAGAAAGACTCTTTCAGGATAATCTAGCCAATCAAATTGAGGATTTAGAGGCTAAGGTGAGATTGCTTCGTGAAAGAGAGATGGAACTTTCAGACCTTGTAAAGGAGCCCCAGGACCTTGGAGAAAACAAAGTTGCTGCCTATTCACAGGAGCAAAATTCCAATTCCGAGATCCTGAACTGGAAGAAAACAGTAGAATCATGGGGCAGGAAGGAGGACAAGAAAGGTTTTGCCCAAAACCTTGAAGAAGATGAGGCTGGTGACCTCCAAGAAAGGCTTTTTCAAGAGGATATAGCCAGAAGAATTGTAGAGTTGGAATCCAGAGAGATTCCTCAGCCAATGTGTGATGGACGGTTCAGACCCAACGGCACATTCCATGTCTGAACACACCCCAGCTACACACCCCCAAGAGAGCTATCAGGCCACCCCTGATATAAATGAAGTACTAGCCAGATGGAAGGAGAATCATTCGATTCTAGCTCAAGGACTACCTCCTCTTCCACATGGTTTTTCTACTTCACCCCTTCTCAAGGAGGACCCTGTTCTGCAGGAGGCCATGGAAGAGCAGAAGATCCAATCTGCGGTTTCTCAGGAGGCTATCATGAGCGACAACGAAGAAGAAACCATCATCGATGCTCCTTCGGAATACATCATCGACGATGGAGAAGACACAGGGTATGCATACATGCGGATGTTCCAGCAATACGAGGAGGAACTTAAGCATGGTGAGCTCTCTCCCCCTTTGTTTGATGAACTTCCTTGTTGTTTCGATGAGGAGGACGACTACGCCGAGGAGCTTGAATTGGAGAACCAGATGGATGCCTTTGAACATCTAGAAACTCTGGTCTTTGAGGAGGAAAAGGAGAGGCTAGTCTCCCTTGAGGAAATCCTTGAAGAAAAAGGTTTTGAACAAAGAGGTGATGTTCTGTGGGATGAGCAATTAGTTTGTGATTCCATTTCAGACATCACAACAATCACCCTTCTTCAAGAAGGCCAAGAGGAAGCAGAGGATGAGTTTGACAGGATCTCCAACGAAGCAAAGGGAAACGGGTCAAACCATGATGCATTGCAAGGGGATCATGCACAACAAAGGGCTTATGGTGATGAGCCAGCAGCCATTGAGTTCTTGGTGAAATGCACCAACATGAAGGACGAGCATTCAACAAGCTTCCAAGCACAAAAAGAGTACATATATGTCGGAAGCATGTTTGAATCTGATCTACTCGGATGCAAGCCAACCAAGGTGGCAGGCAAGAGGAGCAGGTCACCAAATCTCCTTTTCATTCAGCCGCTTGTCTGGCACCATAAGTCTTCTTGCCAGGAAGGGGACTTAAGAAATTTTTTCTTTGATCCAAGAGGGAAGCATATGTACCTGGTTAGTTGTACATAGTAGTTTGCTTTCAGTTTCTTTTCCTGCTTTCCTTAAGTGCAGTTTGCACAAGTAGTGTTTTTAGCCTTGTGTGTGTTTTCCCTTTGTGTGTGGGGTAAAACCTTCATGTTTGATTCTTGGATCTTTTGGAGCTGTTGCTAACCTTTCATCAAAGCTGCATTCTGACTCTGTGCCCAATGGACTAAAAGGCAATTGGTCTCTAAGCATAGCAGGGATGCTTCCCCTCGGAGTCGCCAATTTGTTGACCATTTTTTGCCCAACAGGGCAAAAAATCGGTCCCCCCTTTTTTTCATGCTATTTTGAGCCAGTGCTTTTGATTTTGCACGAGTCATGCAAATTTTTACGGACTCTGCAGGTTTTCTACAGACTCTGCAGGTCCATTTCTACAGACTCTGTAAAGCTTGGATTTCTACGGACTCAGCAGTGGAGTTTCTACGAACTCTGCAGGTCCATTTCTACGGACTCTGCAGGTTTTCTACGGACTTCACAGGGACTTCTTCGAACTCTGCAGGTGTAGTCTTTTGGCAGATGAAGAACCAGTTCAGAGAGTGCAAGGTTTTACAAAGCTTCTTCGGACTCTTGTTTGAAGAAATTCATAAGGAAAGAGAGCTAAAATGGTTCAAAGACACTTTTTCTTAAGGTTGGAAGAGTGGTTCAACGACATGATCTTTCAAAGAGTTAGCATCTTTGAACCGTTGAACCGGTTCAATGCTTTGGTTCATCTCTTTGGTTCAATGACAGAGTTCATCGGCTCGGTTCAAAGGCTTGGTTCAATGCTTCGGTTCACTCAGTCGGTTCATCAAACGGTTCAACGGCTTTTGGTTCAATCAAAGGGTTCAACGCTTGGTTCAAAGCTTGGTTCAATGGTTGGTTCAAAGGAGCAGTTCAATGCAAAAGTTTAAGAGAGCCTCCGAAGGACAAGTGCCCTTGCGGAGGGCACTTGGTCGACAAAAGCAACCTTCGAAAGGGTCGATTTCAAGAAAGCCGCAAAGGTAAGTTCTTTCGAAATTTTGTTTAAAGTAGTCGAAAAGCAAAGGCAGAATTCCTTTGGACAAAAATTCCGAAGGAATTCGGAAAGGCTACAAACAAAACTCCCACAAAGACCAAGGCAAGAAAATAATTTCTTCGGACAAAAAGTCCGAAGAAATTCGGAAAAAAGGCTGTGAGCCAAAAAAAAAAAGGCCTGGGGAGAACTCCGAATAAGTTACAAGGCAATTCTTGCGGACTTTTTGTCCGAGGGAAAAAAGTCCGCGGAAAAAGCCTGCGGGGAAAAGCTCTGAAGGAAAGGAAGCGCAGCAGGAGGCCGAAGCAAGAAAGCCGAAGAAAGTCCAATGGGTGACGGGCCCAAGGATGTCAAAGTCAAGCACGACGAACTAGCCGTTGGAAATTCAAAAGCAGTGACGGGTGCGCGGACGTCAAATTCAAGGCAGTGAAATAGCCGTTTGTTTTTAAAATGCTTGAGTGCCAACCAAAATAGAGTCCAAGGAACGCAGCGACCTGCCAAAAGATAGCTCTAGGGGCCGAGGGAGCCAGAAAGCGAAAAAGCCAGAAATGGACAAAACGAGGAAGAAACAAGGAAAGGAAAAGACAAGACAGTCCAAGTGGCAAGAGGAGTTGTCAACTCAGGGATTTATTCCTGCAGTTGGAACAATGCTTGCGAGGTGGTCACCAAACGGCGGAAACAGTAAGCGGCACGACTTGTTTTCTCCAGTTTGGATTTATAAGCAGACAAGCCTTGCAAATGCCTTGAAGGGAGCAGCCTGTACGCAGAAAAGAGGCGCGGTCCATGCTTCCTCATTAATGTTGGATCGCCAAAGTCAAAGCAAGAACTGACAATCAAATGGCTTTCCTCTTCCCAAGGCTCAGAGTGCACATGGGCCAGCTTGCAAAAAGAGCGCCAAAAGTTTTTTCCAGAAAGCGCCAAGTTCCCTTCTCTTTTCTATATATTGTAAACTTCTCATTTTGAGAAAGATCGATATCTCTCAACCTTAAGGCAAAACTCTGCCCAAAAATCTCTCGGGCTTGTAAGGCAGAACTCTGCTAGATTTTACCTTGAATCAGGAGTTAGCATTTTTACCTCTATTTGAGCTTGCACTTTTGGATGTGTCTATGCCTTTGTTCTGTGTTAAGTCGGGTGATTTCAGCATGTCTAGTGCATTGTGAGTTTCTCTTTTGTAGGTTTGCCAGAATTGTCCCTAGAGGAGTGTAGGTGCCTGTGAATAGGCTGCCATAAGTGTGTCTGAGGACGCCTCTGGTAGTTTCTTTCTCCCTATATTTCCACGGACCCCTAGCTCACTGATGCAGAAGGATTTCTCGTATCAAATGAAGTGTATGGGTGCTTCTTCTTGGTGAAAAGTGTATATTCGGGCTGAGTGGGTCATCATTTTTGGTGTATCACCTTTATTTTATTTTTAGGCTTAGGTTCTGTTTTCAGCATCTCTCTCCCTTTTCATCCCCCCCCTTTTTACATTTATTTGTTAGCAGTAGCAGAAACCAGGGCCTAAAAGATACATCAGAGGGAGCTAGCCTATATCTAGAGACTCTCCCCTCCAGCTTCGCCGGTCCCACAGGCGAGAGGGGAGTTTCCATTTTGACGTGTGGAAGGGCAGGAGCTAGGCGTCCTGCCCCTGGGTGCAATCCACTGCATCAACAGGAACAAGAGCTTTGGATGATGAAGGGGCACCTGGATTGTAACCTTGATATGGTCTGGCTTGCGTAATCTGACATTGTCCTTGGTTATAATTTTGGAAAGGAGGTCTATTCATTTGTCTGAACTGTTGGTATCCCTGATTCGGCCGATAGTTTTGAGCTTGTTGCCTCTTGAGAGCCACTAATTCATTGGTTACACTTTGTAACAAGCTCTTAACTTCATGGAAGTCATTTGGCGAGGTAGAAGTTGGCTTTTTTACACCAAGCAGAGGAGCTAAAGTTGGTGCAGCAGTCTGAACTAGGGGTGGCAATTCGGGAAAGAGTGGCATATGAGGTCTAGGGGATATCTTTCCTACTTGTACCCGACAATTTTTGGCGGCTATAGCTATTTCACAAGCAACAAGTAACACTTGTCCTCCTATGGACTGGATCATGACAACAATATCACTGTTCAAAGCCTTTAAGTAGTAGAGGAAAGCATAGCTTGGGGTTGGCCTCACTAAAATGGGGATTCTGTTCTAGGTCTTTTGGAACTTGGTATTAAAATCCTGCATAAACTCATGCAGAGCTCTTTTCATAGCAGTCAATTGCTCAGTAAGAGAGAGATGGTCACTCTTCTCCCCGAATTTGTTTGTCAAAAGAGTGCCTAATTCGTTCCATGAGCCAACTGAATTCATAGGCAAAGTCCCATACCAGTCCAAAACTTTACCCTTAAAAGACAACGCCCGTAACCTAATGGCTATGTTCTCTTCGGTGACATTGTGAATGCTACAGAGGTTGGCTATATCCCTGATATGCTCAATAGCAGTAATAGGCCTCTCTCCATTAAAAGGAGGAACACTCTTAAGGGCTGTCCCTGGGATTGGGTCATAATGCAAAAGGTTTAAAGGGCTTTGACCATGGAAGGCTACAAAAGGTAAAGCCATGGCAATGACAGGGTTCAACTAGCGCCTTCTTGTGTGGGTATATTTTATGGCAAGTCTAGGAAATTGATTTGCTGTATAGGGATGAGTCCTTGCAAACCTTAGCCGCTTTGCTGAGTTTAAGAGTAGCTCAACGAATTTGAAAGGGACACTCTTGGCAGAAGATCTTGTGGTGACCTTAGGCATGGGATGTCAGGATGATCTCTGACCAAACACTGAGTTATTGAAAATGGAGTCGCCAGATGCTGGTTTAGTTGTTCACTCTTGCAATAACAGGGCCGGCACCAATCTTGGAACTTCTTTAAGCATCAAAAATGGTCCCATCGAGCATGCCAAAAACTGTTGATGTTGTAGATTGCACCCTTAGAAAGAAGGCTCAGCTTCTCTCTTCCACGCGGCACAATGGAGACATTCCTCCTGCTGTGGGCTTGGCAAATTTTGAGGAATGAATCTCTAGATATGGGCTAGCTCCCCATGATGCATCTTTGATGGTCCTTAACTACTACTGTTAATAATGGGGGGGGTGAAAAGGGAGAAGGATATAACAAAATACAACCTATTTAAAATAGTGATGCACCAAATGATTCGATCTACTTAGCTTATATCAACACTTTACACCAAAAAAGTGGAACAGACACTTCATCAGAACAAAAGACCAGACTGCGTGGGTGCTTTACAAGGGGCTTAATGGAGATACAAAGAGAAAAGAACCTACCATAGGTGTTGCAGAAGCACACTGTCAGATAATTGCTCTTCTGTCTCTATGATCCAACTTGGGCGCTTCCTGTTAACCTGCAGAAATGGTCTTGGATACACTAGATATGTTGGTATTGATCTATGAAAGCATCAAGATAAAAATGACTAAACACAAAGTCGACACACAGGCATATTCAGAAGTGTATCAAATCCGATGGAGGTAAAACATGCTCTTTTGATTCCAAAGTAAAATTTTGGTAGGGCTTCGCCTTACACAAGTGAGATACATTTCTTAGCTGAGAGGTTACAATATATAGCATTAAGAGAAAGCCTCTTTGGTCTTTCCAAGAACAGGCGGCCCATACTGTATTAAACACCTGGCGAAGAGGAAGCTGCTCATGCTGCTGTCATCCTTCCATAAATGGCCTGAAAGAACCATGCTGTAGATGTCACAGGTCTTGACTTTGCTGCTCAAACTGTATTAAATGTTCCTAATAAAGCATGGGTCACTTTGTTGTTTGAATGACAAGGCTGTCCCTCTATGAGACTTATGCGATTGTCTGCTTATCAATGTTAAACAAAGAAAAATGGGCTGCGTTATTGAATGCTTGCGTTCCCTTTGATGACCACTTGGTGGAGACTATTTCATCTGCAGCAATAACTTCTCCAACCGCCATTTTTTGTGCCATCTGGACTGCTCTATTCGTTCATGTGCTACTTCTTGTCTTTTCTTTGCAACTCGGCTCTCAGAACTATCTTTCGTCTCCTCTTGGCTCCTTTCCTAGCGGATCATTGAGTTTCCTTTTTGGCCTTATGCCCTTTGAATTCCTTCAGGGTTGCGCTCATGAGTTCTTTGGCTTCTCTTCAATGGCTAATGCATCCCATTAAAATTGATGTCTGTGGGCCTGTCACCATTTGAAAACCAATAGCTATTTCACTATCTTGAATTTGACGTCTATGGGCATGTCACCAGACGTTTGAACCTCCAATGGCTAGTTCATCATGCTGAAGTTGACGTTCTCGGACCTGTCATCATCTTTGGTAATTCCTTCGGCCTTTACAAAATGAACCTTCTCGAAGGGAAGGTGCCCCTTCGGAAAAATGGAAAAGGCCCCCTTTCGACAGTTGAGAGCCCTCCGCGAGGACACTTGCCCTTCGGGCTCCTTTCCCTTCCCAATTCCTTCAGACAAAATGTCCAAAGGAAATCTTGTCTTCATGTCTCGACCTCTTCTTGATAAATTCCTTCGGACAAAAGTCCGAAGGAATTCCTTCGGGCATTTTGTTCGAAGGAATTTACCTTTGGTTTCTTCCTTGGATTTTGTTCAGACAAAAAGTCCGAATAAATCATGTCTTTTTGCCTTATCACTTTTTCGAAGGAAACTTCCCCTTCGGCTTTCAACCTTGTTCTCTTTCAAATGTGCTCTCTGCCCTTCGCAAGGGCACCGTGGGTCTAAAGTTGCCATTTGGAGCCTGCTTGAATGGTTCCATTTTGTAACCTGTCTACCCTCCGCAAGGTCACTTGACCTTCGGAGCTTTGTGAAAGACTTGTATTCCTTTGAAACTGGCCCATTCCTTTGCTAAAAGGCTTGTCCAAGGTAATTGCTTAAAGCGAAATAAGCCCTAGATCAATTCGAAACATCTACAAGACTCAAGTCACTTGGCTCCTTATAGAAACAGGTCTATTACAAAGGAAAATCTCTCACTTGTGTAAAGCGATGCCTTGCCAAATTTTACCTTTGAATCAAAAGAACGCGTTTTACCTCTATCGGACTGGTTATACTTCTGAATATGTCTGTGTATCAACTGTGTGTTTAGTCATCTCATCTTGATACTTTCATAGGTTGACACCAACATATCTAGTATATTTCTACAGGTTGACAGGAAGTGCCCAAGTTGGAGCGTAGAGACAGGAGAACAATTATCTGACAGTGTGTTTCTGCAACACCTATGGTAGGTTCTTTTTTCTTTGTATCTCCATTAAGCCCCTTGTTAAAGCGCCCAAGCAGTCTGGTCTTTTGTTCAGATGAAGTGTCCGTTCGCCCTTTTGGTGTAAAAGTGTTGATATTAGCTGAGTAGATCGGATCATTTGGTGCATCACCGTTTTAGATAGGTTTTGCTTTTGTCATATCCTTCTCCCTTTTCACCCCCCTCCCCCCATTATTAATAGTGGTAGCTAAAGACCTCAAAGATGCATCAAAGGGAGCTAGCCCTTATCTAGAGATTCTTTCCTTAGTTTTGCCAAGCCCACAGCAAGAGGAAAGTCTCCATTGTGCCGCGTGCAAGAGAGAAGTTGAGCCTTCTTTTTAAGGTTGCAATCCACTGTGTCAACAGAACCCATTATGATTTATGCCTCCCATTTGATTATTCAAATTCGATCGTGTTCACCTCCAATGGCTGATTTGTATATAATTGTAATTTGGACCATTAGTTCCTCATTTACATCCTATAAGTCCAAATTTGCTAGTCACTATGCCCAATTATTCATTATTTGGTGGATTCTAAATGGCCGTAGACATAATACTTTAATTTTTCGTAGCTACACTTCGTAATGACCATTACTTTTTGATATAAATGCCTCCGGTTTGAAATTCGTGTGCCTTAAATACTTATCATGTGTGTACTTCCTTTATCGTTTTAACACAAGTGCCCTCGGTTTAAAATTCATGTGCTACAAATATCAGTTATGACAATTTTTCATCTGCCTTGACAGAGCCTAGGTCCGCTGATGCACCATGACTCTCCATTCATATAGGGCAAGCACATTTGCATCCAATTGTACTTCAGAACTAGTCCATGCTTCATGAGGGCATACTTAACATTCTATTAAAATTTTATCCTTAGAACATGTGTTCACACTCATTGTAGTTGAATCTGTGAACCTCATCTTGGCCACACTTCCAAAATGGTATCGAAATTTTCACCCCTGACATTGTAGGCCAATTGTGACATTGACGGTTCAGAAGGACTTGGCATTGCTGACTTTTGCATATGGTTATCTTTTAATCCTTCTTTTATCTCCATAATTTCAATGCTATTACACTAGTTGGAACACATCATAGTCTTCTATCTGCCAATGGAATAGATTGTTGAGGGAGTTCGTCTCCGGTTTGAAATTCGTGTGCCTTAAATACTTATCATGTGTGTACTTCCTTTATCGTTTTAACACAAGTGCCCTCGGTTTAAAATTCATGTGCTACAAATATCAGTTATGACAATTTTTCATCTGCCTTGACAGAGCCTAGGTCCGCTGATGCACCATGACTCTCCATTCATATAGGGCAAGCACATTTGCATCCAATTGTACTTCAGAACTAGTCCATGCTTCATGAGGGCATACTTAACATTCTATTAAAATTTTATCCTTAGAACATGTGTTCACACTCATTGTAGTTGAATCTGTGAACCTCATCTTGGCCACACTTCCAAAATGGTATCGAAATTTTCACCCCTGACATTGTAGGCCAATTTTGACATTGACGGTTCAGAAGGACTTGGCATTGCTGACTTTTGCATATGGTTATCTTTTAATCCTTCTTTTATCTCCATAATTTCAATGCTATTACACTAGTTGGAACACATCATAATCTTCTATCTGCCAATGGAATAGATTGTTGAGGGAGTTCGTCTCATATTTGGAGCATGAATGTAATTGCAAGATCCCTTCATCGTTCAACTCCAACCTACCTCAGATCCCATCCATCGAGCAGTCTTCGGAGTTCAAGTTTGATGAGTCAGATGAGGTTGCTTCCTCACTCACTACATGAGTTTTCAAGTCTATTCTATACTTCCGATCTTTATTTTCAATGTAGAGTAGATTCTTCATCCAATTATGGTTGGCTTTGGCTTCTATGGACCAACCCCAGCCCAATAATGCATCATAGGCCTTTTTTCCGCAATGAGATGACTGCAAAATTTTAAAAAGGGGATGGATTCTAATAAATACCTTTTGTCCCATCAGTCCTGCAATGGGTCTTTTGACACACCAACTCAAGGGGCAAAATATCCTCTCATTGCTTAAGCCTTATCCATAGGGCTATAGTACAAGAGTTATAGATAACCTTCCAAAGTTTCAAAAAGCATGCATTAAAACAGAAGTGAAATTCCTATTCTAACAAATAAAATCCTATTTTATTTAAGATTTTTAAAAATAAGTGGCTGAAAGGAACATAAGAGGTTGAG
Organism: Torreya grandis; assembly: GCA_037957365.1. Taxonomy (NCBI): domain Eukaryota; kingdom Viridiplantae; phylum Streptophyta; class Pinopsida; order Cupressales; family Taxaceae; genus Torreya; species Torreya grandis. The sequence goes on from JARHVA010000046.1 coordinate 5,617,914, forward strand.
AAAGTTGCTCTCAACACTATTAATCTTAGAGATTGCTACAGTTAAAGATACACTTATTCTAAAGTGCAATATATGTATGAGCCATGTAACCCATTCAACATGAAAACAACAAAGGCTCAAATTTATGAAAAAGGGTGGATAGTGTTTAATATATCAACTCTATAGGTTAAACAACAAAATCCCAAATAACTAGTAGCACTTCATAAACAAAGGTGTATTCATGTGCAAAATTCAATGAAAAAAATATTTAAATAATAATGGTGCGAAACTAAAACAGAATATGCTCAAATTTATTAAGCACCATAATTATTAGATCTTGCATTTCCAAAATAAAAGATTCAGGAAATTATACTATAAAACCAAATTACGGTTTTATTTGCATTCTCTCTTTTTTGATCCATGTAAGATTACAAGATCAGAGATCTTCTCCTCCTTTTCAATCTGCTCCTCCCCATGCCCCCCTACATTCTAATTGCCATAACACATTTATAAAATCAAGTACAAAGTGGATTAAAGGAATGTGAACCGAGTTGTTGTGACCATGTCTCTTCAAATTTCACTTATTTTCTTGGTCATTTTGTCTTATTGTGTTATGAAAGTGCAACAAATTAATTAAAGATTCATTTGTTGCTGGAGTTTTTTTTGGATCTTTCTTATTGTCTTTTCTAATTTCATCTTTGAGCTCTTAAATTAGCCATATTTCACTCGAAAATGAATATTTATTTATCAACAACTATTTGCAACTTGCGAAACTTTATAGTTTTGCGGTGTTCTTTAGAGCCTGCGAAGCTCTGATTTTCCTCTCTTTGTGATGCTTGCAACTTAGAGTCTACAACTAAAAATAGAATGCTACCTGCATTCTAGGAAAGCACAAAAAACATCACACAATATAATCCAATCCCAAAATAAATAATAAGACACATGCTTCATAAATACAAGAATATGAACACCCATAAAAGACACCAGACAAGTGTAAAACCTAAATCCTTTGGGTGAAAGACGAGCATAAAGAAAGAAACTCAACATAATTCAGTAAAGATTGACAATAGACACGAACATAGACGACTTGAAGTAAATAAAACTAATTTGTTCCTTTGTTACCATTTTAAATTTTAAAAGGGAGTGGCCACAAATTTGTAAATTTTGGGTGTGTTGGTGACAAGAGATGCACCCAATACCTTAATGTCATATAGATCTGCCCTTGATCTACAAAATGTCAAGTTCGAGCTTGCTAGAATTCACTGAATCACATATTTCTGTTCTAGTTTGATTCTACTTCAAAATGATAGTTCAATTCATTCATGTGACTTAGAGTTAGTGTACATGTTGTTGGAAGAGTAAAATAGAACTTCAAAAGTGAAACATGAATGCAAGAAACATGAAATAGAACATTTGAAAACTTAGAGACACAAGACAACAATTTTTTATCTTGAAAACTACAGGATGGGGAAAAACTAGTGGAAGAGGCAATTGCACCGTTTCCTATCTTCTTATGGCCAAAGATGGATTACAATGAGGAATAAAACAAGTCCAACACATAACCATCTTGCTCACTTAGCTCTCTTTCTTACTGTTACTTTATCCAATCTTTCCTACAAACAATTGAAACCCATTTTGTTCACCGATCAATTCCTCTTTTTATGTGTGCCATATTAGTGTCATGCTTGGAAATGTCCTTTCATGCACTAAAGGATCCTCGACCGTCTTATAATATGAAGAGACACTATTCCTAAGAATTATACTACCTATATGTTAGTGTGGGCAAAACCATTGGTTAATACAGACCGATGGTTACATAACCGCCACTTTGCAGTAATTGGTAGTTATGTAACCACTGCCTGCATGAAGCATCTATTTTGTCAACAAGCTTGGAACTCTCCCTTTGAAGCTCTGCTGATGATTGAAGTCTGGTTTTGATCTTGTTTGATGTATGTATTATTTATTTGGATCCTATTGGATAATACCTCCATTTCTTAGAGGCTTTTGGTCTGACAAAAGCTTTTAGGGGGGGAGGAGTTTTGGAAACAACTCTTCCACCTTCTCCTTGGAGTCCCATCTAGCTTGTCTTGGCATCTTCCCTTTGAGTCCAATCTGCCAAGACTCTTGTGGTGCCCTACGAGATTCTTGGACTTTTCGACCACATCCTTCTCCAACACTCCTTGTGTGTCCACAACCAACTCTTCTATAGTGGGTAGTTATTGTCCTCCTCCATCCTCATCTAGCATGGATTGTTTATGCTAATGCAAATTCTCACAATGGACAACTAAATATATTCTCATGAATGAGGGTAAATGAATACTGAGTCATTCTCACCAATATGCTTCAAGATGACAAATGGGCCATAACTTAGTGGCTTGAGCTTCCTAGCTTATCCTTGAAGTCTTTCCTTGCTCAAGTACATCCATACCTTGTCACCCACCTTGAGTATATGTTCCTTGTGGTGCTAGTCATGTCTAGCTTTGTACTTGGCTTGAGACTTCTTTAAGTGATCCTTCACTTTGAGATGGATTTGTCTAATCCTCTCAATGAAATTTTCTGCCTTTGTCACCTCTAAATCTTGTCTTTGTACCCCTGCCTGCTGTTTCAATGCAACATCAAGAGGATTAGTTGGAAACTAGCCCAAACATGCTTCAAATTGTGACTGATTATTGGATGTGTGTACTGCTCTGCTGTATGAATGCTAATTGTATGTCAAAGATGCATCCCAAGTTCTTAGATACTTTTTGTTATAACCTCTTATCAGCTGTCTCAAAGTCCTATTGATAACCTCCGTTTGTCCATTGGTTTGTGGATGGAAGATGGCACTTCGTTAAAGCTTGGTATGCATCTTCCCCCACAAGGTGGTTTAAAACATCCCCAAGAATCTACTTTCTATCTGAAACAATGGACTTAGGTAATCCAAAATGCACCAAGATATTAGAAAAGAAAAGTCAAACTGTGTCATGCCCTTTCACTGTTTTCTTGCATGCAATCAAAACACACATTTTGTTGAATCTATCTACAACAATATATAGATAGTCATGGCCATGCATGGACATTGGTAATCCTTGTACAAAATTCATATAAATGCCATATAAATGCTTTTCCATATTCTATAGGTACAAGTAGTGGCATTTACAAGCCTTCTTTCCCAACCTTAGGTTTGTTTGTACAACAAAACTTACATCCTCTAATGTGATGTCCCCAAAAAATGTCACTCATTTTTGGGACAACGTATGAACTATTTTGGTCCTGCAAGACCAAAAAATTGTCTCTTCCCTTTTCAAAATTTGTTTTGAGCATTCAATTTCCTCATATTCCAAGCTTTTTCAGTAAAGGGATTAGCAGGTTCAAAGGCTTCTGCAGGCGAGTTCAATCAAAAGAACAAGATTTCAACACTTAGTCATTTTCAGGATTGGTTCAACGCCTTGGTTCAACCAAAAATGTTCATCGGCAAGCTTTTAAGCAAGGATTGAACCATTGAACCAAAATGGTTCAAGGTTCAAGGGTTCAATGGGTTCAAGATTCAACGTCGTCGGCAAGAGTTAAGCGCATTTGTCAAGGTTCAAAGTTCAATCGTTCCGCGGCTTCAAACACCTAGCAAAAAAACAAAGGCTTGAATCGTTGAACCTTGAACCATTTTGGTTCAACGGGTTCAACGACCAATTGGTTCAACGTACTTAGTTCAAAATATCAAAAAGACTTAGCTAAATAACGAAGAATGAACCGATTGAACCATTGAACCAAAGTTGGTTCAATCGGTAGGTTCAAGGGGCTGCCCCAAAGCCAAAGGAACAAGTGCCCTTATGGAGGGTGGTGAATTGAGGCCAAGTACCCTGGCGGAGGGCAATGAACAAAAGCAGACAAAGTTGGAAATCCTTCGGGAAAATGACTAAGTAAGAGAGTCCGAAAGAATTCTTTCGGAAGTATTTCCCGCGGGAAAATGACTAAGGCAAAAATCCTTCGGACATTTTGTCTGAAGGAATTCACCCGGGAAGAAAGCCCGAAGAAATTGAAGGGAATGAGCGGCTAAAGAAAGGAATGCCCGAAAGGGAAAAGCCCGAGAGCGGAAGCTGCCAAGTGTCGTCTGTCGAGACACTTTATAGTTTATTTCCAAGAAGCAGTGGAACATGCCACATGGCCCATTGTAACTCAGCGGAGCACGACGAGTGTCGGTGTTCGCGTTTCAGGCTTCTTATAAGTTTCAAAGCTTCTTTCAATAAGCTTCTCACAGAATCATGCGGAAAGCATTAAGTGGCAACAGCGGAAGGCTGTAATGTGTTTTTCTACAAAGTCGCGGAAGATGCCACGTGTCCCTTGAAAAGCTCGACGGAGCACGACAAGTGTCAACATCCGCGGTTTCTCCCTTTTGTTCCATAAGGACTGTGGTGGGCCCCGAGTGAGTTGCTAAGGTTAAGCGGAGCGCGACAAATGTCATTGTCCGCATGAATCCAAAATGAATCCCGAATGTTTCTACAGTGTTTCTTGGAGCTTGGCAAAAGCTGCCACGTGTCATCTTTTGCAGGGCTCTCAAAAGCGAAAAATGCCACGTGTCACTTGCTGAGATCAGTGGAAAGCGGCCAAAGCAAGTGGGGAACACACGAAGGAATTGCTGAGGATGACGGACTCGAATGCGTTCAAAGACCTTCAACGCGAAAGGGAAGAACCGCTGATGGAAGAGCGTAAAGAGCCAGCAAAGCCGAGGATATGGCCTCGAGAGCTCAAATTCCAGGAAGAGACAAAGCTAGAGAAAGACAAAAGAACAAACTCAGCGACCAACTGAAGTGGGAGCTCAAATCGAAACAAAAAAAGGGAAAGCCAGAAATATCTGCGCAAAAGTTGTTCCAGTAGGTAGAACAGTCCGCAAAGTAGATATTTGAGCCTACAAACATCAAAGGCGCGGCCTGTTTGTCTCCCTTGGAGTAAAGACAAAGTGGACAGCTGTGCAGATATCAGGTGACAGACCAGATGACCCAGGCCCAGGAGAAGACATTTGAGATGAATTGACACGTTATAGTTAAGTCAGCCACCCTGTTCTAGCATGGTCCCCCTGACAGAATTGAAAATGCATTCAAGACATTGAATGCATAGCATGGGCCATTCCATGGAACAAAGTGCGAAGCTTTTCTTGGCCTCTATATATTGTAATCTTTTTGTTTGTTTTAAGGGAGATCTTCCCATTAACAGAAACAAAACTCTGTCCAAATTGAAAGGCGAATACTGAGACTTTGAGCTCAGATTGTTGTTCATATTATTTTATTTGAATGAGAAAGCAAGTGACTTGCAGACTTTGTGTTGTTATAGCTTGTATCATTTTAGGAGATTGTTCTTATGTCTGTCTTCTAAATGTGTTCTTGTTTATTTGATCTAACAAGCAGAACTAGTGGAAGTAATCAGGTAGGTGTCATGAAGCCAGCTGTGGAGAGACTTTGTGCCCCCACAATTGCCTTTAGTGTGTTTTCTTTCTGTTCCTGTGTAAAGGATCTTGGGACGACTTTGTGCCCTCATTATCCTTCATATTTCACTCTTGGAAAGTCGAGGTGGAGAATTTGTGCTACATCTCAGCCTGCTGGTTACTACGCCTTTGGTTACCAGTTACTTGTCACTCCCTGAAAGAACTCCTGCTGTTCCCTGCAAGAACACTTCTGAAAGGAGAAGTGCCTTTAGTGTCTTCACCAGGATGTTCTCTGTTTGTGAACATCATCTCTGAAAAAAGAGAGATGGATGGTGTTATCCTACCTCTGAGTGTTATTTTTTGCTTATATATATAGTATATATCCCCTTCATATTTTATAGGGAACCTCCCCTTGATGAGAGGAGAGATTTGTCCCTTGTTGATGCAGTAAACTTGCACACTTGGCTGACCAATCTCCCTATGCTGTGGTTGAAGAGACCTATTTTGCTCACCAGTTAGCTGATTGACAAAATATTCACTCAAAATAATGAATCTTGATACTACTTGCATATTGGGCCAATACACATACCTTAGCAAATGAGCCGCCGTCTTACCAACGTCAAAGTGTCTTGAGAGCTTGGAAGTATGTGCCTCTCTCACCAATAGAAGTCTTCTCTCCTTTGCTATCCCACTTGTAGAATAGCCTATCCTTGAGGTATCGTCCATCTTTGCCTTCATTATCATCCTTTTTGACTTGCAATTGTCTGCATCTTGTGCATATGCTTCCTCATAGGCCTCCTTTGTGGAAGGGTCAAGTTGTGAGATTGTTGCCAAAGCTGAAACTTTCTTTTTATTGGTGGCTTGGATAACATATTTGCTATAACATTTGTGCTTCCATTCTTATATTTAATCACCAAATGAAATTGTTGAAGAAAGCCCATCCATTTTTATTGTCTTGCCTACTACAATTTATTTTTTGTTTGCAAGTATTGAAGATGTTTTTGGTCAGTATGCACAATATATTTTTTTTACCCAACAAAAAGTGTTTCCATTTCTTTATTGCTTGAACTAGTGCGTGCATTTCCTTATCATAAACATGATACACTCTTATTTGTAAAGAAAATGCTTTTGAATGATAAAAAACTGAGTTACCTCCTTGCAACAAAGTTGTACCCATATCATACTCACTTGCATCAGTTTCAAATTTGAATGTCTGCTGCAAATTAGAAAGGGCAAGAACTGGTGCATGGCTGATCTTATATTTCAATGAATCACACCATCATGTTCCTTACCCCAATGAAATTTCTTACCCATTGCTGCAATTGTAGGTAGAGGTGTTTCTATTGAGGAGAATTGTAGAATAAACTTCCGTATATATTGTACTACTCCCACAAAGCTTCTAGTCTCAGTGGCACTCCTAGGTGTAGGCCAATTTGTAATAGCCTCGATCTTTGCTAGACTCACTCGTAGTTCTCCTCCAACCACATGTCCCTAGTAGACGAGTGATGTTTTACAAACTCACATTTCTCCATATTGCACAATAGTTGTTTTTCTTTCAACACTTTTAATAGTCGTTTCAAATCTATTAGTTGTTTTTCCTATGTAGCACTAAAAATCATAATATCATCTAGATACATTATGAGACATTTATCTATGAAAGGTTTAATATAGCATTCATCAATCTCATGAATGTAGCAGGTGCATTACATAAACCAAATGGAAGTACCAGCCATTCGTACAAAACTTATTTTGTCTCAAAGGTTGTTTTCCATACATTCTCCTCCATGTGGACTTGATGGTAACCTGATTTGAGATCCAACTTTGTGAAGTATTTGGCATGCTAAAGTTGGCTCAGGAAGTCATCAATCCATGGAAGTGGATATCTATTCTTTATAGTGATCTTATTCAAAGCTCTATAATCTGTGCACATCCTCCAAGAGCTGTTTTGCCTTTGTACCATCACAATGCGTGACACACATGGTGAAGTACTTGGGCATATGATGCCTTGTTTCTTGAAGTTGTTTCTTAACCTCATTACTCTCCAAAAGTGATTGCCTATACAAACAAATGTTAGGTAGAGAAGATTCAGACACCAATTGAATCTTATTTTCTACTTTCCTTTTTGGAGGCAAACTTGTGGGAGTTTGGAACACAATTTGAAGAGATTTCAGCAACTCATCCAATCCCTCCATTCCCTTGTTAGCACTATCAATTTTAGATATCTCTAACCCATATTCTTGCTTATCCTTCAAAAGAGGTAATCAAAACTGATTATTTTCTTGAATGAGTCTATTTACTTTGTTGGCACTTACTATGACAAGCTTGGGCTTGTTTTGATGTGCCTTGATGACATAGTTGACTCCATCCTTGACCCACCAACACCTGTTTTCCCTCCTCATGAAGATGGCATCCCTAAGATACAAGTAAGGACTTCCAAACACCACATCAAATGCATCAAGAGGAATCATGTTTGCTTCTAGCTCATCAACGTATTGTGGGTTAATCCCAAATTTGAATTTACATCTTTTAGTCCCTTGAATTGTCAACACCCTTTTTCACCCAATCCAAAGGATATAGGTGAAAATGATCATATGTTTGTAAACCAAGCTTCTTAATAACTATATCCAAAATCAAATTAGATTGAGGCCTAGTTCAACAAGTGCATTTACCTTGGTTTTCTTGATCTAAGTCTTGATTTGGAATAAGTTGCTTATCTTTTCTCTTTCTTGTTCCTCACTGTTTGTGTTGGTGGCGATGCAAGCAAGATTCTCATCTACATCAGAATTGTCCTCCATCTCTATCTTTGATTCTTTCAAAGATGCCATGGACTTCTTAGAGTCCTCCTTGGAACGATTATTGGGATGCAATTCCGGATATAACCTCTAACACTTAGCGTAAGTATGACCATCTATAGCACAATGACTACAATGGTTATTAGGATCCCTACAACTATGCAAAGTTGTGGCATTCTTCTTGCCTTTCCACTTATCCTTCTTGAAGGCTTTGTAAGACTAGTTTTGTTCTTTCTTGACCTAATTTTACTTTGAGGACTCCCACTCTCCTTGCTTCTTATCTTCCTCAATGTAGTGTACATGCTTCATCAAGGTCTTCTGGCTTACTTGAGATGACCCATCTCCTTAGGTTTGAATGGAATAAATTAAAATCATAGAAACATTTTGTATTTAAGTATGCAATATATTATGATTTTCTGCTAAGTTTTATTATTTCTTTAGAGGAAATTACAACTCTTATTTAATATAAGTATCAAAGATATGTGGCTCTATTTATAAAAGAGGTGACCCAATGCATATAGAGTCTATGGAATTCAACATATTGAGACTTTTTGCAGGTGCACAGTTGGACTGCCAGGTGTGAGGAAGATTCCCTATGCCATAGATCTGGGGAAACTCAATTGGCAAGCCACATGGTAGAGAAACCTTGACATGTGAATGTTGAGTCTGCACATGATCGCGTTACATCACAAAGGCTTGCGTGACAGACAACAAGATGTTGCGGCAACTCAGATAGGTACTGCGAGACACTTAGATTGATGTGTACAGGCCGCAAGTGGATGTGTTACGTGACGAGTTTAAGAGTGCTTGCACAGTGGTAGACTTCTGCATGACAAAAAACAGATTTGCACTACAACTTGTGGAGGTACCACTAGGTTGTGCATGTGCCATGAGGATGCACAAACATGGAGAGCTCGTTGTCATTAGGAAGTTGTGCACAGATTAAATTTTTTTATTCCCATGGGAATGAAAAAAAATAAAAGAGGCCTAGCCAATTAGAAACAAAGAAAGAAATTATTTTAGTGTCTACTAGTAACCAAACTAGGTCAATGGGACTTGAGTATCAATCAAATTTGTAATCATTTTTATTTTTAAAGAATATTTCTTATCCTTTTTTTTTTTCAAACTTGTGGTATGTTGACCTTTATAGTTGTCTCTCTTTAGTGAGCCCCTTGTTTTTCCTTTAGTATCTGAGGTATGTTAATTAATAGTTTACTTTTTAATGGTAGCCTTCACAATGCATACAAGTTGATGGCTTCCCATCATATTCGTGGTCCCACATTTAATAAAAGGAAGTGATGAAACACATTTACTTGATGGTAAGGGTCTTCTAGGGGAAAATGGTGAGGAGACACACAACCCCATCCATATTGTCGCTGAAGTTTTTTGTACAAGAGAAAATGGGCCTTAAAGAGAGACTAGAAAACATAGAAGCAAGGGAAAAAGTGAAAGACCTCAATTTGGAAGAAGTTATACAAACCAAGCAAAAATTGGAGGAAGACAACAATGTGCTTAAAGCAAAAATAGAAAAACTACAGAGACTTGTGGATGCTGGAAAACATGAATGGCATGCCCTAAAACAAACCATCCACTCTCCAACAAGCATCGATGTAGGGGTGTAAGGAGTGAGCACAACATAAATAAAAGAATTGCAAAAGGCACTACAAAACATGAAGCTAAAGAGAATGATCTAAGGAACCAGTTAGAAGAAACTAAGACATCGGCATTTGTAGTTAATTTATTCGGGTCACTGAATCCTCAACTCTTCTCCTGCAAGCCAATAGCCCAAGTAGACTAGTGACTGCTTGGAAAACTCACATTTCATGTCATTTAGCAACAACTTATTCTCCTTCAAATTTTGCAACACTTGCCTCAAATGCAGTAATGTTCTTCCCAGGGTTTGGTCAAAGCCAAAATGGCATCCAAGTATACAATAACAAAGGAATATATGAATATTTTAAACACATCATTCATCAATCTCAGGAATGTAGCAAGGGCATTGCATAAACCAAAAAGAAGCACTAGCCATTCATACAAATTTTTCCTTGTCTTGAATGTGGTCTTCTAGATGTCCTCTTCCTTCGATCTTACTTGATTGTAGCCTGATATCAAGTCTAGCTTTGTAAGTACTTGGCATGATGTAGTTGATCCAACAAGTCATCTATAGGATAATGGTTTTTGATTGTAATCTTGTTTGAGGCTCTATAATCAATGTACATGCTTTATGGCCCATCTTTATTTGGCACAATACTCTTCCATTTGAGTTTTTTTTGTCAGTGTACATATTAGGAGAAAAAGGCATTGAACCTCATCTTCTTTGCTCATCTCTCAAAAGAAGCAAAGCAAATTTCCCACTTGCATTAATAAGTTTCTTGGTTTCGCTGGCACTTACTAAAGAGACTTTAGACTTAACTTTGTATACATTGGTGATGAAGATCTCTACATTCCGTACCACATAGTATTTGTTTTCTCTTCTCATGAAGTTTACATTGCTCTCATACATATATCGGCTGTTAAACACTACAGCACAAGTATCAAGGCGCATGAGATCTATTTTCGCTTCATCAATGAAATGCTCTATAATTCTTGAATTTGTGTTCCTTGGTAACCTTAATTTCTAGTCCTCGTTTCACCCTCCCTATGAATATGATGGAGGATGGTTATATGCCTCCAACCTAAGCTTCTTTACTAATTCTTGTGAAATCAGAGTTGCTTGTGAACATGAATAAAAAAAGAGCATCAGCTTTTGTCTTCTCTATCTGAATTTTTATATGGAAGAGTTTGGCCAATACACCTCTATTTTAAGCATCTTTGCTACTCAAACATACCCCGCTTTGAATGGAAGTGCAAGCAATCTTGTCATCAACATCGAAGTTGATCCTAATCTCTCTTCCTTCTACCAAGGTGGCCATGCCCTTCTTGGGTTGCCCTTTGGTGCAGTTATTGGGTAGCAATTTCAGATGTAGTTCCCAATATTTTTCCTTAGTATGCCCATCTACGTCACAATGGATTTCTTGGGCTGCCCTTTCGATTTACCTTTGTCCTTTGGTTCGATGCACATTGCTGATTTGAAGAGGGTGAGCCTTGGGGTTCCTTCTTATCCATCTCAATGTAATGAGCTTGGGCACATGCTGCATCAATGTACTTGAGCTTGGCCATCAAGACTTGGCTTCTTATGTGACTATGAAGTCCTCCAAAGTACTTTACTAACACACTCTTGTCTTGTATGCATATTTCCTTTTGGGTTGCTTGCCATGCTTGACAATTACATTAGTAAATAGTTTGAAAATAAAAGTGATAATATCAACTGAAGACAATAGATTATAAGTAGTAATACAAAAAGGCACAACTATATAGTCCCAATGGAAGGAAAAAATCATAGTATAATGCTTGGTCGACTATACAAATCTATTAGAGTACAAAAAACTATAAAAAGGGTTGTACATTAAATTTTCTAAATAGAGCCACGTGTTAGCAAGACAAACATTCCATCAGCCCAGCACCAAAAGGGACAAATCAACATTTCATTATGGCCTTTTTTGTGGCCACAACTTGGAAGACAACATGGGTAGATTTAGTAGAAGCAAACACAACTGACAACTTTTCCTTTCATTCATCAAACACAATCCAATTTCCCCATGCCCCAAAGATGAAATCCACCGATTGAGCGAAATCAGGATACATGCCAAGACCCTATTGCTGAGCGACAGTGCAAGGGGGAGCTTTGAGAATGGCACAAATATAAATCTTGCCTTCTCCCCCACAAATCCAAGCTTTTGCAGTCAGGCCATTAGTCTGTTAGGCTTGCTTGCCGAGCTTATCATGGGAGGTGTTTTGCTGCTTTGGGGGATGGGCCAAAACTGAAGTAGAAGAGTGTCTACACCCAAGCAAAGACGAACCGGCCACATAAGCAGGTAGATGGTGGATGCGCTTTTTGCAGGCTTTGAGGTAATTATAGAGTTTTGTGAATGCATTTCTCTAGTCAATACCCCTCGATAGTCAACCCTCTTGTCCCTCTAGATGCCTCCACTCAAGGAATTCTTCGTGAAGAGTAGGGGGAAGAAGAAAAGTTGCACCTTCATCCAATTTAGATGGTAATAGAGAAGGTTTGTATATTTCCCATTAAGCTTCAATTGGTCAATTGGTAGTGTTGACCATTTTTGGCCCAACAGGCCAAAAAATCGGTCCCCTTCTTTCCCTGCTGTTCTGAGCCAATTCATTTCTTGATTTTGCACAAGTCTGGTAATTTCTACGGACTCTGCAGGTCCATTTCTATGGACTCTATAGGCATGGATTTCTACGGACCTGGCAGGCAAGCGGAAAACTACGGACTCTGTAGGAAGAGGCAAGTTCCCACTTAGGCGCAAAATGGACCATTTCAAGAGCCCTTGCAGAGGGCAGGGAACACTTTCAAGAGAGGCCACAAAGAAAAGCCGCAAAGGTAAGTTTCCTTCGGAAGTTTAAGGCAAAGGAAGTACCCTTCGGAAGGGTCCGTTTCCAATTTTCCCGAAGGGCACTTTTTCAAAGGCAGTCGAGTGAAGAAGCAAAGGAAGAAATCCTTCAAACTTTTTGTCCGAAGGAATTCCTTCGGATAAAAAGTCCGAAGGAATTCGGAAGGGCCACAAACAAAAAATCCCGCAAAAAGACTAAGGCAAAGGCTAGAATAATTTCTTCAGACTTTTTGTCCGAAGGAATTCCTTCGGACAAAAAATCCGAAGAAATGCGGGGAAGCTGCGGGAGAAAAGCTCGAAAGAGAATTTCCGAAGGAAAGCAAAGTGGCGGGAAAATTGGCCACGGGAAAAAGCCCGAAAGGAAGTCTCCGAAGAAGCAGACAAGGAAATTCTTGCGGACTTTTTGTCCGCGGGAAAATGTTCGCGGAAAAAGTCCGCGGGAAAAGGTTCCGAAGAAAATAGGCTGCCGAAGGACCCCGAAGGGTAGGTTCCCTTGCGGGGGACTCTCGGCCAAAATGAAAGACGCTTCTCCAAAAGCCGAAGGGTCACCTTCCGTTCGGGAAGGTTCAAAACAAGAAATCCGAAGGAAAGGAAGCAACAAGAAGCCGAAAGAAAGAGAAAGGCCGAAGAAAGTCAAAGGGGTGACGGGCCCGAGGACGTCAAAATCAAGCACGAAAAACTAGCCATTGGACATTCAAACGTAGTGACGGGTGTGTGAACGTCAATTTCAAGGCTCGTGAAATAGCCGTTGATTTTGAAAAGCCTTAAAGAAGAGCCAAAGAACTCAGCGACCCACCAAGAAGAGAGCCCGAGGGCCGAAGGAACCAGGAAGAAGACAGTGCAGAAACGGACAAATAGTCTAGGTGGCAAAGGGGAGGCAAGTTATTGCCAGGTGGTCATCAAACGGTGCAAACAGTAAACGGCGCGGCCTGTCTTCTCCATTTTGCATTTATAAGGGGACAAACCGCATGAATATCTAGAAAGAGCAGTTTGTTTGCAGAAAAGAGGCACGGCCTGTGCTTTCACATTAATGTTGAACGCCAAAGTCAAGACCAGCGATTACACAACATGGTTTCAGCAGGCCTCTTCTAGAAGAATGACATCAACAACAGTGACTTCCTCTTCCCGATGCTCTCAGCGCACATGGGCCAACTTGTCAAAGAGCGCCAAAGTCTTTTCCAAAGCGGCGCCTTTACTTCTCCTGTTTTCTATATATTGTAAACTTCTCATTTTGAGAAGGATCCATCCATTCTCTGAGCTCGTAAGGCAAAGCTCTGCCCAAAAATCTCTCGGGCTTGTAAGGCAGAACTCTGCCGGATTTTACCTTGAATCAAGACTTGGCATTTTTTACCTCCATTTGGACTTGCACTCATGCATATGTCTATGTTTTCATTTTGTGTTAAGTCATTTCTTTTTATGCTTTTCACAGATCAATTCCAGCATGTCTAGTGCATTGTGAAGTTTCTTCTTCTGCAGGTCTGCTAGAAGTGTCTACAGCAGAAATATAGGCGCATGTGAACAGGCTGCCAAAGTGTGTCTCAAAACACCTTTGATAGTTCTTCCCTGTATCTCTACGGACCCCTGACTCACTGAAACAGAAGGGTCTCCTACATCAGATAAAGTGTATGGGCGCTTCTTCTTGGTGAAAAGTGTATGTTCGGGCTGAGTGGGTCATCTTTTTTGGTGTATCACCTTTTTATTTTTAGGTTTAGGTTCTGTTTTCAGCATCTTTCTCCCTTTTCATTCCCACCACTTTTTCCATTTTTAGCAGTAGGAAATCCAGGGCCTAAAAGATACATCAAAGGGAGCTAGCCCTTATCTAGAGACTCTCCCTTCCAGCTTCACCGGTCCCACAAGCGAGAGGGGAGTTTCCATTGTTGCATGTGGAAGGCAGGAGCTCGGCCTCCTGCCCAGGGTGCAATCCACTGCATCAACAGTTTTTGGCATGCCCTGTGGGACCAACTAGGACAAGTTGTATCCAAAGTGTTGAAGAATTTTTGGTGAGTTCTTCAATCGACCAATCTTTGGAGGTTTTTGCATCAACACCAATGGTGACTTTGAGTTGAATCAGCTGGTTAAGCAGTCCTGGTGCCATCAAGAAATCACATTTTTTGTATGTATAATCCCTTTGCCCAGCATCATGGGCCTTGTGTTCCTTCATATTACCATGATCAAAGTCATGTTTTTCATGCAATCCCCTCAAGCAACTTTCCTAGTCTTCCTCAACTCCCTCAGGTCACTGACCCCGATGGCACGATCCTAACTTGGAGGGAAATAGTGGAATCATGAGATAGGAAAGAGGAGAAAAGTTTTGCTCAAAACCTTGAAGAAGATGAGGCTGCTCCTGCTCATAATGATGATTGTGACCTCCAGGAAAGGCTCTTCCAAGAGGATATAGCCAAAAGAATTGCAGAGTTGGAATCCAGAGAGAGATTCCTCAGCCAATGTGTGATGCAAGGTTCAAACCCAACGACACATTCCATATCTGAACACACCCCATCTACACACCCCCAAGAGAGCTATCAGGCCACACCCGATATAGATGAAGTGCTAGCCAGATGGAAGGAGGAGAATCATTTGATTCTAGCTCAAGGACTGCCTCCTCTTCCACATGGTTTTTTCACTTCACCCCTTCTCAAGGAGGAACCTGTTTTGTAGGAGGCGAGCGAGGAGCAGAAGATCCAATTTGCAGCTCTCCAAAGGGCCATCATGAGTGACAACGAAGAAGAAATCATCATCGATGCTCCTTTTGAAGACATCATCGACGATGGAGAAGACATAGGGCATGCATGCATGCAGATTTTCCAGCAATACGAAGAGGAACGTAAGCATGGTGAGCTCTCTCCTCCTTTGTTTGATGAACTTCCTTGTTGCTTCAATGAGGACGACGACTACGCTGAGGGGCCTGAATTGGAGGAGGACTAGATGGATGCCTTTGAAGATCTAGAAACTCTGGTCCTTGAGCAAAAAAAGGAGAGGTCTGTCTCTCTTGAGGAAAACCTTAAAGAAGAAAGTTTTGAACATAGAGGTGATGTTCTATGGGATGAGCAATCAGGGTGTGATTCCATTTCAGACATCACAACGGTCACCCTTCTTCAAGAAGGCCATGAGGGAGCAGAAGATGAGTTTGACAGGGTCTTCAACGAAGCAAAAGGGAATGAGTCAACCATGATGCATTGCAGAGGAGCTGTACATATCAAAGGGCCTATGGTGATGAGCCAACAACCATTGATTTCTTGGTGAAACGCACCAGCATGAAGGACCAGCATTCAAGAAGCTTCCAAGAACAAGAAGAGTACATATATGTTGGAAGCATGTTTGAATTTGATCCACTCGGATGTAGGCCAATCGAGGTGACAGGCAAGAGGAGCAGGTCACCAAATCTCCATTCCATTTAGCCACTTGTCTGGCACCATAAGTTTCCTTGCCAAGAAGGGGACTTAAAATTTTTTCCCTTTGATCTAGGAGGGAGGCAAATATACCTGGTTAGCTGTATATAGTAGTTTGCTTTCAGTTTCTTTCTTGTTTTCCCTAAGTGCAGTTTGCACAAGTAGTGTTTTTAGCCTTGTGTGTGTTTTCCTTTGTGTGTGGGGTAAAGGCTCATGATTGATTCTAGGATCTCTCAAGGCTGTTGTTGGCCTTTTTTTCAAAGTTGTGTTCTGACTCCGTGCCCAATGGACTAAAAGGCAACTGGTCTCTAAGCATAGCAGGCATGCTTCTCCTGGGAGTCGCCAATTTGTTGACCATTTTTGGCCCAACAGGGCAAAAAATCGGTCCCCTTCTTTCCCTGCTGTTCTGAGCCAGTTCATTTCTTGATTTTGCACAAGTCTGGTAATTTCTACGGACTCTACAGGTGTGTCTACGGACTCAGCAGAGATTTCTACGGACTTTGCAGGTCCATTTCTACTTACTCTGTAGGCATGGATTTCTACAGACCCGGCAGGCAGGCGGAAAACTATGGACTCTGTAGGAAGAGGCAAGTTCCCACTTAAGCGCAAAATGAACCATTTCAAGAGCCCTTGCGAAGGGCAGGGAACACTTTCAAGAGAGGCCACAGAGAAAAGCCACAGAGGTAAGTTTCCTTCGGAAGTTTGTTTAAGGCAAGGGAAGTACCCTTCGGAAGGGTCGTTTCCAATTTTCCCGAAGGGCACTTTTTCAAAGGCAATCGAGCGAAGAAGCAAAGGAAGATCAAAAAGTCCGAAGGAATTCGGAAGGGCCACGAACAAAAAATCCCGCAAAAAGACTAAAGCAAAGGCTAGAATAATTTCTTTGGACTTTTTGTCCGAAGGAATTCCTTCGGACAAAAAATCTGAAGAAATTCAAGGAAGTTGTGGGAGAACAGCCCGAAAGAGAATTTTCGAAGGAAAGCAAAGTGGTGGGAAAATTGGCCGCGGGAAAAATCTCAAAAAGGAATGTCTCCCGAAGAAGCAGACAAGGAAATTCTTGCGGACTTTTTGTTTGCGGGAAAATGTCTGCGGAAAAAGTCTGCGGGAAAAGGTTCCGAAGAAAATAGGCCGCCAAAGGACCCCAAAGGGCAGGTGCCCTTGCGGGGGACTCTCGGCCAAAATGAAAGACGCTTCTCCAAAAGCCGAAGGGTCACCTTCCCTTCGGGAAGGTTCAAAACAAGAAATCCAAAGGAAAGGAAGCAACAAGAAGCCGAAAGAAAGAGAAAGGCCGAAGAAAGTCCAAGGGGTGACGGGCCCGAGGACATCAAAATCAAGCACGACAAACTAGCCGTTGGATATTCAAACTTAGTGACGGGTGCGTGAACGTCAATTTCAAAGCTTGTGAAATAGCCATTGATTTTGAAAAGCCTTAAAGAAGAGCCAAAGAACTCGGCGACCCGCCAAGAAGAGAGCCCGAGGGCCAAAGGAACTAGGAAGAAGACAAAATGCAGAAACGGACAAACAGTCTAGGTGGCAAAGGGGAGGCGAGTTATTGCCAGGTGGTCATCAAACGGCGCAAACAGTAAACGACGCAGCCTGTCTTCTACATTTTACATTTATAAGGGGACAAACCGCGTGAATATCTAGAAAGAACAGTCTGTTTGCAGAAAAGAGGCGCAGCCCGTGCTTTCACATTAATGTTGAACGCCAAAGTCAAGACTGGCGATTACACAGCATGGTTCTAGCAGGCCTCTTCTAGAAGAATGACATCAGCAACAGTGACTTCCTCTTCCCGATGCTCTCAGCGCACATGGGCCAACTTGTCAAAGAGTGCCAAAGTCTTTTCCAAAGTGGCGCCTTTACTTCTTCCCCTGTTTTCTATATATTGTAAACTTCTCATTTTGAGAAGGATCCATCCATTCTCTGAGCCCGTAAGGCAAAGCTCTGCGCAAAAATCTCTTGGGCTTGTAAGGCAGAACTCTGCCGGATTTTACCTTGAATCAAGACTTGGCATTTTTTACCTCCATTTGGACTTGGACTCACGCATATGTCTATGTTTTCATTTTGTGTTAAGTCATTTCCTTTTATGCTTTTCATAGATCGATTCCAGCATGTGTAGTGCATTGTGAAGTTTCTTCTTTTGTAGGTCTGCCAGAAGTGTCTACAGCAGAAATATAGGCGCATGTGAATAGGCTGCCAAAGTGTGTCTCATAACACCTTTGATAGTTCTTCCTTCCTGTATCTCTATGGACCCCTGACTCACTGAAACAGAAGGGTCTCCCACATCAGATAAAGTGTATGGGCGCTTCTTCTTGGTGAAAAGTGTATGTTCGGGCTGAGTGGGTCATCTTTTTTGGTGTATCACCTTTTTATTTTTAGGTTTAGGTTCTGTTTTCAACATCTTTCTCCCTTTTCATCCCCCCTTTTTTCATTTTTAGTAGTAGGAATCCCAAGGCCTAAAAGATACATCAAAGGGAGCTAGCCCTTATCTAGAGACTCTCCCCTCCAGCTTCGCCAGTCCCACAGGCGAGAGGGGAGTTTCCATTGTTGCATGTGGAAGGCAAGAGCTCGGCCTCTTGCCCAGGGTGCAATCCACTGCGTCAACAGGTAGTAGGGCTGTAGGTTGGAAGAATTGTTTCGCATGTAAGTGGTAAGGGTAGAAAGTAGGAAACACCATGGCAAGATGAATGGGAAAGCTTTCTCTAATCGCCTTTGGGGTTTGAGTGACTTGGTGGATGTCTTTGAAGCCAACAAAGTTGAGCACGTGATGAACAAAATATTCCCCCAAACCGTCCAAAATGAAAGAGTGAAGCAATGAGAGGAGATAGTGCAAGCTTTAGGAGCAAAATTGCTACATGGAACATTCATAGTTGCAGAAGGTGAGACAAAAATGCAGAGTGGGGTGATGAAAGAAGAGTCTGGGAATGGAAAAATGAAGATAAAAAATGCAAAAACAAAGGAATAAACAGTTGTGAGAGAGGGGTGTTGAGGGGAGATAAATAGAAGAAAGGGGAGCTTTGCTTGCGCTAGACAACCCATCTCCATTTGTGAGAGGGTGAACAACGTGAGGGAAGGAATGACAACTGCCACCAAAGAGAAATGCCACAAGGCGAAGGAAATTAAATGATTTGATTGAATGGAGGGGACTCATCATTAGCTAATGTGGGGTGAATTGATGTTGGTGATGTTTTTTTTAACGTACACCAAATGTATACATGGTATAATACAGTTACACATTTTACACACTTAGATTATCTCTTTTTTTATAAACATTTCAATCTTTTAAAACTAAACCAAACAGTGACAACCTCTAGGGCTCCTATTAGGCAACAAAATTGGTCATCATTTGGGAGTCTGAGAGGAGGATGTCAACAAGGTATCCAATTAGAGAGAGAAGTGCTTTCAAATTTTTAGAAGACCCCCAACTTTGCACCTACATTGCTGAGAAGGTCTACGGCCTTGTTAGATTCCTTAAAGCATTGGGTGAAGAAAATTTGTTGGAAAGTGCACCGAGAAATGAAAGTAGGGCCAAGAAGGAAGTTGAGCTTCCAATTTGAAGCACTGTTTTTATTCATAGCATTGATAACAAGGAGAGAATTGCCATCAGCCTCTAACGAGGCAACTCTGTGAGCTTTGGCCAAACGCAATCCTTCCATCAATGCATGGACTTCTGCCTCATTATTGGTGGCACAAGGAAGGAATGAGCCAAAGGCTGCAATAAATTGTATAGAGGACCTTAGGATACAATTGAAGAATGCAATTCCAAGGCTTCCTTTGGAGGCACCATCAAAATTCAACTTACCCCAACCTATCTTGGGGGGATCCCAATGTGTGGACAACCTTGAAGAAGGAATAAGTTGCTTCTTGTTGGAGACCAAGGGCAAGAAGATGAGAAGCCAGCTATGGAGAGGGGTTGTTGGGATTAGGGGAGAGGCCCTTGATTTTGAATTGAGAAGTCGCCCATTCCAAAATAGCCACTTCTATTATGTGAATAAATTTGTTTCATGGGAGGGATTTATTGGTGAAAATCCTTTTGTTTCGTTCTAGCTAGAGATTCCACATTACTAAGGCGGTGCAAGCATCCCATAGTGGGAAAAGGAATGAAGAGGATGGATAAAGTGAACCTTGAATGAGATTCGCATTTGTGGCAAGGAAAACCCAAGAGAGAGAGAGTTTGTTGGTGAAAATCCTTTTGTTTCGTTCTAGCTAGAGATTCCACATTACCAAGGCGGTGCAAGCATCCCATAGTGGGAAAAGGAATGAAGAGGATGGATAAAGTGAACCATGAATGAGATTCGCATTTGTGGCAAGGAAAACCCAAGAGAGAGAGAGTTTGTTACGTATCCAAGACCAAGTTCCGCTAGCAATTGGACAATGAAGGATGTGGTCCACTAATTCTAAACCAGCCTTGCAAGGGATGCATCTATTTGGACCTTGGAAGAAGTGCTTTTGGAGGTTGTTGAAGGTGAGAATCTTGTTTTGAGCTGCCATCAAAGCAAAATTTTTTGCTTTTGGTAGATTGCATAGGGAAGAAATTATGTGGCTAGGCCAATCAAGGGACACACACGGAGTAGCTTGGAAAGCCACAAGTCTGTAACTGAGATTAACTGCATAGGATCCAGTAGGAGAAACATTCCAACGCAATGTATCGACCTTATCACCTGAAGGGAGGATCCTTGATTGAAGGATGGAGGTGATTAGAGTGATCTAATCGTGGGGAGATTCAAGATCATTCTAGCATCTCCATGTTGGAGAGGAGCCTAGGGCAACGTCTGGAGGGAGGAGGTAGTTGAAGAGTTGCGGACCCCAAGCAACTAATAAAAGCTCTTTGATTTCTACCATACCAACTTTTTTTTTATAGGAGGAAAACCAGACCAAGAGCGTTCCAAAATTCAATTAGTGATGGAACCAATTTCCCAAGTGAGGTGTTATGAAATGTTGGGTTTGTAGGAGCAAATGAAGTTTTAGATATGAAAGCCCCTAGGAAGAATTGTCGTGGAGAATATTTGCTCCTGAGAAGGGGAGTCTAGATATTTAGATCTAATTACTCTACCCCAAAGTTGATCAACATTATCAAAGAGACAACAAAGAAGTTTTGCACCCAAGGCAAAATTGTGGAGTTTGATGTTTGTGAGGTTTGCTCTGCCAAGTGCTTTGGGAGACAAGTCTTCTTCCAGCTTATGAGGGGGTTCTTTTTCTCTTCACTAGGACCTTGCCAAATAAAGTTCTTCATTTTTTATATAACGAGAGCAAGGGAAGTTGCAGGGATTTTGATAACTGATAGTAGATAGGCGAGGAGTGCGTGAAGGACCAACTTTTGGTGCTAAAGACAATCGACAAAGCTGAGTCGTTTTGCCTTTTCAAGAGAGAATCCTAATATTGATTTTAACCAACAATTCCTTCCAAAGGTGCTTCCTTTCAGCATCCAAAAAGAAAGGGATGTCCAAGTATTTGCTAGGGAGAGAGCCGACATTACCTAAGAATGTGTGCCAAAATGTATTGAAGACAAGCAGTGGTATTGAAGAAGAATATTTTTGACTTATCAGTGTTTAGAGTGTTGGCTTCCTCTCTGCAGGATTGACCAAGGAGAAGAGTGTCATCTACAAACAAGTGGTGGAAAATTGGGAGGAGGGGCATCCACAAGTTTAAGCTCATGATGTTTGTTGGCAACAACTCTTGCTTGTAGAGCCTGGTTGAGTGCTTCCATCATGAGGATGAAGAACTAGGGGGAGATGGGGTCGCCTTGCTGAAGGCCATGGGAGCTAGGAAAAAATCCCATTGGGCTGCCATTGACCAAGACTGAGAAGTAAAATGAGGTAATGCAGCCAAGGATTCAATCATACTAGTGGGATGAGAAACCAAATTTCTCAAGAACAGAGTGGAGGGGTAACCAATTGACTTTGTCAAAGGCCTTGTTGATGTCCAATTTGGCCACCATTCTTTTGGGTTTTGAGACTGAGAGGGAGTGAATTGCTTCATGTGCAAGTACCACCCCATCTAGACTCTGGGTTTCTTGTTGAAAGGCCTCTTGTTCTTGGGAGATGAGAGATGGAAGAACAACCTTCAGCATTTCCGCCAAAGCTTTAGTGAGGATTTTGTAGAGAATGTTGCAAAGTGAGATTGGTTGGAAGTCAGCAAATTAAGAGATGGAGGATTTTTTTGGAAATAAGGTAAGGAAGGTACAATTGAGATCTTTTAGGATTTTCTTCGACTTCCTAGCCTCGTTAATGATTGTAGTAACCTTTGCCAACAAGATGCCATAAATGTTGGTAAAAAGTCGCTGGGAAGCCATTTGGGCTTGAGGCTTTGTCACTAGACATTGTAAAAACAATGACCTTGATTCCTTCTAGAGTGAGGGGGCGATTAGACGATTATTCTCCAGTGGTGAAACAATTGAGGGAATATCCACTAAGAATGCATCCATGGAGGCTTTTGGGATAATTTGATCCTAAGCTAACAATTTTTGAAAGAAGGAAGCAACAACATTATGAATATCAAAGAGGGTCACTAGAAGGGAATTATCCGGAAGGGAGATGTTGCGAATCCTATTAACTTGTTGATGCGAGATGGTTGACCCGTGAAAGATTTTTGTGTTTCTATCCCCTTCAACGAGCCAAGATTCTTTGGACTTTTGTTTCCAAAAAAAATCTTTTCTGGAGTAGACTTCTTCCAAAGAAGGCAAAAGGGATTTTTGTTAAGCCAAAAGGAGGTCCAAAAGGCCCGAGGTCTAGATTTTTCATTAAGGAGATATAGGTCAATTTCCAATTGCTGCGTTTGGGAGAAGATATTCTTGAATTGGAAAGGATTCCAACCTTTGAGGCAACTCCAAAGGTATTTCAGCTTCACCATAAATTAGAATGCTTTGGAACCTTCAGGGAGAGGGCATATTTTCCACCATGATTTGACTAGCCTTGTGACGGATTGATCTCTTAATCACATTTGCTTGAATTTGAATGGGCATCTGGAGGTGGCTTGGTCCACGGAGATTTCCTTCCATATGGGTGAATGGTTAGAAATTGAGACTTTAAGAATGCAAGATTTAGAGAACCATTGTGCTGCCATCCAAGAATCTGTGACAAGTAATTTGTCATTACGTTATGTAATGTTGTAGAAGCCCTCCCTTTTGTTGCTTCAGGAGAATCTGCCTTCTTTCGAGAGATGATCAATGAGGTTGCAATGGGAGACAAACTTTGAGAATTCTTTTGAGATTTTGTAACATTTTGGCTACCTCCTCTTTTTTTAGATATTGAGAGGACAACTTTGAAATCCCCACCAAGCATGGTTTTATTATGCACTTTGAGGTTCAAGAAGGCATGAAGTTCAGTCCATGTGTGTTTCTTCAGACCGATCAGGTTGGGCCATAGACATTAATTATGCAGACTTGGATATCTTTACCAAAAGAGCAAACATCACAACAACTCCAGTTCTTGTTTGAGATCACCAAGGAACACCTGACGGATCTTGAGTCCCAAAGAATACCAAGGCCCCCAGAGGCTTCTTCTGCATCTACACCCAATGCCTCCCACAAAGGCCATCAAATTTTAATAAATGAGACAAATTCAAGGGCAAACATTTGTCTCTTATATAAAAACAACATCAGGTCTTCGTGGTTGACGTTGGCGCTTTACCATCTTTTGTTTTTTTGAGACATTTAAACAATGGAGGGTTCTTTCCCCTCTGGTGTAGAAAATAGGAACTGATGGTTTTTTTAACATTATCGCCAAACAATTCTTGTTGCAGCTTTATAATGAACAAGATTGTATTTTTTTGCCCCTGGAGCTCGTGCTAATGCTTAGAGAAGAGATAATGCTATAGGTTTGAGAAATTCACAAAGGAATGGGAGACAAGGAATGAGGAGAGGCCCACTCACTTTCAAATTTAGAGTATTTGTATTTGCAAAGGGTGAGGGTTGTGGAGGTGGGTGGGGGAGCTAGAGTTTGGTTGGGGATGGGAGGAGGAAGGGGGAGGGGAGGACGAGTTGGGTGATTGGGAAGGATCAAGAGGAGGGGAATGAGGGAGGGCAAGGTGTGAGGGAGAGGAGGAAAACCATCCAGTTTAGAATTGATTTCTCAAGGATGTCAACCTTTTGGTAGAGAGGAGGAAGACCATCCCGAAGAATGCAAATTGGGGAGAGGAGGTTGGCAGGGCCGAAGGGGTTGAATGCAGGCACCCAAGGATGAAGGAAGAGGGTAGCATTTTGCAGATGCCATGGGATGCTAGCGGAAACAACTTGACATCCTTTAGTAGAGGTGAAGGTGACTTGGAAGAAGCCGTTTGGGAGAAGCTTAATGGCAGAGACCCTGAAGAAGGACCATGAGTCCAAAATTTGTTTAAGTAGAAATTGGGGGTACGACCAAAGGCCAACAAAGTGTCCAATGAGGGAGGAGGATTGAAGAAGATTGTTATCAATCTGGAGGATGTTGTCGTCAAGATCTAGATCAAGGTTTTTTGAGAAAACCTTTGGCGAGAGCAGAAGAAGATTTGAAAGGAGGGATAGGAGACTTACCTTCTTGTGGGTTAAGAGGAGAGGCAAAGAGGTTGGGCCAAACTTTTTTGGAGCGTGAGCCAATGATTGTTCAACTCGTAGCAAAGAGATATATGGTTTCTAATGGAGCCTTGAAGTGCTCAACCAAACTAGGTCCAAGGCCCAAAATAGAGGGTTGAATGTCATTGGAGGGCCCCAATTTGAAGCTGGAGTGAGGGTAAAAACTACACAAAAACTGAGAGACAGTGCGAGTAGAATGGAAATTGGCAATGGGGGATTGATTGTGGGTCACAGACAAGCCCTTGTTTTGAAGAGAAGACCATGAGAAAGCTCTTGGAGGTTGTGCATGGTTGACTCGAGAGCAATTTGCCATGGATCCCAAGAAATTGATTATTGTTAGTGGTTTTGAACGCATATGTTTTTCCAGACAAGAGGCAAGGAGCTCGATTCACCACAAATTTCAAAGCTGACACGGGTGGATCTACTTGGCTGGTCCTACTAAGGGATTTGGTGAAGAAGGATCTCCTCAGATGCTAGTTCCAAGCCTTACAATAGTAGAGCTAGCCGACATCGCGATTTTTAAAGTGTATTGCCATCTTATCTCACATTCTTCCTAGTAAATAGGAAAAAATGAGATTGAACCAGTTTCTTAATTTTATTCTACTTGGTAACCAGCTATGTTACTAGGAAACAGGCATAAGCAATGGAAAAACATGGCCATGCTACGATTCATAATATAGATAATTAACCATAATATCATTGTAATACACATAATCAACATTAAAATAAAAACATGAACAAAACACTACATAAATCAAAATATCACATGTTTATAATTACATCAATGGCCAAACACGTGTCATGGACAAACCGTTAAATTATTCTCCATTGAGAGCATCAAAATCATCCCTTGGTTCATTAGAACCAAAACCAAAATTAGTAACATTAGTTAAGTTAGTTCTTTTTTTTTTTTTTTTTTTTTTTTTAACATTTCAGCAAAGTCAACCATATGTATAGTTTGGAAACAATCCTAAATTGCCGTATCTTTCACTAAAACGTTCCAATAATGTCACCAATGTTTCCAATATGTTTCCGACAAGTACATGGTGGTTCTAAAGAACTTGTCGATCTTGAAGGACCCGGCTGTTCTAAACAACCTGGTAAATTTTCAAGGGGGGCATCAGGCTTGGGATCAAAACTAGAATCAAACTGTGTCGGTTATGTAAGGAGATTCTAAAGAATCAAATAATGTAGGTAACAAGTGGCAATTTCTTCAAAACCAAAGAATGTGCATAACATTCCCACCAAATGAGTGCATGACTAGAAAGCTCGCAGTGTACCAACATAATCTATTAGTTTCACTTACTCAATGAAGGATGACATATACCTCAACTTGAGCAAGCCAATTGTTAAGTTTGTCTCCATCCATGTTTCCTTCATATGACACAATTTCTGCCTTAGCTTCTACTTTGAAAGGTGGTTGAGTTGGGGCATTTCTTGTGCTACCATGGGGTTTCTCTCTTTCCTTGCCGTTGGGCTGGTCCTCCCTTGCCTCTTCATGATTCTTTGGAGTGTCAAATGGAATTCCAAGCTTGTTAGTGGCAACCTACATCAATTTCTCTATCTTGTCAGCCTTGCCTATGGATCGGGTGAACCTTGCAACAAATGTCTCCAACTTCAATAATCTCTCTTCACAAGAGTCCTCCATCTCTTGTTGCACACTCTCTTCATCATGATGCTCCATGCTTAATTTTACTTGTTGGTTCCACCTCCTTGTGGAAATGTCTAACTGCAAAGGAAGTAATTCACCTTCACCTATTACTCCATCAAACCGTTTCAAGGGCATAAACCCAAAATATGAGCACAAAAATCTCACACAAAGGAACACTAGAAAGCTCTAATACCAATCTAATCCATAATTAGATTGGTTATTCAAATGTCTAATTCATCAAAATGGATTCCAACCTATTCAAATTTGAAATCAATTGTCTATAATGTCATTCCTATGCACTTTGCATCGAAATCAACATTTAACATAGAGTTGTAATGTTTGCTATAGTGATGGAATTGAAAAGAACATGAAAGGAAATGAATTAAACATGGAAAGAAGATTACAACATATACGCCAATAAGAAAACATTATCTACCTTGTAGAAACTCATTGTGGGTGAAAACTCCAGCAAAGATGGGTCATGCTATCTTTTCAGTCGCCATTTATGCAAGTTTACAAGTCAAGCCTTAACTATGGAGTGTCACGAGGCCATTGTGGGATGATAACATTCTTCTATTACAATCTTTCCATCGATTTTCACTAATTCATTTCTCAGAATTTTCAGTCCCTGCACTCTGCTACAAAATGCATGCTCATCGCAGGACCATTTATTTATTATTGAATTCAGTATACAGACCATTGGGGAAGATGCAACTCAACAATTGGGAAGAGGATTTTCTTCTCTATCTTACTATATAGTTGAGGTTCGTTTGTTATTGCATCTAAACAAGTTTAGCAACTAGCGAACCAATCTCGAGGAATTATGACAGGTTTGGAAAGTATTGTACCCATTTGCTTTTATTAGGGGTCACATGGCTGGGAAGTAGGGCTACGTTGGGCTTTTGTGTTGGCCTTTCCAAGGTCCACTTAATGCATTTGGAGGACCGGTTCAAAAAGTTCCAACCCCATTTCCTTTTTTGAACATTGACAACTTATGATCCCTTTGAGATGAACTGTTTTCTTAAAATTGAACTTTCCATTGGGTTCCTCGGGATCTAGGCATTCCCCATGGCCTCTTGATTGGTCCAATTCAGCTTTTATACATAATCGTCTTCATCTTTATCTTCTTCTTGCTTTATCAGTTTTGGTGTTCAACTTAATTAGGAGTATGAATGTATTTTTTTGAGTGTGAGTGAATCAAAATATGTTTCCTCTATACCCGTATCATTTAGTTTGGATCAAACTTGAGGCACGTTCTTAATGGTATGTCTCTTATGTCTCATTCTAGAGTTACTACTCATTTTATTAGATTTTAATGTGTAATTTTTTAGGACATTTATGTGGTTTTTTCTAATTTACAAGTTATTTAATATAGTGATATATCCCTATGATGGGATATCACTCCACATTATTAATATTTGTGTGTTGTTGTGTACAATCGCACATGGATAAAAATCATGAGAAAGAGGTGGCTTATGAAGCACTACTCGTACCAAAATCTTTAGCATTCTAAAAGTAGGCTTTGGGAAAGTCTTGGGTTGATGTGTTAGCATCCTTTGTGTCTAATACTAACATCTCCGTCAATGTCAGTGTCATGTCTTGTGGGCCCCTCTATAGCATATAGTTATTATATAAGTTACCGATTCGAGTTCGGTCCCGGTTCAGGATTGAAGAACCAGGTTCGCCAGTATGGCTATTTTTTTTGCACTCATGATCTGCTGGGTTCTTCTTGGGTTATGCCTAGGTTTTGCTTGGTTTCATCCTGGGTGACCCAGGTTTGCCCGAGTTCTTTTGCAAAAGAACCTGAGCAAACCCGGATTGCCCAAGATGAACCTGGGCTGTTCCTCAAGGGAACCGAACCCGTGTGTGGATCTGGTATGCCCCCAAGCAGGTTTCTACTATTCTGGACAAATCGGTACCATAGGTTATTATCTATGTGATGTTTTTTAATTCACAAACTATTTAACATAGTGGCATATCTTCATGATAAGATTTTGTTCCACATTAATAATCTCTCTTTGTATGTTGTGAATAATTCCAAATGGGTATAAATAATGAGAAAGGTGGTTTATGAGGCACTCCCTGCACCAAAAGCCTTGCCAATTCGGAAGCAAAATTTCAGGTGTAAATTCCCAAGCTTATGTGCTAGCATCCTCCCTCTCTTTTGCACTAAAATCCCCTGCAATATCAGTGTCATGCCTTGTTGACCCCCTCTAGCTTATGCTTGTTTTCTATGTTATTTCCTTTAATTTACAAGCTATTTAATAGAATGATATTGTAATGACCCTGCTCAAATCTGGTTGAAAACTTTTGATTTTTGGTCTTGGAAATTTTATCAAACACTTCACATACCAGGGTCATATGACTGATATAACATTTTAGTTTGCTTTAATGGCTCTTTCCTTTACTTAACATCAATAAGAATGCTTGCAAGAAGACTCTAGATTGTCTAAACAATGACCTAGCACGAATGTGCAACTAATTTTGGCAATATTCCATGCATATATATGATCTATGCTTGAGAAACGAACACCTACAGCCAACTGACATTTTTACAAACAGTTGGTATGCAAACTAACTAGCTGATAATAAATGATATCGAAATTCTCAAATGACACCAGCAATTATTATCTCTTTAATTTCAATGAAATTTCTAATACAATGCTTATGAAATATGGCCAAGACTCAATGTTAACAATTTCAAAATGAACCTGATTGGAGACGCCTTCAAATGTTATGAATTTCTGAGTTGTCTTCAGACTGGTATACTTCATATCAGACTTGCATATCTTCCAAATTCCACCTCCAAATGAATATATGTCAATGCCAAAGTGTTAGGAAATGTTGGGCGCCCCTTTTGGATGATATTTGATATTTTTTTGGACTCCTTTAATGCAAAATCGCCCCACTTCAAAGTTGCAGACCTGCCATGGATAAACCTTCAAATCTGAAATAATCTCCACAACCTTTGGATTCTTTGTCATAAACAAAACGTTCCTTGGACTTGGGCACTCCAAATGGCACTATGCTTGATGTTGAAAACCCTCTTAGGTAACCAAAACGAACTTGGAAGTGTGGCTGTCCTCAGAAATTACAGTCATATATTCCTCCTTATTTACAGCTATAATGGCCTTCCAAAGGTCTCCAAACTAGTCACAAAAACTTCCCCAAGGAAGGGGAATCCCTTTGGTAACACTATCACTTGCAAACACTTCCTTAAATTTGAAATCGAACCATTCCAATGGGACTGAAACAAAATTACAGTCACCCCTAAATATATGCATACTCACCAAAATAGACCTCCATTGTCTTGAGAATGTTCTCCCAGCTAAGGCGCTTCAATTGGATGTTCTTGTTGCTTCAACAAACACCTAGAATGAAAGATTAGAATTTATTGCCATAGCTGCCATGAAAGTCTTCAGATTATGCAATGTAAACCCTTGACCAAAGCTTGTCGATGATGCCCAAATGAAGAAGCTGAATGCTTCCTCCTCAAAGTGCAACCCTTCAGATGTTATTTCACACCCTCAGTTATGCTTCCAATGGAGGTTTTCGTCTCCAATGGCTATTCTGCAGAAACCCTCGGCTCCACAAGATGAATCAATCAAAATATTATTCATTCAACTGGATGCCGAGAATGAGCTCTTGCCTTTCCTTTTATTCTTTTTTTAAGAGAGCTCAATCACCTTCCTGGCCAATGTGGGATAAAAGATTTATTCCCACATTAAATTATTCACTTAATGCACTTTATTATGTTAAAGTGACTTTATTATTATAAAGTTACTTTATAACTTTATAATAATATTAAAATATTAAATAAATCACTTAAGTCACTTAAACTTTAATATCTCTCTCATCATTCATCCGATGCACGAGCCGTCTGAAGCTGTCGACTGAGGAAGTGATTCTGAACGCTATCAATCCATACTGCCAAAAATAGCAGGGGTCCCACGTTGAGTGCTGAATACTGCTAAAAATAGCAACTCAGGCTAGAAGTGTCCAAATGAGCCTGAACGAAAGCCAACTGATCAAGTACTGACAAACTGAAGCTGAGCCAAGCTCCATCAAGAGACCCTCTAACCATGCATATTAACCTACGAGGGCTAAGAATAGGCTAAATCCACCGAACTCTGATGCTCGCAAAAATGGGGACATTACAGATATATCCATATGATGTGATTTTGTTCGACATTAATAATCTTCCTCTCTCTCTTTCCCTCCATCCCCGCCCCCCTCTCTCACTGGGGTTATCATCTTGGATTGATGATCTTCAAGTTTCCCATGAATAGTTGGCATCTCCATACTACTTGCTAATTGTGGCTGTTAAAAATAAAATTAAGCTGTTTTTTCTTTCATTTATAAAATTAGTATGCTTCTTTTGATCACTCACTAAAGCGGATCTTTGATGTGCATTTTCTGTTGATGTTGATATTTTTAACATGCTTCTTTTGATCCCACAGAGTAGTGTGGATCTTTATGCTGTGTTTTTTTTGTTGTTTATATTCAAAATGGCTCTTATGCATGTTGCTGATAGTAATATTAGGACCGTTCATAGTTATGTTATATTTCAGTGGGATTTTGCTCCAAATCTAGACTGTAGCTAAATGTATTGTTCCTTGCCTCTAGATTTTCAGACCTTTCCTAAATAGTTCTCAGAATTAGGATGGTCTCGTTGGAATTTTTTATCCACTTTTTAAATTATTTTGACCGTTATTATCAAAAGAAAACAAATTCAAACATGGCTGGACAAGTTAATCATCCTTGTATAGATGTAAATCACATACGAATGCTGCATTGTGACATATATGATCATAGTTGTCCACTAGTTTTTTTAAATTTATAGAACTTGGATTGCTTTGTTGTTTTGCAGGCATTTGCTCGAATTGAGAACCATTACTTCAAGCACAAGGGTTTTTTCCCCACAGATTCATTTTTGCTTGACAATGTAGACAAGATAAGGCATATTCCTGCCACAATTGTGCAGGTAAGAACTTAAGCTTGGCTCTATATATCCATCTTGACTTCAATTTTTTTGATTCCTATAGTATTCAAACATCCATACCATGTGTCTTTACGGGCATGGAATGTTTAATAATGCGCCTAACTTTGATTTATAAAATCTCAAGTACAATTCTTGTTAGAATTCAGTGAATCACAATTTTCTGTTCTTTGAATCGGCTTCAAAGTGACAGTTCAAATTATTCAAATGACTTAGAATTAATGTGATGTGATGTTGGAAGATATAAACAATACTTTCAGACATGAAACATGAATATGAAGAAACATGAACAAAACACATAAACCATGGAGATGCAAAGAGAGGTTGTGGTCTGAAAAATCCCAAGATGGGGAAAACCCAATTGGAAGTGGCAATTGCCAATCTTCCTATCTTGTTATGACCAAAGATGGATTACAAAGAGTTACTTATAATAGGTGAAACAATGAGTTAGCTATCTTGATCACAAACTTCCTTCTGTTCCTTTCTCCAATCCTTCCTGCAATCAACTAAACAACTGCTCCTTGATGATCTTCTTTAAACTCATGCCTTTTTTTATCATGCTCAGAAATGCCCTTTAGTGCACTAAAGTACCCCCAGACATTTCAAGCATTGAAGAGTCACGTTCCTCTACATTACCGTACCTATACGGTTATCGTGGGCTAAACCACAGGTTAATGCAGATTGGCAGTTTTGAAACCACTACTTTGCAAGAATCGATAATTAAGTAACCACCCCTACGATTACATACAAGCTGCCTGTATGAAGGGACAGTTTCGTCACCAAACATAGAACTATCCCTTTGAAGATATGCTATTGACTGAAACGAGGTTTTAATCTTGTTGTTTGATGGATGGATTGTTTTTCTTGATACCTATGGATCATACCTCCCTTCTAAGAGGTTTTTGGTCCCACAAAAGCTTAGTGGGGGAGGAGACGTGGAAACAATTCTCCCATCTTCTTCTTGGAGTACCATCTTGCTTGTCTTGGTGTCCTTCCCTTGATTCCAACGTACCAAGATTCTTGTGGTCCCCTGCAAGTTTCTCTAACTTTTTGCTGCAACACTAAATCCTCCTCCAACTCTCCTTATGCATCCACAACCAAGTCTTCTATAAAGGGTAGTAATTGTCCTTCCTCCTCATCTAGTGTGGATGGTCCATACAAATGCAAATTCTCATAGTTCACTATTGAATATATTTTCATGAATAAGGATAGATGAAGCTTGAAATATTTCTCTCCAATCTGCTCTAAGATGGAAAATGGCCCATACCTTAGAGGCTTCAACATCTTAGTTTGTCCTTGAAGTATTTCCTTGCTCAATTACATCCCTACCTTATCACCCACTTTAAGCATGTGCTCCTTCTGGTGTTGGTCATGCCTAGCCTTGTACTTGGCTTGAAACTACTCATACAATCCTTCACTTCGAGATGGATTTGCCTAATTTTCTCAATGAACTATTCTGCCCTTGTCACTTGCGAATCTTGCATCTCCACTCCTACTTCTTGTTCCATTGCGACATTAAGAGGATTAGTTGGCAAGTAGCCCAAAAACGCTTCAAATGGTGACTAATTAGTGGATGTGTGTACTGCTTTATTGTATGAGTGTTGGATATATGCCGAAGACTCATCCCAAGTCCTTGGATACTTGTTGTCATAACCTCTTATCAGTGACACCAAAGCCCTATTTACACCTTCTCTTTGTCCATTGTTTTGTGGATGGAAAGATGTTCTTCATTGGAGTTTGGTATCCATCTTACTCCACAAGGTTGTCCAAAACTTCCCCAAAAATTTGGAATAGCTGCATGAAACAATGGACTTATCTATCCCAAAATGTACCCAAACATTAGAAAAAAAAAATGTTTATCTACTTCATGCCTTTTTGTTGTTTTCTTGCATGCAATCAACACACATTTTGTTGAATCTATCTACAACAACATATAGATAGTTATGGCCAGGCTTGCACATTAGTAATCCTCCTACAAAATTCATAGAAATGCTTCCCCATGTTCTAGTAGGCATAGGTAGTGGCATGCACAATCTTTCTTTCTTAACCTTAGGCTTTTTGTACAACATGTCTTACATGTTCTAATGAATTTTGATACTTCTTTTGTATTGGGCCAATACACATACACATATGTTTGCAAATGACCCATGGTCTTACCAACACCCAAGTGTCCTTAGACCTTGGAAGCATGTGCCTCTCTCATTAATAAAAGTCTTTCCTCATTTGGCACACCTAGCTTATCCCACTTGTAGAGTATCCTATCCTTGAGGTAGCATCCATTTTTGCCTTTTTGCCCTGCAATTGTTCTAATGTCTCCCAAGAATATTTATCTTGTGCATATGCTTCCTAATAAACCTCTTTTGTGAAAGGCTCAAATTGTGAGACTGTTGCCAAAGCTGAGACTTGGTTTGTTATTGGTGGCCTGAATAACATATCTACCAAAACATTTATGTTTCCCTTTTTCTACATGATCACCAAGTGAATTTTTGAAGAAAGCTCATCGATTTGTAGTGTCTTGCCTGCTACAATTTATTTTGTGCTTGCAAATATTGAATAGGTTTGCAGTCAATATTTTCTTTACCCAAACAATATACTTTCATTTCTTTATTCTCTGAACTAGTGCATACCTTTCTCTATCATAAACAGGATACCCTCTTGTGGCAAAATAAAATTCCTCTTAATAAAAAATTGGATTACCTCCTTGCGACAAAATTGCCCCCCATAGCATACTCACTTGCATCCATTTCAACTTTGAATGGTTGTTGCAAATTAGGAAGAGCAAGGACCATTGCATTTCTGATCATATATTTCAATAAATCAAAATCACTATCATGTTCCTTACCCATTTAAAATTCTTACCACTTGCTGCAACAATGTAGAGATGTTTCAATTGTAGAGAAAGGTGGAATAAACTTCCTCATGTATTGAATTGCTCCCACAAAGTGTCTAGTCTCGATGGCACTCCTAGGTGTGGGCCAATTAGTGGTAGCCTCAACCTTTGCTATATTCACTCTCAGTTATACTCTTCTAAGCACATGTTTTAAATAGACAAATAATTGTATTGCACAGTCACATTTCTTCGTATTGCACAACTGTTTTTCTTTCAACACTTGAAAGACTTGTTTCAAATGAGTTAAATGTTCTTCCTATGTAGCATTGAAAACCAAATTATCATCTAGATGCACTATGACACATTTATCTATGAAAGGTCTTAATACATTATTCGTCAATCTCCTAAATGTAGCAGGTGCATTTTATAAACCAAAAGGAAATACCAACTGTTCATACAAACCTTGTTTTGTCTTGAAAGCTATCTTATATACATCCTCCTCCATA
The DNA here is from genome assembly GCA_037957365.1 of Torreya grandis. Taxonomy (NCBI): domain Eukaryota; kingdom Viridiplantae; phylum Streptophyta; class Pinopsida; order Cupressales; family Taxaceae; genus Torreya; species Torreya grandis. The sequence goes on from JARHVA010000046.1 coordinate 5,652,448, forward strand.
CAAACTTGATGGTAACTTGATTTGAGATCCAACTTTGTAAAGTACTTAACATGCTAAATTTGGTCTAACAAGTCATCAATATGTGGAAATGGATACCTCTTTTTTATGGTGATTGTGTTCAAGGCTCTATAATCTATGCACATTGTCCAAGAGCCATCCTTATTTTGAACCATAACAATGGGTGACCCACATGGTGAAGTACTTGGGCATATGATGCCTTGCTCTTAACAACTCTTAAATTGTTTCTTAACTTCATTACTCTCCAGAAGTGATTGCATGTACAAATCAATGTTGGGTAGTGGAGATTTCGACAACATTTGAATCTTATGTTCTACTTCTCTTTTTGGAGGCAAAATTTTGAGAGTTTGGAACACTCTTTGAAAATAATGCAACAAATCTTCCAATCCTTTATCAGCACAATCAATTTATTAACTTGTTCCATTTGGATATCGATTGGTCCCAGTTCGACACGATTTACATGTCATTGGTTCCCAGAAGAGTCAATATCTCCATTGGCTAAACCCCATCTGACCCTGCCTTTGGACCCATATCCCGTTTGTACACAATTGACAGAGGCCTCTTCAACATGTGTTACTACGTCTTCAGTGGCACACTCCTACTCCGTCTTTCCCTCCATTTGTCTAACCCATTATTGTTCAAAAGAAGTTAACAACATTGCTTATTTGCTTGAATGAATCTTTTTTCTTGGTTGGCACTTACTAGGGAAAGCTTAGGCTTGTTTTTATGTGCTTTGATATGAAATTGATTGACTCCTTGACCTATTGGTACTTGTTTACCCTCGTGAAATAAACATCCCTAAGATATGAATAAGGACCTTTAAACACCACATCAAATTCATCAAGAGGAATCACATCTTCTAGCTCATCAATGTATTGTGTGTTAATCCCAAATTTGAATTTACACCTCTCTTGGATATCTACACCCTTCTTCACCTGAACCCAAAGGATGTGGATGAGGATGATCATATGTTAAACAACTTCATCTGAAATTAAAATAGCTTGAGACTCAGTATCAAAAAGTGCACTTACCTTGGCTTTCTTGATATGGATATTAATTTGGAATAGTTTTCTTATCTCTTCTCTTTCTTGTTCCTTATTTGTGTTGGTAGTGATGCAACCTAGCTTCTCATCAACATTAGCCTTGTCCTCTATCTCCACCTTTGATTGCTTTTTCAAAGACACAATGAACCTCGTAGAGTCCTCCTTGGACTGATTTTTTGGTTGCAATTCTGGACATTTCTTCCAACGCCTAGCATCAATATGTCCATCTATAACACAATGGCTACAATGGTTCCTTGGATCCTTACAACTATGCAAAGTTGTAGCATTCCTACAATGTCAAATCATGAGTAATGGCAAGTAATTACTTGCAAGTACTCATGAGTTAGAGTCTGCTACTTAGTTGATCACTGCTTATGACCTCCCGTAGAAAAGAAAACGTCATTTTTTGTATACAAACACAATTTTCTGCTGTTTTTGCTTTGTTAAGGTGATTTTTGTCTCTAGCTAGTTGCTTCTGAAACTGAAAATTGTACTCTTTTTTGGTCTAAGATTGAGTATTGTACTCTTTTTTTGGTCTATGAGCATTGTACTATTTTTTCATCCAGAGCTGAGCATTGTACTCTTTTTTGGTTGAAAACTTATATAAATAGACTTACATGTTCTCTACATTCATTTCTCATGTGGTTTAACAGTGTTTTATATGTTATTTAAGTTTATTTTATGAATTTATATATATTTTAAGTAGCATTAAAGTTGTCGAGTCCTGAATCTGAGTCAAAATTTTGGACTTTTGATAACAAGTTTTTGAACTATGATGGAGACCTCACAAGTACTTTGGTCAATTTGTCTTCATCTGCCAAGTCCAAGCCCACAACATGGCTTATCTATGGAATTTTGTGGTATAGTCCTACACACTTTGACTCGATTCTTGCCTGTAATACTACCACTTAATTTTCTAGTCAGTTTTATGCCCAATAGGATATAGAAATTTACACAATAATTCATAGAATTCATCTGGCTTATGTACAGTCGGCTTCTTCTTTTCAGAATATACTAAATAACTTTTCCACCAAATTAGAACATGACTTTCCATCTTGAGACGTGCAAAGAAAATCTTTTGAGCCTTAGTACAATTATGCACACTTAAATATATCTCCTTTTGTCTAACAATTCTACATCTACTTGTTATTTAAAAGATTTAATATCGACCTCGGTCTCAACATTGAAAGGACTGTGTTCAGATTTTACCTTAGCTTTACCTTTGTCTTTAGGATGTTGTTTATGCTCATCCATGAAGATTTTTTTTCTTGTTCTTCATGGGGCTCTATGATACCAAGCTTCTTGGCTATAGCACGAACCACCACATCCAAGGATTTTTGGTTCCTAGATATGAGTGCCTTTGTTTGGTTATAGTGTCGTGAGACTTCATCATACTTTTCATGCATTATTCCAAATTCCAATGTAGCTACTTTTTTGGAAACATTCTCTTCGTTTTCTTAAGCCATTTCTCTCACTTGTTGATTCCACCTTTTAGAAATTTCAGGATTGCAAGGCAATAATTTTTCTTCTTTAAATCTTGTCACAATCATACAACACAGAAAATTCTCACCATAACCCAAAGATTAATTTACTCTAATACCAAAATGATCTATAAACTCTCAAATACAATTCTTGCTAGAATTCACAGAATCACAAGTTGATAATCTACTCTGAATTGGCTTCAAATTGATAGTTCAACTTACTCAAATGACTTAGAATTAATACGATATGTTGTTGAAAGACATTAACAGTACTTTCAAAACTGAAACATGAATGTAAAGAAACATGAACAAAACACATAAACCTTGAAGATGCAAAGACCCAAAGATTTTGGTCTAGAAAACCCCAAGATGGGGACAAAACAGTTGGAAGTGGCAATTGCCCAACTTCCTATCTTCCTATGGCCAAATATGGATTACAAAGAGTTCATTAGAGCAAGTCAATCAAATGAATGCCAAATTTGATCACCAATGATCTTTTTGAAACTCGTGCCTCTTCTTATCATGCTCAAAGATGTCCTTTCATACACTAAAGATCCTCAAACACTTCAAGAATTGAAGAGTCACCTTCCTTTGCTACTATTGTACCTATACGGTTACTGCGGGCGAAGCCTCCAATTAATGTAGAACGACGGTTTCGTAACCACCGCTCTATAGGAACTGGCGGTTATGCCTAGGTGAAGCTGCAGTTTTGTCACTGGGCTTAGAACTCTCCCTTTGAAGCTTTATTGTTGACTGAAACCGGGGTATATTCTTTTTGTCTAGTGGATGGATGCTTTTTATGATCTCTATGGATTAAACTTCCAATAATATATTTGACAAATTCCAGACTAGATGTTAATTATGTAAAGGAACAATGCACATCAGAATTGAGTACAAGAGATTCGATGATGTCAAGTCAACAATATGCATATCCCAATTGGGGAGTCGATCAATAGACAATAGGAAATTCACTTTAGAGTATATTTTTAGTAAGGGTTCGAGAGTTGGGGTGTTTTCACGAATCCATGAGAAGCAGCCAAAGCACTCTCATCAACAGAAGCTGAACATAGGGCAGTTATAAATGCTACTTGTGAAGCAATATGGATCAGGAGAGTTTTAACTAATCTTCGGTTACCATAGGTGAGTGCAACATCAATTTTTTGTGACAATAAAAGTGTAATCAAGCTTGCAAAAAATCCAATACAAAGCATATAAAAGTCTTAAAAAAATTTCAGCCGAAATATGCAAGATGGAAAAATCAAATTCAAACAAGGTTAGCGAGGAACTGCAGAGGGAGAGCCAGAAAGAGACCATAAAAATGAGAGAGATATGGTTCTTAGGAGGTGATGGTCTAAGAAGAGTGAAGAAAAGTAGAGGCAAGGCAATGACAAAGTTGATATAGATCAGTTTGAGCACCCAAGAGATGATAAAAATCAGAAGTGGAAGATGAAAAGAAGCAGAAAGCTTAGAGGTGGAGCTGATGGTAATGTGAAGACCAGAAAAAGAAGGATGTTTGAGAGGACAGTTTGCTGCCCAACAGAGCAAAAAGGTAAAATTGCAATTGCAAAACTGAGAAAGAGGCCATTGCAGAAGGAACAAATATATTTAATTAGTCGGAAGGGCACACCATGGCTATTGCAGCTGGCGAGAAGAGTGGTTCTACCACTCAACCTATGTTTGTAAGCACTCACAAAAATCGAACCTGGTAAGTCAAATGTAGGAGTATCCATGTAAGGTTGGAAATCTTGCATCACCAAAAATTTGTTAGTCAATTCAATAAGCAGTGATCTTGATGTGGTGGTTGAACTTGTTTTCGAACCCTGAAAAGGTCACCATTGTTGGAGTAAAGTAAGTAATCTTGGTTACCTACCATTTTTGCTTTGTTTTTGTAGCACCCAGGGGCAGTTGAAGGTTTTGGAAGAGGTATTTGTCTTAACACCTTAAAGGCTGGCATTCCTTGATGGTTGTGATGATCTAAATGTGCCAAAAAACAAAGAACTTGAATTCACATCATTTGAAGTCAGAAAAATTGTTTTGAGTGTTTTAAAGCCATTTTTAGCGGTTATGTGCACATTGGATGTCACGGCAGCATTTGAAAGGGTGTGAATTTGTCCGCCATAGTCATTTTGAAGCCCATAACCTCATTAAAATCAGAAAACCATGTTTGTCATGAGGAGCCTCATGATTATATCCATTTCATTTTTTTCAGAAGAGCTTATGCATGGAAGTTGAAAGAGCATTGATGACCAGAAAGAACCAGTCATGTAGCAAGGAAAGGACATCCAAAAACAGACAAGAAGAAGACAAACTTGGATTGCTGCAAAAAAAAGACATTTTCTTGATGCTAGAGGGAAATGAGCAGTTTCTGGGTATAAAAGCTAGAGGAAAACATGGAAAAGACATGAGGGTGGTAGATGAATGGAAAACGTCTGACTGTTGATGTAAGCAGAAGAAAAACAGAAAAGAGGAGGAGACAAAAGACATATTTTTAGCTTGGGAGTAGGGGTGTGAAGATTGGAGAGTTTGTGGGTTTCATAAGGCGCCCAAGGTACGAAAAGAAAGGTCCAGGCTTGAAGAGCATGGAGGGATAAAAAAATTCAGTTTGGGTCACCCTCCTATGTGTGCAGGCCTGTTTTAGCCTTTTAGGCGAACAAAGCAAATTTTACATATTGAAGGATACAGAGTTTGGAGCTGTTCCAGGAGAAGCGAAGGGCATATTCCATTTGGGTTTTTCGTTTTATTAAAGAATCCACCTTCAAGAATAGAACATCAATTTTCTTTTAAGCTTGTTTTCACTGTCCAAATTCAAGCTAAGTGCTTGCAAAAGTGTAAATTTTTTGTTTGTTGTTGTTACAATCAATAAGTTTGGGTGTAAATGGTGTTTGATAGTTGTTGTTACTGACTTTAATGAACTGAAGAATTTGTAACAGCTGGAATGACCATGAAAGCTTTATTCCCGTGAGTAAGATCTCTAAGAACTGGAAAATAGTGCAAATTTTGTAACTATTTTTCCTTGTTTGCAATGTTGTTGCTCTGATAAGGAGTATCGAGGTTGCTTGCAATTTGTTTAACCCAACAACGTGTGTTGGATCAGAACTCTATTTGAGAGGACGTTGATGGGTCTTGAGAAAGAGCAGTTCAGTAATATAGAATAAAATCATGTTGACTTCAACATGGTAGGAGTCTTGTTGAGAAAGAGTGCAACTACTTGCTAGGCTGCAAGGTTCAGGCCATCCTTTATTGGATCCCCTACTTTGACTGCAATAACTGGTATCAAAGGCTACGGCTGATTACAACTCTGGGTTGAGTAAGTGAGAGTGCCAGAAAGTTTAAAGGGTCATTGAAAGGAGCCCAACAGGACGCAGAGTGTAAGGCGAAGACGGTTTGGAGAAGAGTCAAGACAGAGAGAAGTGATCTAATGGAACCACTGCTTGTAGATTTGGATGAGTTGGAGCATGTGCTCTAGGAGATGCAAACAAAACTAAATGCCATGGAGGCAAGCCAGTGACAGAGCAGGCCAATGAGCCAAGTGAAGAAAGCTAATGTGGAGAAGTTAGTGACAGAGAAAAGAAGAGTACAAGAAAGAAAACATTCAAGCAATTGTCATGAAGAAAGTGGAAGATGAACCTAATTTTGAAGCCCCTTGTTTTTCAGGAAGAGAAAGCCTAGTAGAGTTGTTGAGATGGGTTATGGAGTTGGAGTTCTATTTTGGGGAAAAGAAGATAGCCGGACCCTTGAGAGTGAATGTTGAAAGTTGGAGGCTGTGTGGGTGCATAGCAGTATGTTGGGAGGATCTCCAACAGAGGAGGATAGATAAAGGAAAGAAGGCAAGAAAATGTGACTATATGGTGTCCAAAATGATGGGCCAGATAGTGCACCCAAGAGAACAGCTTAGGTGGGTGAGAAAACTTCATGAGATGAGGCTGAGATTAGATAAGATAAATATATTGTTGTCCAACAAATGACCACAAATTTAGGTCAAAGGGACTGCAGAACACAAAAGTGTCAGAGCAAAGAAGCAGAACAGAATTTTGAGGTGGAGTTTCCACGTGGGCAGTATGAATTTGGTAAAGGAAGCAGAACAAAGGAAGAGGAGGATGAAGAGGCGGTGATGGTGATAAAGCCCGAGGAAGGCAAAAACTTGGAGGACTTCATGTCCAGAGCTAGTTTCTATGGAGTAAATAGAAGAAAAGATGGAGAGTGAGGAGGCAACAGAAGACTATCCTCAATGGGACAACAATTTAGATGGAGCAGCAACTGATGGAATTCATACATGCAAGGTGACGAGAGTTGCTTTTTTGGATGAGCCCAAGGTGAAAATTTAGGAAGATCTGCCAAGAGTATTGATAGAGCCGTAAGTTGTTGCATCAAGTGAAGCTTCTAAGAAAGTTGAGAATAAAAGACTCTTGTGTGTATGAGGATGAAGAAGAAGACGCTCTGAGGTGTAAGTTACTGCACCAAGTGAAGCTTCTAAGAAAAAGCTGAGAATGAAAGGATTTTCATGTGTATGAGGAGAAGAAGACACTTTGAGTGAGATGTAAGAGCATGCCAATCATACCAAAGACAATGAAGAGAGAGGTTAGCAATCATCCTGAAGCTGAGGGGAGTAGTAGAAAGAAGAGGAAAGCGAAGAACGAGCAGGAAGAGGAGAAGATGGAGTTGATGTTGATATCACCCCAACAGTGTTTGGTATCTAGAGTTGGAGCCTTGGGAGCTCAAAAGAAATCAAGCTAGAAGGAGAAGACGGGGAATAGGCATGAGACAGTCCATTATGTTATGTAGCTGAGAGAAATATTGCGATAGCATCAGTTTCTGAAATTAATGTGACGACAGTGTTGTTTCCGGAAAGGCAAGTGGACAGCAATGGGCCATGTGAAGAATGTCATTTTCCATATGAAGACCACTTTGATGAGGAACTGCAGAGGCAAAGATAGAAAGAGATCATAAATATGAGAGAAATATTATTCTTAGGAGGAGGTGGACGGTCTAAGAAGAGTGAAAAAAAGCAGAGGAAAGGAAATAACAAAGATGATAGAGGTCAATTTGAGCACCAACAGAATATAAAAATCAGAAGTGGAAGATGAAAAAAAGCAGAAAGCTTAGAGGTGGAGCCCATGGTAGTTTGAAGACCAAAAAGAGAAGGATAATGTTTGAGAACACAGTTTGCTAATTGAAATGGAGAAAATAGTCCAAGGATTGGACAGAAGTGAGAAAGAGGCCATTGCAGAAGGAATAAAGATATTATCAGGTGGAAGGGCACAGCATGGCCATTCTAGCTGGCCAGAAGAGTGGTTCAGTCACTCTTTCTCAAGACCAATCAACATGCTTTCAGATAGAGTTCCGATCCAACATACGTTGTTGGGTTAAACAACTTGCAAGCAGCTTCAATACTTTTGAGAGCTCATAATCACGGGAATAAAACTTTCATGGTCATTGCAGCTGGTACAAACTATTTAGTTCACTAAAGTGAGTAACAACAACTATCAAACAACTGTCAACTATCAAATTCTTGGATCCATTAGGGACGTTTTCCATCTATCTCCTGCTCTCTCGTATCATTTCCATGTTTTTTGCTTCTTTTATGCCAAAAAATTGGCTCATTTACCTCTAGCATCAAGAAAACACCTTTTTGCAGCAGTCCAAGATTGCCTTCTTCTTATGCGTTTTTGGATGTCCTTTCCTTGCCATGACTGTGGATTCTTTCCCTGACACCGCATCAATGTTCTTTCAACTTCAATGCATAAAATCCTCCGAAAAAAATGTCCACAAGGAGTGAAAACAGATTTAATCATGAAGCTTATCATGACAAACATGATTTTCTGATTTTAATGAGGTTATGTGCTTGAAAAAAATATGGCAGAGCAAATCACACCCTTTCAAATGTTGTTCCAACATCCAATGTGCACACAATCCTAATGGATTAAAAGCACTCAAAATGGTTTTTCTCTTGCTTTAAATAATGTGAATTTGAATTATTGGGTTTTTGGCACATTTTGATCATCAGAGATTCACAACCATCAATAAAAACCAGACTTCATGGTGTTAAGACCAACACCTCTTCTAAAACCTTCAACTGCTCATGCCTACTACAGAAACAAAGTGAAAATGGTAAACGATCAAGATTACTTACCTTACTCCTAGCATGGTGACCTTTTTGGAGTTTGAAGACAAGTTCAACTGCCACATCAAGATCACTGCATATTGAATTGACTAACATGTTTTTGGTGATTCAAAATTGCCAACCTTACCTGGGTGCCCCTGCTTCAGACTATGTGAGCTTAGTGCTCACAAACATAGTCTGCATCAGAATTTTTTAGTAGAAACTGTGCCACTCTTGTGCACTTGGACACTGCTGTTCTTTTGTGTTTGGTCTTATGTTTTTAATAAGTAGGTTACGGGATAAAGCTTTTCATTTCTGAGTTTGTTGCCTTGTACAATGCCCTCAACTTCATCCAAACATATCTAGCATTGTTTTCATTCTGCAAGTGTGGAATGATATCAGCACATATTGATAAGCTGATAATCAATGCCTCCAGATTTTTCTCTACTATTGTGAGAAACAGGAAATAAATAGCTTACTAATGATCTTTGACCTTTCAAACTCCCTTATAGAATGACCTTTGAATTAAAAATCCACATTTATAGAAATTTTTAAAATCCCTTTGAATTTTTTGAACTTTTAAGAAATAAAAACCTACTTTTATAAAATATCAAGTTTTAAGGTGTCAGAATTTTTGTTTTCCTAGGCTTGGACAATGTAAGAGTTGAAGGGATACAGTTGGAATATTGGGGTTTTGACGATATGCCCTTGTTATAGAATTTGGCAAATGCAATGCTTTCTAGTGGAGTAAGGTGAAAAAACTGAACATATACAATAAAAGTTCCAAAAGAAAAAGGATATTTGTATCCTCCGAGGATATTTCTTTAAAATTTAAAATAATCTAGGAGTAATGACCCTTGACAATTTTTAAATAATTTTTAAAAGACATTAAAATCTAAGATGATGATTTATAAAGCTGATTTTTATATCACATGAAGTCTTCAGTGATGATTTATGAAGCTTGAGGGTGTAGGAAGATTGGAAAGGCCTGATATGCTATTGAGTGTTGTCAAGAGTTAATCTTATAGGCTCAGCCTAGTGTATTAGCTAGGCCAAGACCTATAAAATGTCTTTGCCCTTTATTAAGCCTGGACTTTACGAGCCGTTTTTGAACAAGTAACATTAAAAGATTTCTTGACCTTTGCTTATGGAGATAATCAATACTTTAAATGAAAAATATTATGCCTAGGTGACAATTGAACTGATGTATTATGTCGGATCAATTTAGTTGTCTCTAGAAGGTCTCTAGCATACATTGTTGTTTTATCATTGATTGGTGTCAATACAATTTATCTTTATGTGTAAGTGGGATTTTCTCTTTCTTGATGTTTTTTGTCCATGCCTCCTTGGAGAAAGGTTTTTGAATCTTTTTCATTATCTCTCAATTACTTTTCTTTAGTCATTTATATTTGTGATTGTTTCCGTGATGAAAATTCCTAAATTTGCAAATGAGAAATATACTTGTAAACATTTATCAATTGTACAAAAGTGTGGACAATTTTTCATAAAGACAAAAACAAAATGACCTTCTAAATGATCCTTTTCATCTTTGAGAAATAAAAAACCACTTGTGTAAAATAATCTCCAAATATGTGAAAAGTTCCATTCTGTTTTTGTACAAATTAATTTATGCGTTTAATTTCAGGAATTGGAAATTTCAAATATTTTTTCATTGTTCAGTTTTAATGAATCAAAAAAATGCTGCTGATGATGTTGTTTTTGAACGTCCTTTGTACCAAATATGCTTTTAAGACCTATCAATATGTATAGAAAAAATAATTCTACTCTAGACTTGCTGCTCAAGTCATTCTTTGTGCTGTCCTCGTTCTTTTGAACTTTCTCTTTCTCCTTGGCCTTCAACTCTTTACAAATGACTGATATGAAGTGCCGTAAATAAGAAGTAAAAAAATCATAAATATACAAATGAAGCGATAAGCAACAACAAAATTGAGAGAAAAATGATATTTATCATTGTTTAGGCCAAACTTGGTTTGTACAAAACCAATAAGGTTATTTGTTATTTGTTTTAGAAAATTGTTTCTATGAGTGCATGGATTTAAAATGAAATTTCCAAATATTGTTTAAGTTTTTTGTTTTAGGATTTTATGAACCTAATAGCTATAATTGCAAATATTCATGCAGATATGCCTAATATCATTATATAATGAACATGTTAGAAAGAAATGTGTTTTATCTTGTATTTATTATAAGTTACATATTTTACAGATTCTTTTTTCCTAAGGTGTTTTCAGGAGTGTGCATCAACCAATTTGTATATGTAGTTCATGCAAGTTAGTTCTTATTTGTGTAATTACTAATATCTTTTTGAACCTTTCAACATTATGTAGGTAGGAAGGATGCTCAAGTTTGGGATTGATGATGTTTTTTAATAACATAGTTTCTTTTTATCTTTATTTTTCATTATCCCAAAGGTTTTTGAGATTTTAAGTTCCATTTTTTTATTTTAGGTTTTCCTCTTTTAATAAATTTATTGTAATGTCTCCATTTTCACATCACATATGAGAAGGTTTGAAGACCTTTAGTCTATTTCCCCATAGACTAAAGAGTTCCTTTTAGAGGGTTGTATGTTATTAATTATTTAATTATTTGCCCGAATAGTGATTTTAATCATTTGTTGTTTCAAGGCAATTAATTATTTAATTAATACAGTATGTTGAAGATTTGATTGGTCGGATTTAAGTGATCAAAAGAGAAAAAAGATTTAAGAAAATTGGCAAAAGGTTGGGTTTAATGAAGCTATACTCTCTCCAAGTGATTCGCCCCACTTGGAAAGGTATATTTGCTAGTTGGTGGACTCTTCTTGCGCATGTGCGAATTCAGATTATTGCTTTTCATGCTTGAAAGGAACTATTGGGATGTATGCCTAATAGTAATTGTTCTGGTGCTCTATCTACAAAGGTGTCTTTTGATGCCACCTTACAAAAAAATTATTTGTTGATGCCCTCTGAGCCTAGCGACTTGCTTTTGGAGGTCTAGTGTAGTGTTTTTGAGTTTGTTTTGATGTGACATGTTTTGACAATTTTCTACTAATTATTCCAGGTGTGGCGACTTGCATTGGGAGTGGTTTGCATGTGATTTTGTGATCAAACAGGCCAAGCAAATATTTTGAAATTTATTGATAATTTTCTGCTTGCTAGCATTGGGGTTTTGAGGTGGTTTGCGGATGTTTTGAGGCTTCAAATTGATGCAAAGGTTCTTAATAATTTTCAGATTATTCTTTGATGAAATTTGATGCTTTTGAGGGTTGTTTTGTATTAGTGGAAGGCTGAAAATTAACCTCATAATTTTTTGGTATTTTTCCTTGGCTTGGGTGACTTGGGCGACTTGCCTTGAGGGCTTGTAGGGGTCATTTCTTGGCTCAATAAGTTCGCTGTAATTTTTCTAATATTTTTTTGATTATCGTGGCTATTTATGATAAGGGTTTGAAGTGGAAATTCAGTCAAAGAGCAAGTGCAAGTGTGGGAGAAAATTCAGAATTTTAGGATCATTTGGAAGTGGTAGTGGGGCTTCAAAAAAATAAGAAAAAAGGTACATATTTGTGTTTTCAGCTTGTTAATTATTTTGGCATATTTTTTGGTGATTTGTGAGTCAATTGGTTGCTGAAAATTGCCTACAACACCATTGAACTGTGACGCGTAGGGTTTGAAGGGAAGAATTTATAATTGGATAAATTGCTGGGAGCTAGGGTTGGTTGAATTTATTCATTTTAGATTTCATTTTGTTGTGGATTTAAGGTATAAACAGTTTTGCATCCAAATATCCTCTTTTGGGATATTACAGTGGTATCAGAGCCATCTTTTTTATCATCCTGTGAAGTTGTAATGATGCAATCAGGTAAAGAGACTGTTTTATCAGAGAAAGAAAAAGACCATGGATGATCAAGAGCCTAAAGAGTTTTTCGCAGAATAGGTGAAGTTTTTATAGGATTTGATTAGGGAGTCACAGGGATCTTCAACATACTTTGGGTATGCAATTTGCAGATGTGTTGAGGGCCACACAGAAAGGAAAGGAAAATCATCATTTAGGTGAGGGTAGTTCGAATGGTCATGAGAGGGTTTCTATTGATCCCCCTCATAAATTCTTCAAGGGCATGTTTTTGCAAAAGGAACTGATTGTGGAGGTAGAGGCATCAAAGGATAATCCCTACGAAATTCGCCAAAGGGAGTATGCAGCCCTGAATTATGAGACACATGCTCTTCTATCTTTTCGGAACTATTGTAAGATGAAAAAAGGATCAAAGCCAAGGGTTCATAATATGCAACCCTATAGAGATTTGCAACAAAGTTTGGGTAAGATTTCCCTTCTTATTTTTGATGGTACTGATAAAATTCTTGTGAGATCATGGTTGCAGAAATTGGAAACATATTTATCTCTTAATCTTATATATGAAGAAGAAGCTCTAAAATTCGCCACCTTACATTTGGAGGGTATTGCTCATGAGTGGTGGTTTCATGGCCTTATCACACAAGGTCATGGGTCTATTACTACTTTGGAGGAGTTTAGTAAAAGGATTATGGAGAGTTTTGAAAGGATTCGGAAATTCATTTTCATAAGTTGGCCCAACACAAGCAAACACATGTGGAAAGGTATGTTATTGATTTTCAAGGTGTTTCAGTTATGGTTTCAGATTTTAGTGAGAGAAGATTGGTTCTATTTGTTGAAGGATTGATTGAACATTTGAGGGGTTTTGTCAAGGCTTTTAATCCTCTTTCATTGCAAAATGCCATCACTAAGGCATTGGATTTAGAGTTTTCAGCTTACAGGGGCTATGAAGGGCCAAAAGGGCAACCAAGGGAAGCCACCTAGTCGCTTCCAAAAGGGGCAAATAGTGGACAGCCAAGGTCTGATTTTTATGGGCAGTCAAAGCCACCACATGTGCAACCTAGAATGCCACCTATTGGGCAACAAAAGAAGGCTTTCTCACCTTATGTGCCACCTCATAGATCGCTGCCCCCTAGCGGCAATATGAAGAATGAGAGGGATGAGTTAAGGAGGAAGGGACTATGTTTCACTTGCAAGGACCCATGGACCAAGGGCCATCGTTGCATGGGCAAGGGACATACCCACTACATTGAGGTAATTGATAATGATTTTGATTTTGATATTGTTGATACTAATATTGAACAAATTGAGGATGTTGATGAGCATGTGAATGAGGACACACAAGAGTTGGGTATTACACTTGCTTCACTTTCAGGAGCCCCTAAGTATTATCCTTTTCGTGTGAGAGGAATACTAAAAGGGCAGAAGGTCACTATTTTGGTTGATAGTGGGGCCACTCATAATTTCATTGGTAAGAACTTGGTGACAAAATTAAATCTTGAAGAAGAGGAGTTCCAAGGTTTTAAGGTCACTATAGCGGATGGGTTTGCTCTCCCTTGTACCAAAAAGATTGCCAATCTCACCATTTCTTGAGAAGGATATGAGGTATGTGATGATTTCAATATAATTGATATAGGGAATATGAATCTTGTGCTTGGAATCCAATGGTTGCATTCCTTGGGGGAATTCTCCCTCGACTATAAAGATTTGACTCTCAAATTCAAGGTGGGTGATAAGGAAACAATTATTCAAGGTTTGGTTAATGGCTCAACTTATACAAATCTTGCATGTTGCAATATGTTGCAAGAGAAGGTAGAAATCAATTCTATGTCTTTTATATCAGCCAATTGAAAAGAATTGATTGTCATGGAATATGCTAAAAACAAATTTGCTAGTGACTTGATTGAAGGTAAAATTGTTGATGAGAAATTTAGATTGATGAATGGGCTTATCCTCTACAAAAATAGAGTATTTTTGGTGCATGAATCTAAGGTGAAGAGCACTATCTTAAGGGCTGCCCATGACACTCCTTTAGCTGGCCACCAAGGGTATTTCAAAACCTACAAACATGTGAAGAGAAAGGTTCTTTTGGAAGGGCTTGAAGAAAGAGGTACTTAATTACATTCGGGAATGCTTAGTTTGCCAAAGAAACAAGAGTGAAAATACTTTTCCAGCTGGTTTATTGCAGCCCCTTCAGATTCCCTCACAAAAATGGGAAAGTATTTCCATGGATTTCATCACGGGTTTGTCTATGGTGCAAAGTAAGAATTGTTTATATGTTGTGGTTGATAGACTCACAAAATTTGCTCATTTCTATCCACTTTTAGCTAAGTACAATGCTCCTATGATTGCTGATATATTTTTTAAAGAAGTTTTCAAATTACATGGGCTGCCCAACAATTATGAGTTCTTTTTGGAAATAACTTTTCCATTGGACAGGTACTTGTTGGATACAACTATCTACTGAGGGGGGGGTGAATCAGTAGATGAGCTAAAAATAGTCCATTTAAAACCTTTTACAAAGGCTGTAAATTCATGTGCAAATCAAAGAACAAATGCAGAAGTCACACATAAGCACATAACATCAAATTTTTACGTGGAAAACCCAAAAATAAAAAGCACGGTGAGAATCAACTGCTAGAATCCACTGTTCTAATCCAACGTCACAATAAAATGCCTTACTCGCAAACCTCACTCGTTACATTCAAGGACACCAGTCTTTAGGGGACACCAATCTCCTTACTGAGCACCAACCGAGTTTGTATGTAGGCACCAACCTACCTAAACTATGGAGCTACAACTCCAGTGTACAAGATAGATTCACAAGTGAATCCAGTTCAATGTTCTTTGTTACAAGTCTAATCTGTAACTGCTCACTTTCTTCTCATTATCTTTTTGCTCTATCTTTGTGCTTGCTTATTCTCTTTCTACATATGTCTCTCACTTTGTAGCTGCATACATCTGGTTAAGCTTTGTTCAGAGACACTCATTCCCCTTCCTTCTCTACGTTTTACTTTGTCTGCATATTTCTTTTTATTGACAGCGCTTTTTCTCACTTGAAAATGCAATAACAGTAGCACTTTTATGTTGTGTTAAGAGTCGTGTTTATACAAGGATTCATTAGGGTTTCTCGACTCACTTATTGCATTCACATTCTATTTGCACTTAAGTAGTTTCAGTTCTGGATTCTCTAATGCATATTTGACTTTTGCATTTTCTCATGTCTTGGTTCTTGCATCATACAACCATTGTCTATTCTCGTTTATATCTTTGACAACTGCAGGATTTGGGTCTTTATTGCACCGCTTCTTGGATCAATCACTTTAGTATGATTGGGACAATCAATCTTGAGCCCTGTGCAATCACATGCAAGTTTTACACCAGTTCTGTCTGTTTCTCCATTTGCTCGTTGGAACACATTAAATGCGTGCCTTTGATTTATTTCTTCGTGCCATCTCTAACTATCAAGCCCCTTTTTATGTTTTCCACTATATCTTCTATAGTTGGATTGCTTTTGCTCCTTTAGATTATTCTATTGCGCTCGACCTTTACTTTTGTCTATGTCCTTCGGGACTATTGCAAATTATCTATTTCGGAAGCTTTGTAATGGTCCATTTCATCCAAAGGTATCATTTGGGAACTGTTGACCATTTTTGGCCCAACAGGCCAAAAATCGGTCCCCCTTTTTTCCCCTATTGTTCTAAGCCAGTACATTTTTTGATTTTGCACAAGTCCAAAAATTTCTACGGACACTGCAGGTTTTCTACGGACTCTGCAGGTCCATTTCTACGGACTTTGCAGGTAGTTCCTTTGGCAGATGAAGAACCAGTTCAAAGAGTGCAAGGTTTTACAAAGCTTCTTCGGACTCTTGTCCGAAGAAATTTATAAGGAAAGAGAGCTAAAATGGTTCAAGACACTTTTCCTTAAAGGTTGGGAAAGTGATTCAACGACATGATCTTTCCATGAGCTAGCATCTTTGAACCGTTGAACCCTTGAACCGGTTCAATGCCTTGGTTCAACGCTTCGGTTCAAAGCTTGGTTCAAAGTGTTGGTATAACGTTCGGTTCAATGGTTGGTTCAAAGGAGCGGTTCAAGCAAAAAGGTTCAAGAGAGCCTCCCGAAGGACAAGTGCCCTTGCGGAGGGCAGGGAACACTTTCAATGAGGCCACAGAGAGAGCCAGAAAGGTAAGTCTCATTTGGAATTTTGTTCAAGGCAAAGGAAGTACCCTTCGGAAGGGTCGTTCCTATTCCCGAAGGGCACTTTTAGGGCAGTTTGAAGAAGCGTTTGAATTTCCAACGGCTAGTTCGCCGTGCTTGACTTTGACCTCCTCAGGCCCGTCACCCCTTGAAATTTCTTCGGCCTTCTCTGAATTCCTTCGAACAAACGTGCTTGACTTTGACGTCCTCGGGCCCGTCACCCCTTGAAATTTCTTTGGCCTTTTTTGAATTCCTTCGAACAAAAGTTCGAAGGAATTCAGAGAAGACCGAAGAAATTTCAAGGGGTGACGGGCTCGAGGACGTCAAAGTCAAGCACGATGAACTAGCCATTGGAAATTCAAACGCAGTGACGGGCCCACGAACGTCAATTTTACACCAGGAAAAGCAAGGGCATGGAAGGCGCCAAGTGGCAACTGCGGAAGGCTTTGATATGTTGTCTCTAGAAGAAGCGGAACACGCCATGTATCCCCTGCAAAGCTCAACGGAAGCCGACAAGTGTCAACATCCGCGGTCTCTCCCTTTTTGTCCCGTGAGAATTGTGGTGGGCTTTGAACGAATTGCTAAAGAGAGCAGAAGCCGCCACGTGTCCTCTTTCGCAGGACCTTCAAAGGGTGCCTAAAGTTTCTGAGTCAAGCAAATGCTGCCACGTGTCCTGCCCATTTCACAGCGGAATGTGCCACGTGTCACTTATTTGAAAATCAGCAGAAAGTGGCTAAGGCAAGTAGGAAGAGCCCAAGGAATGCAGCGACCTGCCAAAAGATAGCCCCGAGGGCCGAAGGAGCCAGAAAGAGGCAGAAACCAGGAAGACAAAGTGCAGAAGCGGACAAACAATCCAAGTGGCAAAAGAAAGGCAAGTTATTGCCAGATGGTCATCAAACGGCACAAATAGTGAGCGGCGTGGCCTGCTTTCTCCATTTGGCATTTATGAGGGGACAAACCGCAGTTTGTTTACAGGAAAAGAGCAATCTGTTTGCAGGAAAAGAGGCGCAGCCCGTGCTTTCACATTAATATTTGAACGCCAAAGTCAAGACCGGCAATTACACAACATGGTTCCAGCAAGCCTCTTCTAGAAGAATGACATCAGCAACAGTGACTTCCTCTTCAAAAGAAAGCGCCAAGTTCTCTTCTCCTCTTTCTATATATTGTAAACTTCTCATTTTGAGAAGGGATCCAATCTCTCAGCCTTAAGACAAAACTCTGCCCAAAAATCTCTCGGGCTTGTAAGGCAAAACTCTGCCAGATTTTTACCTTAAATCAGGACTTAGCATTTTTACCTCTATTTGAGCTTGCACTTTTGTATGTGTCTATGCCTTCATTCTGTGTTAAGTCATTTTTCTTATGCTTTCGCAGGGTGATTTCAGCATGTCTAGTGCATTGCGAGTTTCTCTTTTGTAGGTTTGTCAGAAGTGTCCCTAGAGGAGTGTAGGTCCCTGTGAATAGGCTGCCATAAGTGTGTCTGAGGACGCCTTTGGTAGTTTCTTCCCTATATTTCCACGGACCCCTGACTCACTGACTCAGAAGAGTTTTCCCACATCAGATGAAGTGTATGGGCGCTACTTCTTGGTGAAAGTGTATATTCGGGCTGCGTGGGTCATCATTTCTGGTGTATCACCTTTTTATTTTTAGGCTTAGGTTTTGTTTTCAACATCTTTCTCCCTTTTCATCCCCCCCTTTTTTAATTTTTTGTTAGCAGTAGGAAACCAGAGCCTAAAGGATACATCAGAGGGAGCTAGCCCTATCTAGAGACTCTCCCCTCCAGCTTCGCCAGTCCCACAGGCGAGAGGGGAGTTTCCATTTTGACGTGTGAAAGGCAGGAGCTAGGCATCCTGCCTCAGGTGCAATCCACTGCGTCAACAAGAACTTTGTTTGGGACTTTTGTTTCAGGTTATTTTCTTCGAGACTTTTCTCTTCAGGCTATTTTCTCAACTTAATTCTTCAGGACAATTTTCTCGACTTATTTCTTCAGGGCAATTTCTCTGAAGAAATCCTTTGGGACAATTTTCCCGACGAAATTCTTCGGGACAATTTCCTCGACAAATTGTCCTTCGGAATCCTTGGAAATGTCCTCATGCCCTTCGGTTTTCTTGAATGGTCCACTTGCCCTTCGACTTTCTGCAAACTACCCTTTGGCTTTTCTGAATGGTCCACTTGCCCTTTGGACTTTTTGTGGACTACCCTTTGGCTTTTCTGAACGGTCCACTTGCCCTTTGGACTTGTTGAGAAGTGCCCTTCAGCGTTCTTGAATGGTCCACTTGCCCTTCGGACTTCTTGAGAAGTGCCCTTCGGCTTTTTTGAACGGTCCACATACCCTTCGGATTTTTTGAAAGGGTCCACATACCCTTCGTCTTTTTGCAAACTACCCTTCGGCTTTTTTGAAAGGGTCCACATACCCTTCAGACTTTCTTGAATGTACCCTTCAGCTTTTCTGAACGGTCCACTTGCGTTTCGGACTTCTTGAGAAGTGCCCTTCGGCTTTCTTGAATGGTCCACTTGCCCTTCGGACTTCTTGAGAAGTGCCCTTCGGCAATTTTGCAACAATCTCTTCGGATTTTTGTTTCGGGACAATTTTTCAAAAAAGACAATTTTTTCTAAAAAATTCTTCAAGACCATTTCGGGTTCTTCATTCAACATGACTTATAGACTTGGAAGAAGTAAAGTCATCTTAGAAACTCGATCAACTCTTCCAGACCCATTCGGGTTTTCAACTTTGCTTAACTTATTAGAATGAACTAAGTTGTTGCGAGACTCCGATCAACTCACCTAGACCCATTCAGGTTTTTCACATTGCTTAACTCATAAATATGAGAGAAACAAAGTCACTCCGAAATCCCGATTACCTCTTCCTTGATCCATTTGGGTTTTCCACATTGCTTATCTTATAAACATGAAAGAAGTAAAGTGTTTTCGAAACCCCAATCAACTCTTCTAGACCCTTTCGGGTTCTTGAGACAACTTGACTTATAAAAATGAGACAAGTAAAATCGTTGCATAAACCCGATTTGCACTACAAGACCTATTCGGGTTTTCAAGACTGCTTTACTTATTATAAGTAGAAGCTCTTCATAAACCCGATTTGCACTGTAAGTCTGTGCAATTCAACTTTTGACATTAATGTCTGATAGCACAAGCTACCTTTGACATCAATGACAATATTATAGACATCATCCAAAATTGCCAACAATCTCCCCCTTTGTCATTGATGGCAAAACATCCTCTCCTCAGAATGACTAACCTTCTTCATTCTTTCATCATTCTTTCACCCCCTTTGACATTAATGACAAAGAGTCTCTACCATTCCTTCATCTAGCTGCTCTTTTTCTAACATTTTGTTTGTTTTGATCCTTGGACCTATCATGCTGGAACACTTTGTGAGGAGCTCCCCCTTAGGCAATCACACATTTGCCTGAACTCTACAGACTCAGTCTGATTGGAGATCTACGGACTCAGCGAAATCTGAACTGCTACGGACTCCTTAAAAGATTATATATAGCATTGGTTTGAAAGACCAATCAATAATTGATATATCTTTCAATGGATAGGGATAATGATCTAGAGCCAACACACTTGTTTCTCCTCCTCTGTTATCACAAAGCAAAGGGACTATAGCCATCTCACCAGACTGCTTTTCCTCTTAATCCAGGAGTTAAGAATCTTTCCTCAATACTCCCTCTGAATTCATGCTCTATCACTAAAAGCTAGTGATGTAGTGTGGGAGCCACCACTCCCAACTTCTCTCTTAGATACACAAATTGCTCTTTGGGAAGAGGTTTGGTAAATATGCTACAATTTGATCTTGTGTTGACACATTCAATTTTGACTTCTTGCTTTGCAACCTTTTCTTTCAAGAAATGATATTTGATGGATATATGCTTGGTTCTAGAATCTATCATTGGATTCTTGGATATGTTTATGTCACTTGAGTTATCGCAGAAGATAGAGATAGGTTCTTTGTACTCTACCTTGATGTCTTTGAGAGTTTGCTTCATCCACAAGACTTGGGTGCAACATGCTTCTACTACGACATACTCTAATTTTGTTGTAGAAAGTGTAATTGATTCTTTCTTTTTGCTCAGC
The DNA here is from genome assembly GCA_037957365.1 of Torreya grandis. Taxonomy (NCBI): domain Eukaryota; kingdom Viridiplantae; phylum Streptophyta; class Pinopsida; order Cupressales; family Taxaceae; genus Torreya; species Torreya grandis. The sequence continues at coordinate 5,673,225 of JARHVA010000046.1, forward strand.
CATGACACAAGTTTGTTTTCAAGGAAGAATGCACCACCACTAGTGCTTCTCCTGTCATCCACACTTCCTGGCCAATTAGCATCTGCATATGCAATCAAAGTGAAATCATCACTTGTAGGGTACCACAGTCCATAGTCAATTGTGCTCTTAATATATTTGAAGATTCTTTTCATAGCATTGACATGTGATTCCTTGAGAGTTGCTTGAAATATTGCAACCATGCATACAGCTTGCATGATGTCTGGTCTTGATGCAGTTAGGTACAACAGGGTATCTATCATTGATCTATACATAGTATTATTCACATCAGGGGACTCATCTTCTTTGCTCAGCGTACATCCAATTGTCATGGGACTACTAACTGGTTTGTTGTCTTCCATTTCAAATTTCTTGAGCATCTCCTTTGCATACTTGGTTTGAGATATGAATATCCCTTCATTGACTTGTGCAACTTGTAAACCAAGAAAGAGCGAAAGTTCTCCCAGCATAGACATTTCAAATTCACTTTGCATTTGTGTGGCAAATTCTTTGCACATATTACTATTGCCACCTCCAAAGATGATATCATCTACATAGACAACAATAATAAACATATGCTTACCTTCTGATCTAAAATATAAGTTGTTGTCTGCACATCCTTTGTTCAAGCCTTGTTGCAGGTATTGATCCAATCTTGAATACTATGCTCTAGGTGTTTGTTTCAGACCATACAATGCCTTCTTCAGTCTGCACACATAATCTTCTTCATTTACTAGTTGAAAGCCTTTTAGTTGTTCAATGTAGACTTCTTCTAAATTTCCATTCAAGAAGGCTGACTTTACATCCATTTGATATACTTTTAATTTCTTATGAACAGAAAATGCAAAAACATTTTTATGGCTTCTAGTTTTGCCACTGGAGCAAATGTCTCTTCAAAGTCTATGCCTTCTACTCGGGCATATCCTTTGCACACCAATCTTGCTTTGTTTCTTATGACAACTCCATCTTCATTGAGTTTGTTTCTGTAAACCCATTTTGTTCCTATCACATTCTTGTTTAAGGGTCTAGGAACTAATTCCCATATTTTGTTCTTTTCTATTTGACTCAATTCTTTTTCCATGGCTTTTAATTAGTTTTCATCCTTGTTGGCTTCACTAAAGGTTTTAGGCTCAATTTTTGAAAATAAAGCAAAACTTACTTGCTCCTTGTTCATTATAGTTCTTCTCCTAGTCTGAACACCCTGATTTTTGTTGCCAATTATCTGCTCCTTGGGATGTTCCTTTTGAACAAACCTTGCGAGTGCCCTTTCACTCTTTTCTTCCTCTTCATTATCTTCTACTTCATTTTCTGCTCTTTCTAATTCTTCAATTCTGATCTCCTCATTAGGCTCAATTTGTTTGAATCTTTTTTTTTCCTTGACATTGATGCTTTCAACTATTTTATGCAGCCTTTTGTTGTAACATACATGGGCTTTACTCTGAGTGGAGTAACCAAGAAAGATTCCCTCATCATATCTTGACTCAAAGCTGCCTAGTTTGCTCTCCTTTCTTCTGATGTAACACTTGCTTCCAAATATGTTGAAGTATTTGACTGATGCAGGCTTTCCATACCATAGTTTATATGGTGTTTTGTCGCCTTTCACCCTTAGTTGTACTTTATTCAGAATGTATATTGTTGTTTGAACTGCTTCTTTCCAATATCCATTAGAAAGTTTAGCTTCCTTCAATATTGTTCTAGCCATCTCCTTGACAGTTCTATTCTTTCTCTCAACAACTCCATTTTGTTGGGGAGTTCTTGCAGTAGAGTAGTGCCTTGTAATCCCTTGTTTCTCACAGTATTCTATGAATTCATTTGAAGTGAATTATCCACCTTTGTCAGATCTCAGATTGATTTTTCTTCCCATTTCATTTTCAACCATGGCTCTAAAAATCTTAAATCTCTCAAAGGCTTGAGATTTGTCCTTTAAGAAGGTTACCCATGTCATTCTTGAGTAGTTATCAACAAATAACATGAAGTAATGAACTCCTTTTGATCCTTTAGTCTTGGTTGGTTCACATAGACCAATATGAACTATTTGTAGAGGCTTTGTTGCATATTCTTTTGTCTGAAACTTGACCCTTGTTTGCTTGCCTAATTGGCATTCTCTATATGTAGTATCTGTGGGTTTGGTGATTATGGGCATATGTCTCACACACTTCTTTGAACTTACTTTGACTAAATTGTCAAAATTGATATGACCCATTCTCCTATGCCATAGCCAGCTTTCATCAACATTTCCTATGAGGCAACTATTATTGTTTACCTCAACAAGATTGTAGATGTTGTTCTCGATCCTTTTCCCTTCTGCAACTATTTTTCCAGATCTCTTCAACTTGCAGCGTTTAGCATCAAATATGACTTAATATCCATTATCACATATTTGACTAACAACTTAGTAGATTATGCTTAAATCCTTTAACATAGAGTACATCATGAGTAGAAAGCTTACCATCTATATGCAAGGTTCCTTTACCTTTGATTCTTACTGTTGTATTATCTTCCAAACTAACAGTTCCTTCTTTGCACTTGCTTAGCTTGACAAACTTACTTTTGTCACCAGTCATATGCTTTGAGCACCCACTATCTATTATCCATAAATTCTGCTCTTTGGCGTGGAGTGTTGTTTGAGCAATCAAGGATTGATTTTTCGCTCTCCACATTTCCTTGGGCTTCTCATATGTCCTCTTCTTTTCTTTATTAATGACTTGTGGACCTTTGTTCTTATTAGAAGACTTGTCTTTCTTTACTGTTGACCATTTTTTGCCCAACAGGCCAAAAATCGGTCCCCTACTTTCCCTGCTGTCCTGAGCCAGTACTTTTGATTTTGCACGAGTCTTGCAAATTTCTACGGACTCTGCAGGTTTTCTATGGACTCTGCAAGTCCATTTCTACGGACTTTGCAGGTCCATTTCTATGGACTCTGCAGGCCCATTTCTACAGACTCTACAGGCAGTTCCTTCGGCAGATGAAGAATCAGTTCAAAGAGTGCAAGGTTTTACAAAGCTTCTTCAGACTCTTGTCCAAAGAAATTTATAAGGAAAGAGAGCTAAAATGGTTCAATGGCTGAGGTTCAATCAAATGGTTCGTCGGTTTGGTTCAAAGGCCTGGTTCAATTCAGTTGGCTCAATGCTTTGGTTCAATCAGATGGTTCAAACACTTGGTTCACTAAGTCGGTTCAACGCGTTGGTTCAAAGTGTTGGTTCAACGTTCGGTTCAACGGTTGGTTCAAAGGAGCGGTTCAAGCAAAAAGTTCAAGAGAGTCTCCCGAAGGACAAGTGCCCTTGCGGAGGGCAGTTCTGGATTCAAGAACCCTTGCGGAGGGCAGGGAAACACTTTTGAAGAGGCCACAAAGAGAAAGTCGCAAAGGTAAGTTCTTTCGAAATCTTGTTTAAGGTAGTCGAAAGGCAAAGGCATAATTCCTTCAGACTTTTTGTTCGAAGGAATTCCTTTGGACAAAAGGTCCGAAAGAATTCGGAAAGGCTGCAAACAAAAATCCTGCAAAAGACCGCCGAAAAACCCGAAAGAAATCAAAGCGGCCGAAACAATTCTTGCGGACTTTTTGTCTGTGGGAAAATTGTCCACGGAAAAATTGCCGAAGAGAGAAGACCGCCCGAAGGGCAAGTGCCCTCGCGGGGGACTCTCGACTGCCAAAACGAAGGGAGTCCACAGAAAAGGCCGAAGCAAGAAAGTCGAAGAAGTCCAAGGGGTGACAGGGTCGAGGACGTCAAAGTCAAGCATGGCAAACTAGCCGTTGGAAATTCAAATGCAGTGACGAGCTCGCGAACGTCAATTTTACACCAGGAAAAGCCAGAGCGCAGAAGGCGCCAAGTGGCAACCGCAAAAGGCTTTGACATGTTTTCTCTAAAAGAAGCAGAACGTGCCACGTGTCCCCTGCAAAGCTCGGCAGAAGCCGACAAGTGTCAACATTCGCAGTCTTTCCCTTTTGTCCCGCGAGAAATGTGGTGGGCCCCATACGAATTGCTAAAGAGAGCGGAAGCCGACACGTGTCCTCTTCCGCAGGACCTTTAAAGGGCGCCTAAAGCTTCTTTGAGTCAAGCGGATGCTGCCATGTGTCCTGCCCGTTTCACAGTGGAACGTGCCACGTGTCACTTATTTGAAAATCAACGAAAAGTGGCCAAGGCAAGCAGGAAGAGCCCAAGGAACGCAGCGACCGGCCAAAAGATAGCCCCAAGGGCTGAAGGAGCCAAAAAGAGACAAAACCAGGATGAGACAAGGCAAGGAAAAGACAAGATAGTCCAAGTGACGAGTTATTGCCAAGTGGTCATCAAACGGCGCAAACAGTAAGCGGCACGGCTTGTTTTCTCCAGTTTGCATTTATAAGCAGACAAGCCGCGTAAGTGCCTTGAAGGAAGCAGTCTGTTTACAGAAAAGAGGTGCGGCCCATGCTTTCGCATTAATGTTGGAACGCCAAAGTCAAAGTAGGAGCCGACAATCAAACGGCTTCCTCTTCCCAAGGTTCGGAACGCACATGGGCTAGCTTGTCAAGAGCGCCAAAGTCTTTTCAAAAAGGGCGCCAAGTTCTCTTCTCCTCTTTCTATATATTGTAAAACTTCTCATTTGAGAAAGATGGATCCATCTCTCAGCCTTAAGGCAAAACTCTGCCCAAAAATCTCTCGGGTTTGTAAGACAGAACTCTACCAGATTTTACCTTGAATCAGGACTTAGCATTTTTACCTGTATTTGAGCTTGCACTTTTGGATGTGTCTATGCCTTTGTTCTGTGTTAAGTTATTTTCCTTATGCTTTCGTAGGGTGATTTCAGCATGTCTAGTGCATTGTTTCTCTTTTGCAGGTTTGCCAGAAGTGTCCCTAGAGGAGTGTAGGTCCCTGTGAATAGGCTGCCATAAGTGTGTCTGAGGACGCCTTTTGTAGTTTCTTCCTCTCTGTATTTCCACGGACCCCTAGCTCACTGATGCAGAAGGATTTCTCGTATCAAATGAAGTGTATAGGAGCTTCTTCTTGGTGAAAAGTGTATATTTGGGTTGGGTGGGTCATCATTTTTGGTGTATCACCCTTTTTATTTTTTAGGCTTAGGTTCTGTTTTCAGCATCTCTCTCCTTTTTCATCCCCTCCTTTTACATTTATTTGTTAGTAGTAAGAGTCCAGGACCTAAAAGATACGTCAGAGGGAGCTAGCCCTATCTAGAGACTCTCCCCTCCAGCTTCGCCGGTCCCACAGGCAAGAGGGAAGTTTCCATTTTGACGTGTGGAAGGGTAGGAGCTAGGCGTCTTGCCCAGGGTGCAATCCACTGCGTCAACATTTACTTTTGACGCTGCAAAGTTAGTCCTACAGTGCTTGGCTATGTGACCAAAGTTATTGCAATTATAGCATATTGTGCTTGAATCTAACATAGGAGCAAATGCATTTTTACTTACAAAGTTAGTTTTTCTTGTAGGCACAACTCTACATTCAATAGCCCTATGACCAAATTGATTACAACTGTAACAATAACCATAAAAGGATAAGTAATACCTAGTTGTAACATTTCTTGGTGCCTGTTGGCTATTTTTGGCCCACATATCAAAATTTGCCTAAGTATGAAAAAAGGAGCTTTCAGGGAAAGAAATGACAAGTTTTTGGGAGGACTTTGGGTTTTCCAGCAATGACAACTTTGGGTTTCTGAGGGCATAGTGTAAGTCGGGTTTCCAGCAATGCTTAACTTCTAAATGTTTTATAAGTAAAAGTAATTCGAGTTTACGAACTCGAATTACTCTGGGTAGTGTATTTCGGGTTCTCCAAGGAGCACTACTTGATTACTTCATAAGTTGTGAACAATTGGAAGCCCAAAATAAGTAAAGGGGCTTGACAAACCCGATTTGGTCTCAAAAAATAGAGTTACTTTGTATAAATAGAAGCTTTGGAGCCAAGCAAATCATCCCCGGATTGGCGATAGAGTTACTTTGTAGAAATTGCTTTGTACAAGACTCTTTTGAAGCAATACAAGGAAGACTTTTCTGTTTCTGGTTAAGACAAGATTGCATGAAGTGTCTGTGTATTGAGCTCTCCTTGAAGTGTTACCAGTTCATAGTGTCTCCCGTAGACCTATTTTTGTTAGCCTTCAAAGCGCAAGGTTTCCCTTCAACCTCTACGCAAAAGCTTCATGCCTATGGCCTTGAGATAGAACCAAAATAGCCTGTGTCCTATTTGGATTCATCAATAGTTGACTCTTTTCCCAAACCAAGTGGATCATTTCTTTTGGTGCATCACCTCCCTTAGCTTAGATTTCCTTTTCAGTCATCCTCCAACCCCTTTTCATTAGCTGATAGTAGATTTGAGTGTGAGGTCAAGCGCTGAAGTGAAGCACCTGAGGAACTAGCCTCATAAAAAAGCCTAGAGGTTCAACCTCATCATAGGATACCCACATCCTGAGGTTGTCCCCATGCTTATAGCTGGAAGTGAGGGAGCCTAAAGAACTCTTTCACAAGGGTGCAATTCCAAGTTATAACAGTTCTGGCACACCCGGTGGGACAACTACCATCTCATTTTCATTTTTATGAAAGATTGGTCAAATTTGATGTTGTTTTGATCATTTTTCAGTAGTGGTAGCATTGATCCTTCATTATCTGGTGACTCCAAAGAACACCCAACTATATGGTGGCAGAGCAATAGTTGTCTTTCATGCCAAAGGTGACTACAAGATCGACTTCTACAGGTATTCCTTTTGAGTTTGTTGAATTACCTTTAAACTTAGCAAGAAGGTTAAGGTTCGCCCATACTCACCCTTACGTAGGGCACCCTCCTAGACCAGTCATAAAGCATACTTACATAAGGAGACCTTTGGCAGCCCCTCGTGCTACTATGATTCCCCAAAGAGCTTTTGTGGGCTTCAACGGCCAAAGCCCTTTGGACTTACCATAGTATGATCTTATGCCAGTAGCAATCATCAAAAGTGTTCTTTATTACACAAGAGACCAAGTTGTAACTCCTACTGAGCACATAACAGACATAGCCAACCTTTGCAACATTCACAATATCACAGTGGAGAATGTGGCTATTAGGATATTGGCTGTATCTTTCAAAGGAAAGGCATTAGACTGGTATAGGGGCGTAGCTCCTAATTCTATCCACTCATGGGACGAGCTGGGAACAACCCTGTGTAAAAGGTTTGCAGATAAGAGTGATCATTTGTCACTTGCAGAGCAGCTGACCACAATCAAGAGAGCTCCTCATGAAGTCATGCAAGACTTCAATACGATATTTCAGAAGGCCATGGGATAGAATTCGAGCCGTTGTTAGACCATCTCCGAACTTTGCTTTCTTGTATTACTTGAAGGCTCTCAATAGTGACATAGCTGTAATGATTCAATCTATGGGAAGAGACATACTGCCAGATGCATACGAAGTGGCCATCAAGGTAGAAATTGCCTAGCTCAAGCTGGCAAGCTTACTCCCAAACCCCCAATGCCTCTTTTTTCAGAGATTAGACCACCTCTTGCAGTCATTCCTCCACTTGATGTTATACTTCCAACACCAACAATTACTGTTGTGTCTTCACCTAAGCAAGAGAAGGCCTCTACTAGTGGATCCAATGACTCCCAAAAGCAGAAGACTTACTTGGAATTGAAAAGCATGCTCCAATCCTTGGGGAATGATGTAGTCAATGTCAAGAGGCAACAGGTTACCGCAAGCCTTATCAAGCTCAGTATCAACCTCAAAAGTAGCCTTATCAAGCTAATAGGCCACCCTACAAAAGAGGTTTTCAAGGACAGGGGAAGCCTAAATATGCTAGGTAGCATAATTATAATCCGAACGCTGCAGGCCCTTCCAACTCTTTGGTCCCGGTTCAGAACAATGTGGCTCAGAAGGCTGAAGGGACAATGCCTTAGAATCATTATTTTGGACAATCCATTGTCCCAACTAATGGCTCCAACCAAGCATTCAATGATCAATGGCAGCAAGTTGTTGCTTATGAATATAACCAAGCTCTTATGGCCCAAAACACAGAGGTGTTCACCCTGACAAAGCAAGAGCAGCCTCCACAAGAACAAGGCTCAGATCAGGGGTCAAACCAATCGGAAGCCTCAATAGTCATCAATGAGCAATAGGAGTGCTATGCATCCAATCCACAAGCTACTCTCAATTTGGCCACACCCTAGTCTCAGCGAACACAAGGTTCAAGAGAAGGAATATGGGTGACAATCAGGTCGCTTTCAAAGAACTTGTCACCGCTCCTTCACTGACAAAGCCAGTAGCAATTACTCCCAAAACCCAGGCAAAGGTTGGGGGTACGCCAATTAAATTCTTTCCATGCCCGACCAAGTAGACATTCTTTAGGAAGGTTTGTCCAAGACGAGTGTTTCTAAAGCTGCAATTAAGCAACCAAGCAAGGAAGCTGAAGTATTCACTAATGCAGCCAAGAGTCCTTTGGGAGAAAGGTCAAGTAGTGTGACCAAGCCCCCCCATTCTACATCTCATTAATCATTGGCGATTCCTTGGTGCACAACTGCTTGGTGGATAGTGGGCCAACACCTTAGTCATGCCAAAGTCTATTGCTGACCAGCTAAACCTCAAGTATGAGCTGCACACCAAGGGAGTTCTGCAGCTTGATGGTTCTTTCACAAAGCCATCAGTTATCATCAAGAATTTGAGCCTAACCTTGCATGCTTGTCCTAGCGTGTTCGTAGTGCAAGACATGCTGATCCTAGATGTCATTCCTTGCTTTACATTCTTTCCAGAGAGTTCACAGCCTACATTGGGGTTTACCTTGCAGCGGATTGGTCTTACATGGCATTCAGAACAAGGTATGGGACTAAGGTCTCGATCAAGGCTAAACCCATGGCACAATTACACATTGAACTCCATCAGCGAGATAACATAAACCTCAATTGTACTATCCTTGATGAGGATGAGTTTACAATTGGCCAGGAGCTGAACACTCATCCTGAAGAGGTTCCAAACTTGTTCTTGGATGACCTAATGGGAAGATAACCAATTTTTCAAAGCTTTGGAAGGTGTTGAGGAAAGAAACATGGGTGTCAATCTGCTACATGAAGAGAATCAACCCATACCTTCCCTCATTGGACCTAAAGAAGACCCCAATGGTTTATGGAAGTTTTTCTTTGATGGCTCAAGGAGAAAAAACGGTGCAGGCGCTGGGGCAATGTTGATTTCACCCTCAGGTAATAAGCTTTTTTCTTCCTACAGGTTCCATTTCAGCTACTCTTCAATGAAGGCTTGATCCATGGCCTTCAATGGGCCACCAAAAGAGGAATTGAACTGTTGCAAGTTTTTGCGGACAATGAGCTCATAATAAACCAAGTTAGAGGTTTGAACATCACAAAAAACCCTTTGATGAGGTCCTACAAAAATCGAGTGTGGGACCTAATTGAAGATTTTGAGGCCTTTGACATTCAAGCTATCCTAAGAAATCAAAACCAGTATGCTGACAGGTTGGCAGCCGTGGGAGCTCAGTTTGACATTCAAAGTGAGCTGAAAGAAACCAAGGTTCAGCCACATGTCAAGGTGGTGGTGAGGCCATCAGTGTCGGATAATGAAGCCCACTAGCAGGTTTTTGAGAGTGACAAGCAAATTGCTTGCTTCTTACATCAAGAAGCTAAGTTCTCCTCCAACCAAGCTAAATTGCAACATCAATATGAGAATCAGATTGTTCAGCTAAAGTCGAACAAACTTTTTAAGGCGCTGATTACACTTAAAGGCCTTTTTCATGAAGGAGACCATATGAGGAAAGACAAGGCAGTAATATCAACTGATGAAGAAAACTATAAGAGAGTCCTCATCTTCAAGGACAAGCTTCTCAAGCTTGGGAAGGTAAGCAACAAGGCTAAGAGGCATGTTTTCATAGCACTTTGCCAAGAGTATGCAAACATTTTTGCTTGGGAGTACAACGACCTAAAGGGTTTTGATCCTAAGCTAGCTCAGCATACCATAGAGTTGGAGGTCAATGCCAAGCATGTGAGGCAAAAGCAAAGGCTCGTTAACCTCAAGATTGAAGAGTTGACAAGGAAGGAGCTAACCAAGTTGATCGAGTCTAGGATCATCTTTCCCATCAAACATTCATCATGGATAGCCAACTTAGTGCCTATAAGAAAAAAGAATAGGGAGATTAGGCTTTGTGTGGAATTCAGAGATTTGAACAAAGTCTCCTTGAATGATCACTACCCTCTGCCATCCATGGAGCAACTTCTCCAAGTAGTTGCAGGATCAGAACGCTTCTCTCTATTGGATGGATTTTTGGGCTACAACCAAGTTTGGGTGAAAGATGAAGATCGGTACAAGACTACCTTCACCACCAAATGGAGCACTTATGCATACCAAAAGATGCCCTTTGGTCTATCAAATGCTAGTGAAACTTTTCAAAGAGCCATGGACATGGCTTTCTAGGAGCTATTAAACCAAATGGTGCTGGTTTACTTGGATGACATCACAGTTTTCTCCAAGAATGCTAGTGAGCATATGGACCACCTGAAGCTGATTTTTGAAATGTGCAGAGAGTGGGATTTCTTTGAATCCCAAGAAGTGTGTGTTTGTTGTGCATGAAGGCAAGATGTTGGGCCACATCGTCTCAAAGGAGGGGCTGTCCATTGATCTTGAGAGAACAAGTGCCATCTTGGCCTTATCCTTGCCCAAGCATAAGAAGGGACTCCAAAGTTTTCTTGAAAAGATAAACTTCGTGAGAAGATTTATCCCCGGTTTTGCAAGTTTGGTCAAACCCATCACTACTATGCTGAAAAAGAAACAAGTGTTCACTTGGTCAAATGAAGGCAAGTCAACATTTGAGGCTATCAAGCAAGCTATCACTAAAGCATCCACACTTATGAATCCTAATTTCTCAAGGGATTTCATATTGTATGCTTTTGCCAACATTGACAATATATCAACTATGCTGATGCAAAGGAATGGTGGACTTGAGAAGCCATTAGCATTTTTCAGTCAGGGGCTTGAAGAGTATGAGGTGAGGTATACCTTTGTAGAAAAGCAAGTCCTTGTAGAAGTAAGGAGCCTCAAGAAGTTCAGGCCAATGCTATCCAACAACAAAATCCACCTTATGGTGTCCCATCTCGGAGTAAGAGACTTCCTTCTTAACAAGGATTTGAGCGAAAAAGAAGCTAGTTGGATTACTAAAGTCATGAAGTATGACGTGGAGATCAAGGTCACTAAGCTAGTAAGAGGTAAAGGCTTATGTGAGCATATGGTTGATGACTTTCATGAAGACAAAGAGGTCATCTTGGTAATACAAGATAACCTACAAGCAGATGCACCTCCACCTCACACTAGTTGGCTCCATGATATGACGCACTTTCTGCTAACAGATGAGAGACCTCAAGGTATGGACAAAGCTAAAATAAGGTATTTCAGACTTCAGTCCATACCTTATGCTTTAGTTGATGGGGTTTTGTTTAGAAGAGACCTCAATGGAGTGCTCCTGAGGTGCGTAGATGATGATCAAGTAGCCAAGCTTTTGGAGCATTTCCATGATGGGCCTGCAGGAGGTCATTTTGCTCCAAGGACTACTGTAGCAAAGATCATGAGGGCTGGTTACTACTGGCCCAACATCTTCAAGGACACTTATGCATGGGTGAGGTGTCAGGAATGTGCTCTCTTCACAAGTAAGCAAAGTGTTGACCATTTTTTGCCCAACAGGGCAAAAATTGGTCCCCTTCTGTCCCTACTGATCTGGGCCATTTCATTTTTTGATTGTGCATGAATCTGGCGATTTCTACGGACTCTGCAGAATTTTCTACGGACTCTGCAGGTCCATTTCTACGGACTCTGCAGGTTTTCTATGGACTTCACAGGGACTTCTACAAACTCTGCAGGTGTAATCTTTCGGCAGTTGAAGAACCAGTCAAAGAGTGCAAGGTTCTACAAAGCTTCTTCGGACTCTTGTCTGAAGAAATTCACAAGGAAAGTTGGCATTTTTGAACCGTTGAACCATTGAACCGGTTCAATGCTTCGGTTCATTGCCTTGATTCAACGCTTCGGTTCAACTGCAAAGTTCATCGGCTCGGTTCAAAGGCTTGGTTCAATTCAGTTGATTCAACGCTTGGTTCAATCGGCAAAGTTCATCGCTTTGTTTCAAAGCTAAGTTCATCGGCAAGGTTCAACGCTTCGGTTCAGTTCAAATGGTTCAACGGCTTTTGGTTCAAATCAAAGAGTTCATCGCTCGGTTCAACAACCGTTTGAACCATTGAACCGGTTCAATCAATTGGTTCAATGGTTGGTTCAAAGGAGCGGTTCAATGCGAAAAGTCAAGAGAGCCTCCCGAAGGACAAGTGCCCTTGCGGAGGGCACTTGGTCGGCAAAGCACCCTTCGGAAGGGTTGATTTCAATAAACCCGAAGGGCACTTTGAAGACAACCGAAGGAATTCAAAACGCACCAAAAGACTTAAGGCATTGAATGAATTCTTTCAGACTTTTGTCCGAAGAAATTCCTTCGGACAAAAAGTTCGAAGGAGTTCAGAGGAAGGCCGCGAGCTCAAAAGGACACGGGGAAAAACCCCGAAAGAAATCGAAGCGGCCAATTCTCGCGGACTTTTTGTCCGCGGGAAAATTGTTCGCGGAAAAAAGCCCGCAGAAAAGGCCGAAGAGACAAAAGGCCGTCGAAGGCCCCCGAAGGGCAAATGCCCTTGCGGGGGGCTCTCGGCTGCCAAATGAAGGGCATTTCTCCAAACCCAAAGGGATACTTCCCCTTCGGGAGGGTCCAAAACAAAAGGCCAAATTAGAGGAAAAGGCCCGAAGGAATTTGCCAAGGATAGTGACGTCCCGAAAGCCGTCAACTTCAAGAAGATAGATTAGATGTTGTTTTTTAAGCGATGACGGGTGCGCAGATGTCAATTTTAAGATAGTGAAATAGCCGTTTGTTTTTTAAATACCTGAGCGCCAACCATGAAAGGAGCCCAAGGAACGCATCGACCCACCAAAAGATAGCCCCCGAGCGCTGAAGGAGCAGGAGACAAAGCGAGGAAGAAGACAAAGTGCAGGAAAAGACAAAGTAGTCCAAGTGGCAAAGGAGAGGTGAGTTATTTCCAGATGGTCACCAAACGGTGCAGCCTGTCTTCTCCCTTTTGCATTTTATAAGGGGACAAACCGCGTGAATATCTGGAAGGAGCAGTTTGTTCGCAAAAAGAGGCACAGCCATGTTTTCTCATTAATGTTGGGATGCCAAAGTCAAAGCAGGAATCGACAATCAAACGGCTCCCTCTTCCCAAGGCTCAGAGCGCACATGGGCCACTTGAAAAAAGAGCGCCAAAGTCTTTCCCAAAAGCGCCAAGTTCCCTTCTCTTTTCTATATATTGTAAAAATTCTCATTTGAGAAGGATCCATCTCTCAGCCTTAAGGCAAAACTCTGCCCCAAAATCTCTTGGGCTTGTAAGACAGAACTCTGCCAGATTTTACCTTGAATCAGGACTTAGCATTTTTACCTCCATTTGGACTTGCACTCAAGCACACGTCTATGTTTTCTTTTTGTGTTAAGTCATTTCCTTCTATGCTTCTCACAATTCGATTCCAGCATGTCTAGCGCATTGTGAGTTTCTTTCTGCAGGTCTGCCAGAAGTGTCTACAACAGGAATATAGGCGCATGTGAATATGCTGTCAAAGTGTGTCTCAAAACACCTTTGATAGTTCCTTCCTCCCTATATCTCCACGGACCCCTGACTCACTGAAACAAAAGAGTTTCCCACGTCAGATGAAGTGTATGGGCGTTTCTTCCTGGTGAAAAGTGTATGTTCGGGCTGAGTGGGTCAACATTTTCTGGTGTATCACCTTTTCATTTTTAGGCTTAGGTTATGTTTTCAGCATCTCTCTCTCCCTTTTCATCCCCCCCATTTTTCATTTTATTTGTTAGCAGTAGGAGAAACCAGGGCCTAAAAAATACATCAGAGGGAGCTAGCCCTTATCTAGAGACTCTCCCCTCTAGCTTCACCGGTCCCACAGGCGAGAGGGGAGTTTCCATTGTTGCATGTGGAAGGGCGGGAGCTAGGCGTCCTGCCCCAGGGTGCAATCCACTGCATCAACAGTTTTTTGGCACTCCCAGTGGGACCAACTAGGACAAGTTGTGTCCACAGAGTTGAAGAATTTTTGGTGTGTTCTTCAACCAGTCAGCCTTTGGAGGCTTTTGCATCAACACCAATGGCAACTCTGAGTTAAATCAACTGGTTAAGCAGTTCTGGTGCCATCAAAAAATAGTATTTTGGTATGTATAATTCCATCGTTCAGAGCCATGGACCCTGTTTTCCTTGGCCTACCTGGCTATGATCCTTATCAGGTCCAATATGACCAGTCTCAACCCTGTCATGAGCTATATCAGCCTTATGCCCAGTCTTCTCAATGTGTCATTTCTCCTATTCAACCCAGTCTCTTCGCCAATCAACCCATTTCCACTTTCAAACTAGCACTGTTGGGATACGAAAAGTATGTAGTAGAGCTTGACCCTAGAAGGGGATGTGGCCAAGAAATCCCTGATCATGTCGTCCATCAAGTGAGAAATGCACTGGATCAGGTTAAGAGTGAATGGGCTCCTATTGAAAGAGCCAATTGGCAAAGGCTTACAAGTGAGATGCTGGATGTGAGTGATTTGATTGCATCTTTGGAAGAGACACTGAGTATTCATGAGAGGCAGCCTTACCAAGTCTATCAACCTGCATACTCGCTGCCCCAAGTATCATATCAGTCATACACAGCGCCTGCTTATGAGCCAAGTCAAGCCTGTCAAAGTCCTTTCCCCAATCATGCTAAGGAGATTTCCGAAACAATAAATCTTGTGTTTAAGGCTAATCTTGATAAACAGATTGAATTGGCAAATCTTCAAATGCAGCAGTCTATTTTGGCAGCAAGGGAAGTGGAATCCAAACCCTCACTACCCTCTCACATTGTGGCCCCATCACCCCAAAAGGAAATGCCCAGTCCAAATGTCTTGAGCTGGAATAAAGTGGTTGAGTCATGGAACAGCAAGGAGAAAGACATTGCTCAAGAGTGTGAGGCACAAAATGAGGTTAGTCCTTTTCGTGTCCCTCCCACCCTTCCTCAGGAAGCTTCTTGTATTCCATGGCAGTCTTCATGCACTCCCCATCTCTATGATGATTCCTATGAGCCCCAAGAGAGACAAAATGAGGATAATCTGGCTAAGTGGATTGATGAATTAGAAACTAAGATGAGACTGTTTAGAGAAAGAGAGACGGAGCTTTCAGACCTTGTAGAGGAGACTGCGCCAAAAGATACCCCTTCTACCAATCCTCAAGCTGTTTTCAATATTGATGAAGTGTTGGTAAAGTGGAGAGACGAAAATCAAGTGATTTTGGCCCAAGGTCTGCCCCCATTTTCTCATGAGGTTTTAAAAGGATCCCCTGTTTCCTTTTCCCAACCTGATTTTGACGAGCCTTGTGTGCCCCCTCCTATTCTAGAGAAAGCTCCCTCCTGTGTGCCAAATCCTTTCTATCAGATGGCACTTGCTCATTTTGGCTCATTCGATGCATCAATCGATCCTGCCTTTAATCCCGTACGCCTAGCTTTCCAGCATGCCTCTTTTCAGACAACTCTTCCTGTACATGAGCAAACCTTCCCAAATCTCCCCCAACCTCCTCAAGTCTTTCAACATGATCTCCAAATTCCAAGCTGGAAGGAACATCATGAACCAGCTTAGGACCTTGAAGAGGATAAAGTTGTTGCTTGTTCACAGGAGCAAGATTCCAATCCCAAGGTCATGAGTTGGAAGCAAACAGTAGAATCATAGGGCAGAAAGGAAGAGGAGAAAGGTTTTGCTCAAAACCTTGAAGAAGGTGAGGCTGCTCCTGCTTCCGATGATGATTGTGACCTCCAGGAAAGGCTCTTCCAGGAAGATATAGACAGGCGGATTGCAGAGTTGGAGTCCAGAGCGAGTTTTCTCAGCCAGCGGGTGGTGGACGTTTCAGACCAAATAATAGATCCCATGTTTAAACACACTCCATCTACACACCTCCAAGAGAGCTATCAGGCCACACCTGATATAGATGAAGTGATGGCCAAATGGAAAGAGGAGAATCATTCAATTCTAGCTCAAGGACTGCCTCCTCTTCCACATGAGTTCATCCGTCAGCCTTCCATTTTCCCCCTTCTCGAGGAGGAACCTGTCTTGAAGGAAGCAAGTGAAGAGGAGTATGCTCAGTTTATGACTGATCAGGGAGACTTCATGAGTGCGGATGAGGAGGAGATCACCTTAGATGTCATGGAGGAGCATGGACAATCTCTTGTTCATGTTTTGAATGATTCGTTTGAAGTCATTGGGGTAGGCTGCACTATTCTTCAAAAAGGCTATGAGCTAGATAGGGGTGGAGAAGGCAGCATTGGGACTCAAATAAGTATGCAAAGGGGCTGTAGGTTTTCAGATTTATCCTTTCAAGAGGTTGGTGAATCTGAAGATACTTTCTTTGAAGTCATCAAGAAGGATGGTCATACCATGGAACCCGAGCATGAGGCAGGAGAGAACAAGCCAGTCAATGATGCATATCAAGGGGCTTATGGTGATGAGCCAACAACGACATATTTCTTGATGAGATACACCAGCATGAAGAACCAACAGGAGGCAAGCTTTCAAGAACAAACAGAGTACATATATGTCAGAAGCATGTTTGAATCTGATCCACTCGGATGCAAGCCAATCGAGGTGACAGGCAAGAGGAGCAGGTCACCAAATCTCCTTTTCATTTAGCCACTTGTCTGGCACCATAAGTCTTCTTGCCAGGAAGGGGACTTAAGAAGTTTTCCCTTTGATCCAGGAGGGAGGCAAATATTCCTGGTTAGTTGTATATAGTAGTTTGCTTTCAGTTTCTTTTCCTGCTTTCCCTAAGTGCAGTTTGCACAAGTAGTGTTTTTAGTCTTCTGTATGCTTTCCCTTGTGTCTGGGGTAAAAAGCTTCATGTTTGATTCTTGGGTCTATCAAGGCGGTTGATAACTCTTTCAAAGCTGCATCTGACTCCGTGCCCAATGGACTTCAAGGCAACTGGTCTCTAAGCATAGCAGGCATGCTTCCCCTAGGAGTCGCCAATTTGTTGACCATTTTTTGCACAACATGCAAAAAATCGGTCCCCTTCTATCCCTGCTGATCTGGGCCATTTCATTTTTTGATTTTGCATGAATCTGGCGATTTCTACGGACTCTGCAGAATTTTCTATGGACTCTGCAAGTCCATTTCTACGGACTCTGCAGGTTTTCTACGGACTTCACAGGGACTTTTACGAACTCTGCAGGTGTAATCTTTCAGCAATTGAAGAACCAGTCAAAGAGTGCAAGGTTCTACAAAGCTTCTTCGGACTCTTGTCTGAAGAAATTCACAAGGAAAGTTGGCATTTTTGAACCATTGAACCATTGAACCGGTTCAATGCTTCGGTTCAATGCCTTGGTTCAACGCTTAGGTTGAATGCTTCTGTTCAACTGCAAAGTTCATTGGCTCGGTTCAAAGGCTTGGTTCAATTCAGTTGGTTCAACGCTTTGGGAAAGTTCAACGCTTGGTTCAATCGGCAAAGTTCATCGCTTTGTTTCAAAGCTAAGTTCATCGGCAAGGTTCAACTCTTCGGTTCAGTTCAAACGGTTCAACGGCTTTTGGTTCAAATAAAAGAGTTCATTGCTCGGTTCAACACTCAGTTCAAAGCCTTGGTTCAACAACCGTTTGAACCATTGAACCGGTTCAATCAATTGGTTCAACGGTTGGTTCAAAGGAGTGGTTCAATGCGAAAAGTCAAGAGAGCCTCCCGAAGGACAAGTGCCCTTGCGGAGGGCACTTGATCGGCAAAGCACCCTTTGGAAAGGTCGATTTCAATAAACCCGAAGGGCACTTTGAAGGCAGCCGAAGGAATTCAAAACGCGCCAAAAGACTTAAGGCATTGAATGAATTCTTTCGGACTTTTGTCCGAAGGAATTCCTTCGGACAAAAAGTCCAAAGGAATTCGGAGGAAGGTCGCGAGCTCAGAAGAACCCGGGGAAAAACCTCGAAAGAAATCGAAGCGGCCAATTCTCGCGGACTTTTGTCGCGGGAAAAAGCCCGCAGAAAAGGCCGAAGAGACAAAAGGCCGCCGAAGGCCCTCGAAGGGCAGGTGCCCTTGCAGGGGGCTCTCGGCTGCCAAATGAAGGGCATTTCTCCAGACCCAAAGGGATACTTCCCCTTCGAGAGGGTCCGAAACAAAAGGCCGAATTAGAGGAAAAGGCCCGAAGGAATTTGCCAAGTACGGTGATGTCCTGGAAGCCGTCAACTTCAAGAAGACAGATTAGCCATTGTTTTTTAAGCGATGACGGGTGCGCGGACGTCAATTTTAAGATAGTGAAATAGCCGTTTGTTTTTTAAATGCCTGAGCGCCAACCATGAAAGGAGCCCAAGGAACGCAACGACCCGCCAGAAGATAGCCCCCAAGGGCTGAAGGAGCAAAAGGAGACAAAGCGAGGAAGAAGACAAAGTGCAGGAAAAGACAAAGCAGTCCAAGTGGCAAAGGAGAGGCGAGTTATTGCCAGATGGTTACCAAATGGTGCAAACAGTAAACGGTGCGGCCTGTCTTCTCCCTTTTGCATTTTATAAGGGGACAAACTGCGTGAATATTTGAAGGAGCAGTTTGTTCGCAAAAAGAGGCGTGGCCATGTTTTCTCATTAATGTTGAGACACCAAAGTCAAAGCAGGAATCGACAATCAAACGGCTCCCTCTTCTCAAGGCTCAGAGCGCACATGGGCCACTTGAAAAAAGAGCGCCAAAGTCTTTTCCAGAAGCGCCAAGTTCCCTTCTCTTTTCTATATATTGTAAAAATTCTCATTTGAGAAGGATCCATCTCTCAGCCTTAAGGCAAAACTCTGCCCAAAAATCTCTCGGGCTTGTAAAGCAGAACTCTGCTAGATTTTACCTTGAATCAGGACTTAGCATTTTTACCTCCATCTGGACTTGCACTCAAGCACATGTATATGTTTTCTTTTTGTGTTAAGTCATTTCCTTTTATGCTTCTCATAGATCAATTCCAGCATGTCTAGCGCATTGTGAGTTTCTTTTCTGCAAGTCTACCAGAAGTGTCTACAGCAGTTATAGAGGCGCATGTGAATAGGCTGTCAAAGTGTGTCTCAAAACACCTTTGATAGTTCCTCCCTGTATCTCCACGGACCCCTGACTCACTAAAACAGAAGAGTTTCCCACGTCAGATGAAGTGTATGGGCGTTTCTTTCTGGTGAAAAGTGTATGTTCAGGTTGAGTGGGTCAACATTTTCTGGTGTATCACCTTTTCATTTTTAGGCTTAGGTTATGTTTTTAGCATCTCTCTCTCTCTTTTCATCGCCACCTTTTTTCATTTTATTTGTTAGCAGTAGGAGAAACCAGGGCCTAAAAGATACATCAGAGGGAGCTAGCCCTTATCTAGAGACTCTCCTCTCCAGCTTCGTCGGTCCCACAGGTGAGAGGGGAGATGCCATTGTTGCGTGTGGAAGGGCGGGAGCTAGGCGTCCTGCCCCAGGGTGCAATCCATTGCATCAACACAAAGGTTAGCAGCTTTCCCTCTTAACCCGATTCAAGTAGAGCAACCATTCATGCAGTAGGGTTTGGACTTCATTGGAGTAATCAACCCCCCATCAAGTGCAAGGCATAAGTGGGTGCGTACTACAACTGATTACTTCACCAGGTGGGTGGAAGCCAACGAAAGTGCAATCTTAGATTTCTATGACAGCATTGTGCCCAGATTTGGTGTTCCATCCACTATCGTATCTGATAATGCTTTGGCTTTCCTTGGTTTGAAAACAATTGAATGGGCTCTCAAAATGGGCATCTACCTTAGCACTTCCTCAAACTATTATCCTCAAGGCATGGGCTCGCTGAGTCCACAAATAAAAATTTGTTGAGGATTATCAAGAGGACCCTAGAGGAGAATCAGAGGATGTGGCACACCAAGTTGAAGACAACCTTGTGGGCTGACCGGATAACTCCTAAAGCTGTTGTTGGCAATTCTCCATATGTTTTAGTATATGGAAGAGAGGCCAAGTTACCCATTTCCCTTGAGCTACCTGCATTAGAGCTAGACCATCAGTTGGAGCTGCTAGAAGATGAATCCATGAATGTGAGATTGGTAGAACTCACAGAACTTGAGGAGACAAGGGGCCTTGCAATGAAGATGCTGGAGGCACATCAAGCTTAGGTCAAAAAGGCTTTTGACAAGAGAGCTACAACAAGGACTTTCAAGGAGGGAGACCTGGTTCTCAAATGGGATTCAAAAAAGGCCAAATTGGGCAACCATACCAAGCTTGATAGCTTGTGGAGTGGCCCTTATTTGATCCACGGATGCAAACAACATAACGCTTTTCAGCTCGCCCAACTAGATGGAGAGGTATTATCCATCCCAGTCAACACGATTCATCTAAAGCCGTGTTATTAGAAGAGTTTGCAGCCATTGTATGTTATTGTACATTTTCTATAGCTTTTCATGTTTTTCTCTAAGGTGCCTTGTGCACATCCATTTTAGTTGTGTTTTCCCTTCCCTAAGTGCCTTGGGCACAGATTGTTTCATTTCGGTTGTTCTTGTTGTTTCAAGGGAGATTTTCAGATAAAGCCAGCTTTGTACAAAAATAGTGATTACACGCCCAATGGATCGAATGAAGCAAATGAGTTGGGTCCTCAAGCATAGTAGGCATGCTTCCCTGCAAATCACCATAAATGTTGGCTATTTTTGGCCCACATATCAAAATTTGCCTAAGTATGAAAAAGAGAGCTTTTAGGCAAGAAAATGGCAAGTCTTTGGGAGGACTTCGGGTTTTCCAACAATCACAACTTCGGGTTTTTGAAGGCACAGTGCAAATCGGGTTTCCAACAATGCTTAACTTCTAAATGTTTTATAAGTAGAAGTAATTTGGGTTTACGAACCTGAATTACTCATGGGCAGTGTATTTCGGGTTCTCCAAGGAGCACTACTTGATTACTTCATAAGTTTTGAGCAGTCAGAAGCCCAAAATAAGTAAAGGGGCTTGACAAACCCGATTTGGTCTCGAAAAATAGTGCTTTTCGGGTTCTTCAAGGGAATCTTTTTCAAAAATCCGAAGGGCATTTTCAAAATGCCAAGGCCTTTTTTAGGGCAAAAGGGACCAGTCAATTTTTCCAAAAGTCCTCTTCAACTTTTCCGAAGGGTCTTTCAAGAACTTGAAGGTACACTTTATAAATCCGAAGGGCTTTTCCTTCTCCAAGTGAATAGTTACAATTTTCCCGAAGGGTATGTTACCCTTCGGAAGGGCCATTTCAAAATTCTCGCAGGGTATCTTTCCCTTCGGGAGGATCATTCACGGAAGTCCGAAGGGACACATAGGAAGCTTGAAGGGTCTCTCACCCTTCGGGAAAGTCCATTGCGAAAAGTCCGAAAGGCAATTTCCGAAGAGGACAAAAAGTCCAAAGGAATTCCTTAGGACAAAATGTCCGAAGAAATTCCTTTGGGAGTTTTTCCCGAAAGAAAAGGCCGAAGGAATTCATTCGGAAGAAAAACCTGAGACCAAGTGTCCAAAAGAAATGATGGGCCAATGGATGTCAAAATCAAGATAAGCAACTAGCTGTTGGAAGTAATCGGGTTTGAAAAGCCCGAAGTCTTAAGGCTTGGAAACAACAAAGTGAGAAGAATTCAAGATGGACAAGTCTGAAGTAAGCTTAGAGAACCCGATTTACTCTGTGCACCCAAATTACTCTGCACAGAGTAAATTGGGTTTCTCCAAGTACTTTACTTAAGCTTGGTCCAACAACGCAAGAATCATGATACAATGAATGGAACGCTGCCACGTGGCGTAAATTGAAGCAGAAAGGGCCAATCAATAAAGGACAAGTGGCACAAGGATGACCAATTAGCACAAGAGAGTCCAAGCGCTTGGTAGCTGGAAATTATGAAGGCTCTCATCTGCCATAGTTTGCTCCCCGCAATCACTGTTCAACACTTAAATGCATCATGCCAAGAAGAGACATTCCAACTGCTCACAACATGGCTTCTCAGATACACCAAAAGAAAAACTTAAAGACGGGAGGGGCTCGAGAAGATTGTCGAGTGATCTTGAGCGGCACATTTAGGGAAAACAAGAAAGTGTAATGTCGAAGTTCCAGCGATCAGTGACTTCTTCTTTCTTCCCCTTCTCTCTCCCTATTTTTATATATAAATAGAGGCCTTGGAGCCAAGCAAATCATCCCCAGATTGGCGATGGAGTTACTCTGCAAAAATCGCTTTGTAAAAGACTCTTTTGAAGCAATACAAGGAAGACTTTTCTATTTCTGGGTAAAACAAGATTGCATGAAGTGTCTGTGTGTTGAGCTCTCCTTGAAGTGTTACTAGTTCATAGTGTCTCCCGTAGATCTATTTTTGTTATCCTTCAGAGCGCAAGGCTTCTCTTCAACCTCTACGCAAAAGCTCCATGCCTATGGCCTTGAGATAGAACCAGAATACCCTGTGTCCTATTTGGGTTCATCAATAGTTGTCTCTTTTTTCAGACCAATTGGATCACTTCTTTTGGTGCATCACCTCCCTTAGCTTAGATTTCCTTTTCAGTCATCCTCCAACCCCTTTTCATTAGTTGATAGTAGATTTTAGTGTGAGGTCAAGAGCTGAAGTGAAGCCCCTGAGGAACTAGCCTCATAAAAAACCCTAAAGGTTCAACCTCATCATAAGATACCCACATCCTGAGGTTGTCCCCATGCTTATAGTTGGAAGTGAGGGAGCCTAAAGAACTCTCTCACAAGGGTGCAATTCCAAGCTATAACAGTGTCGTGTATTGAACTCTCCTAAACTTTTGTTTCTTCAAATCTGCAACTTTGGTGTATGCTTCTGCATCTTTGATTTCATGCTTTCTTTCAAAAAAAATTCTCCTCTCATCAACTTTTTTTTAGTCAATCTTATTATCCTTGCTGTCCTTCACTTTCTTTGTTTCTGCTACTCCTATCTTGAAATTGTCATATAGACTAGTTGACATACTAGTTGATGAACCTTTACCTTTCTCATATCCAATACCTGATTTTTCATTTGAGAGTTTTTGACAGGTGATTAATTCATTTAAAATGTCTAACTCTTTTGTCATCTTTAGACTTTTATCTAGTTTTTTTCTCAAAGTTACTATTTGTGCTTCAAGTTTCATGTACTCTTCAGTTTTGGACTGTAGTTCCATCTTAACTACCTCTTCTATTTTCTTAGCCTTCTCAACTTGAATTTTTAGAGTCACTATCATTTGATCAGAATTTTCAAGTTCCTTTTGCCCAAGCTTCTTCTATTTAGAGTTCTCTTTTCTTAGTTTCTCAATCTCTCCTAGAGCACAAACTAGTTCTCCTTCTAGATCAATTTCACCTTTCTCTTCTTCATCCCAATCTTCATCTTCTTCTTGTTCTTGACTTGTGGATGTAGATTCTTCTGCCATGAATAGATATTCATTTCCCCTAGTCACAAAAACAGTCCTGATCATCATCCGAACTGTTACTATCGCTATCTTTCTCTGAGTTGCTGTCTTCTTTTGTGTATAAGCCCTTCTTATTCTTAAAGAAGTATTTCCTATATGTATTATGGGGTTTTACCTTTATGTTGTTCTCCACTTGCTCATAATTTTCTTCCTTTTTATGAAGACATTTAGCAGCAAAGTGTCCTACCTTTCCAGAGTTGAAACATTTGAAATGTAATTTACCCTTATACTTTCCAAATCCTCTCTTTAGATTTCTGACAAAGTTGGCTTCTTCTTCATCAGACTCCTCAGATCTAGATGTGGCTATCTCATCCTTAACCGGTTTTGCTATTTTGAATGCAACTTCTCTTTTAAATGTGTCTATCTCTCCCATTCTCATCTCATAGGCTGTGAATGTTCCGTGCAACTCCTCAACAGTGAGCTTATCCAAGTCTCTTGCTTCTATTGTAGAGATTTTCGAATGATATCTTGATGGCAAAGATCTTAAGATTTTTTTTACAATAATTGACTCTTCTACTGTTTCTTCAAGTCATCTGATAGCATTCACAATCTCATCTACCTTGAAGAGGTAGTATGCAATCTTCTCCTCTTCATTCATCTTCAAACTCTTGAACTGTGCTTTGTATGTTTGCAGCTTGGCTTGCTTCATTTTGACATCTCCTTCATAGATGTTTTTTACCTTGTTCCAGATGTCTTGTGCATTTTTACAATGCATGACTTTGACGAACTCTGAATTTGATAGCCCACAAAGAATAGCATTCTTTGCATTGGCATTACTTTTATATGCATTCTTGGCACCCTGATCAGTATGAGGTACAACAAGAGGTGTATATCTATTTACCACAGACATCCATACATCAAATCCTAATGAGGACAAATATGCTTCCATTTGTATGCTGCAGAAAGCATAGTTGGATCCATCAAATAGAGGTGATTTGAGGAGGATCCTTTTTGACTAGTCATTGTGTTCACTGACCAAGATCTATCTGAGTCAATTAGACTTATCCTGAGGAACCTTAGGCTCTGATACCAATTGTTGAATACAACTATCTACTGAGAAGGGGGTGAATCAATAGATGAGCTAAAACTAGTCCGTTTAAAACTTTTTATAAAGGATGTAAATTCATGTGCAAATCAAAGAACAAATGCAGAAGTCACACACACACACAGAAGAACATAACATCATATTTTTATATGAAAAACCCAAAGGAAAAAACCATGGTGAGAATCAGTTGCTAGAATCTACCGTTCTAATCTAGTCTCACAATAAAATGCCTTACTGACAAAGCTCATTGGTTACATTCAAGGACACCAATCCTTAAGAGACACCAATCTCCTTACTAAGCACTAACCCAGTTTGTATGTAGGCACCAATCTACCTGAACTATGGAGCTACAACTCCAATGTACAAGATAGATTCACAAGTGAATCCAGTTCAATGTTCTTTTTTACAAGTATAATCTGTAACTGCTCACCTTCTTCTCATTATCTGTATACTCTATCTTCCTGTTTGCTTCATCTCTATTTGCATGTCTTTCACTTTGTATCTGCATACATTTGGTTATGATTTGTTTAGATACACTTCATTCCCCTTCTCTATGTTTTACTCTGCATATTTCTTTTTATTGACAGCCCTTTTTCTCACTTGAAAATGCAATAGCAGCGGCACCTTTATGATGTGTTAAGAGTCGTGTTTATACAAGAATTCATTAGGGTTTCTTGACTCACTTATTGCATTCACATTCTATTTGCACTTAACCAGTTTCAATTTTGGATTCTCTTTTAATGCGTGTTTGACTTTTGCATTTTCTCGTGTCTTGGTTCTTGCATCATACAACAATTGTCTATTCTCATTTCTATCTTTGACAATTGCAGGATTCAAGTCTTTACTGCGTCGCTTCTTGGATCAATCATTTTAGTATGATTGGGACAATCAATCTTGAGACCTGTGTAATCACATGCAGATTTTACACCAGTTCTGTCTGTTTCTCCATTTGCCCGTTGGAACACATTAAATCCCTGCCTTTGATTTCTTTCTTCGCGCCATCTCTAACTATCGAACCCCTTTTTATGTTTTCCACTATATCTTTTATAGTTGGATCACTTTTGCTCCTTTAAATTATTCTATTGTGAAATAATCTGAGCCAAAATTTTTTTTCGTTTTTTTTTTCAAATTACAAATACAAACCAATGCACCCGTTAAGGTTAGCAGCTAAACCCAAACGATACTGAAGTAACTCTAACCAGAATATACACCAAGGTTCTGAATAGGCCAAGGTGTGAGCATTGGTCAGAGGATCTGAATGCATAAACAGAACTGGAATGAACTATAACCAAGAATGGCGCCGATGATGGCGAGCATATGGTCAGAGGGTCTTCTATTACAAGTGTTGAAAGAGAACTCAACACCAAGTATGTGCTACCCAAACCGAAATGGAGTTGAGGTGACCATATGGTGGAGTAATAAAAATTACAATACTTAAAGAAACTCAACACCAAGTATGTGCTACCCAATCCAGTATGGAGTCGAGCCGACCATATGGCGGAGTATTACAAATTACAATGCTTGAAAGAAATAATAGTGATGCTGAAAGTACTCAACACCCAGAATATGTTTTCTAACCCGGAGTGGGAAAGTAGCTACCATAGGGCGGAGATAAAGTAAATACAATAGCAAATACTAAAAGTAGAGTTGAGCATTACAATTTGATAGAGCAAGATCATAAACTGCTGTCAGTGCTACTGCCAGCTTACAATATATTAGACAATGCCTTGCTATCAATACAATCAAAAGTAATAGAGCTGCAACAATATTTATAAGATTCTGTTCAATGAATAAAAAAGATTAAATCAGAAACTACAATATTGAGGCCAACCTGATAATCTGATTTTTGACAGTCCTGTATTCCTTGAGCACAAACAGCAGCCCTGAAACTCACAGATTCATTCACAACTTGTTCCAAACTTAATCAAATCTCATGAGACGGATTGCATAATGATCTGAGTATGATGGCGAACCAATTAGAACACTGAAAGTTGATCAAAACCCTCTATTTAATTTATGCATGAAAATCAATGCAACGGCAAATGGTACAGTGCAGCAAGAAGTTCGACCTCTCCTTAAAAATCCAAAGCTTTACCAAAAATTCTACAAACTGGAGAAAAGGGTCGCCCCTACCAAACAAAGAGAAGTAGACAGTACCCAGAAAGATCTTTTTGGTATTTTTTGAGTTATGAGTTAAAACATCAATCAGCTGCAACTAAAATGCAATTCTTAAAAAAACTCTAATATGCAAAACTGAACTAAGCCAAAAGCTAATTACAATGCACAAACCCCAATGTAAACTCACAAACTAGACTATTTCATCACTAGTTGCTATCTTTCAAGCGAGAAGCAATGCCAAGCTAGGAGACATACATTCTTCGAAGCAATCCCAAGGCCAATCCCGGCAACATAACATTATCAAGATTTCGGATCCAAAAATGAGAGCACTCTTCCTCCTTTTATACTTTTCCAACTGGGAGTCTCTAAAATCCTCTTGCATTGGGATAAAACATGAGAGGGAAAATAATATAATCCTCTTTAATTCTTTTTCAACCTCAACATTAAGTCGTTGAGCCTAGGCACCAAGATCCAAAATTAAATAATAATGTTTAATTTACGGACTTTAAAACGGAGGCCAAGATGATGTCGGAAATCAATGATCTATAGCTTGTTGGAAAGGTCTTGACAAGATGAATCCAACCCCACTCTCAAAATCCCATTCCGGTGCCAATTCCGAACTTATTAAAAATAGTAAATCCCTGAATGTTGAGAAAAACACATCCCTCGAACAAAAGCAACCACCAAAACATGAAACCCCAATTTCAACCTCCGAGTAGCCTATGGTTCTTCGGAATAGGCCAACAGTCAACTATAAAAGATCAAGCTGAAAAACAGAACATTACAGTCTGCCCTTCCCAAGATTGCTTGTCCTCAAGCAATTGTAACCCTGGATACTGCAGAATCTCATCATTCTCCCAAGTCGCATCCTCTATAGGCAAGTTCTTCCACTTCACCAGATACTCTCTGATAGTTCTTTTCCTCAAAGAATGCTCTCTAGAATCAAGAATCTCTTCTGAAATCAAAACTAACTGTCCTTCATCCAAAGGTGGCAACTGTGATGAAGCAACAACATTGTGTCCAAGTGCCTTCTTGAGGCGAGACACGTAGAATACATTGTGCACTCTGCTATCCGAAGGTAGCTACTGCCCCCACCCTCCTAGTGACCTTGAACGGCCCATAGAAACGGGGTTTGAGCTTCTCAGCTCCACTTTTCTTGAGAGTGGACTGTCGGTAAGGCTGTAGTCGAAGATAAACCATATCTCCAACTTCAAAAGAGCGCTCAACATGCCGCTGATCAGCGTACATCTTCTGCTGATTCTGTGCAATCTGAAGATTGTTCTTCAATGAGTTCAAGATATCTTGACTCTGTTGCAACAAATCCTTGGCCTGAGGGGCTTTGCTATCACCAAATACCAAATCAGCAAAGCTAGGAGCCTCATAACCATAAAGAGCCATGAAAGGTGACATCCTTATTGACATGTGAAAAGTAGAATTATAACAATACTCGCCCATGTGAAGCCACTTCAACCATGCTCTTTGCTGCTCGAAAACATAGTTTCTCAAATAGCTTTCCAACCACTTGTTCACTATTTCCGTTTGTCCATCTGTTTGGGGCTGATAACTAGTGCTTGGAGTAAGCACAGTACCACTCATTTTGAAGACCTCTCGCCAAAAAGTACTGAAGAATTTGTTGTCCCTATCACTCAATGTTTTTTGGCAGCCCATGTAACCTAAACACCTCGTGAAAAAATAGCTCTGTAACTTGGGTTGTTGAAAAAGAGCTGGTAATGGCGAAGAAGTGAGCAAATTTGGTTAATCTATCCACTACAACATAGATACAATTCTTCCCTTGGGCCTTGGGCAAGCCTGTGATGAAGTCCATCGATATGCTTTTCCATTTTTGATTGGGAATAGGGAGAGGTTGCAGCAAACCGGCTGGTAGAGTATGCTCATTTTTGTTCATTTGACAAGTGGGACACTCTTGAATGTAGCGTTGAACTTCCCCTTTCAACCCTTTCCAAGAGAATCTTTCTCGGATCTGCCTATAGGTCTTAAAGAAGCCTTGATGACCAGCAAGCGAAATGTCATGAAATGTCAACAAAATCTTCTTTTTGAGCTTAGAATCAGCCACCAAAAAGATCCTACCCTTGTAGTGAATCAGCCCTTCAATCACCTTGTACCTTTCATCATGAAAAGTACCCTCAATAATGCTAGTTGCAAACTGATTTTTGGCATAATCAGCAAGCAACTTGTCCTTCCAATCAGTAGTAAGTTCGCATAGTGAGCTTAAATGGGGTCTCCTAGATAGAGCATCAGCCACAATGTTGTTTTTCCCTTTGACATACTCGATGTCAAAATCGTAAACTTGGAGCTTACTCACCCACTTTTGTTGCCTTTCGTTCAGATCCTTTTGATGCATAAATTGCTTGAGACTGTTATGATCAGTGTTGACTACAAACTTGTTTCCCACCAAATACTGTCTAAATTTAAATAATGCATGCATAATGGCAAGCATTTCCTTGTCATAAATAGAGTAGGTTTTTTCAACACCTCTTAGCTTTCTACTCTCAAACACTATGGGATGTTTGTTTTGCATCAAAACAGCCCCAACTCCTTCACTGGATGCATCACACTGTAGCTCGAAAGGCTTGGAGAAATCCGGAATAGCCAGAACCGGACAAGAGCTCATGATCCTCTTAAACTTATCAAAAGTAGATTGAGCCTTTTCTGACCAACAAAAGACCCTTTTTTTTTGTGAGATCCGTAAGAGGAGCATTATTCTGTGAGTACCCTTTCACAAATCTTCTGTAAAATCCACAAAGACCCAAGAACCCTTTCAATTGAGTCAAGTTCTCAGGAGGTGGCCAATCAACAACGGCCTTGATCTTTTTTGGATTAACCTTCACTCCCTCAGCACTGATTATCACCAAGATACAGTAACTCCTCCATTCCAAATTCACATTTGGATGCTTTGGCGAACAAGCTCTCAGATTCTAGGATACTAAGCACTTCCCCCAAGTGCTTGAGATGTTCATCCCATGTCTTGCTAAAAATCAGGGTATCATCAAAAAATATCAATACAAACTTCCTCAGCTGTTTCTGAAAAACTCGGTTCATGCAAGACTGGAAAGTAGCAGGAGCATTAGTCAACCCAAATGGCATGACTAGAAACTCGAAGTGGCCATAGTGACAGCTAAACGCTGTCTTCTCAACATCTGACCCCCTCATCCTAATCTGGTGGTAGCCCGATCTCAAATCGATCTTTGAAAAGAACTTGGCTCCATGTAGCTCATCTATCCTTGGAATGGGGTATCGGTTTTTGATGGTGCTTTGATTCAAAGCCCGATAGTCCACACACATGCGCATGGTACCATCCTTCTTCACAAGAACCACTGCTGAAGCGAAAGGGCTCTTGCTTGGGCGATGAAGCCCATCTCCAAGAGTTCCTGAATGTTTTTCTCAATTTCATCCTTCTACTTCTTGGGGTACCGATATGGAGTTGTAATAACCGGTTTAGCTCCTTCCTTGAGCTCTATGATATGTTCCGAACCCCATTCAGGTGGTGGTCTAGGAGGCAAATCAGCAAATACCTTGCTCTTCTTTGTGAGTAGAGACTGAATATCAGGAGGATAGTCTCTCTTAGTTTCAACCGGACTAGCAGGAAGAATCATACATTCTGCAACCCACTCAGCTTGATCATGACGGATCAACCTTGCCATTCTCTTGAATGACATGACCCGAGGTCTCCCATTGGACATTCCTCTTAGTACTATCTTCTTCCCATCAGATTGAAACTTGAGCTCCATAGTTTGCAGATTTAAGGAGATCTCTCCAAGTGAATGCAGCCATTGAATGCCTAGAACGGCATCCGTATCTCCAATGTTGACTACATAGAAGTCATCCTTGACTTCATAGTTTCCCAATTGCATAGTCATGTTTGAAATCTTTTTGGTGCATGAGATGTGGAACCCATCAGCAACCATGACCTTGAAGCCTTCAAAATCTTCTATTTGCATCCCCTTCTTTGCCACCACAACTTCATCAATGAAGTTATGTGTTGCTCCAGTGTCGATCAAAGCAACTATTCGCTTCCCCTTAATCATCCCTCGAACTTTGAAGGATTCGTTCCTTTGGAAGCTTGAAAGTTGAGCCAAAATGCCTACACTTTCTTTTTCATCTTCTGACTCTTCTGGAGCTCTTTCCACTTCACTATCTTCAGGATCAGACTGCTGGTCTGAAAAATTAGAATTACTTTCACCAGCTGAATAGTACTCAATCTGGTGAAATTTGACTCCCTTTGGGCAAACATGCTCTTGAGACCCTTTTTCTCTACACCGGAAACATAGCCCCTTTCTTTTGAGTTCGTTCAATGTCTCAGGGTCCAATCTTGTGACATGAGGATTATGCTGATTGAAGTCCTTAAGCTGAGGTCTTAAAGGAGTTCTATGATGAGGTCTTTTTCCTTTATCCCCTTTGTGAAAGGGCGGCTTGGATTGAAATTTTACCTTAGGAGCAGCCCACTCCATGTTTCTTGCTTTTTTCATTGCCTCCTGTAGGGATGGTGGATCAAAGGCTTTAATCCAACCCTTGAGTGGTTCCATCAATCCTTCACTAAAAAGGATCACCAACCACCTCTCTGTGATGCCAGTGACCATCACTGAAAGTCTCTGGAACTCAGCTATGTAGGCATCAATTGTGCCATACTGCTTCAACTGTGCCAATTCTTTGAAATGTATTTCAGGATCTTTTTTCTCAAATCGCTCGATGAGCCTATTGGTGAACTCATCATAGGTAGTGATAGACCGATGACCTAAGGTGACTAAGCCATGGTACCACCACTCGTGCGCCACACCATCAAGGTGTAGCGTAGCGAACTTAATCGCCTTCTCTTCTGCCATGGGTCTAAGAGCTAGATAGTTGTCCAGCTTCTGTATCCAAGCTCGAACTGAATTGTTATCACTCCCGTCATAGTGTGGAAGTATAACCTTGTTGACAGCTTGATACAAATCCCCTTGAACTGTTGTTCTTCTTTGCTCATAATGTCTCCCTTGTCCCTTACTCTTTCTCTTATGATCCATAAATTCATTATAGGACATGTCCATCTTGATGTCATCAGGGAGAGAATCATACTCCGCATGGCCACGTCTCAATTGTTCCACGAATGAAGCATTCTCTTCAGGATTAGGTTGGGTGTTTACTGGTGCTAAGAAGGTGGGTTTGAGGGGCCTTGACGAAATGTATGTGTTATTTGAAATAGGCTGAGCAGCACTTCCATCCAGCTGATTAGAGGCACTGTGCTCCCCTCTATACCCTGAGTTGTTCTGTGGAGTTGTGTTCTGGCCTACTTTCCCCAACATGAGAGATACCATATCCATCAAGGCATCCATCTTCCTTTCAAATCTCTTTTCGGGACTTATCGATCTCTCTCTTCCCTTCCCACTATCATCTATGTTGTTGGTAAACCTCTCGTTACCCCCGACTGACCTCTCACCTTCTGCCATATCTATTCCCTGAGAAGACTCCCAATGAGCCCTCAAGACCTCTGAAGCTGTCTGACCTTCTGGAACCTGATACCACTGGAACCGTTTTGCAATTTTCTTATCTTCCCTTGCTATGTATCTCTTTTCTCTGTCACTCATAGATGGTTTGTTCACAAGATGGCAGGATACTAGCTCTGATACCACTGAAATAATCCGAGCCAAATTTTTTTTTCGTTTTTTTTTCAAATTACAAATACAAACCAATGCACTTGTTAATGTTAGCAGCTAAACCCAAACGATACTGAAGTAACTCTAACCAGAATGTACACCAAGGTTCTGAATAGGCCAAGGTGTGAGCATTGGTCAGAGGATTTGAATGCATAAACAGAACTGAAATGAACTCTAACCAAGAATGGCGCCGATGATGGCGAGCATATGGTCAGAGGGTCTTCTATTACAAGTGCTGAAAGAGAACACCAAGTATGTGCTACCCAAACCGAAATGGAGTTGAGGCGACCATATGGTGGAGTAATAAAAATTACAATACTTAAAGAAACTCAACACCAAGTATGTGCTACCCAATCCAGTATGGAGTTGAGGCGACCATATGGCGGAGTATTACAAATTACAATGCTTGAAAGAAATAACTGTGATGCTGAAAGTACTCAACACCCAGAATGTGCTTTCTAACCCGGAGTGGGAAAGTAGCTATCATAGGGCGGAGATAAAGTAAATACAATAGCAAATACTAAAAGTAGAGTTGAGCATTACAATTTGATAGAGCAAGATCATAAACTGCTGTCATTACTACTGCCAGCTTACAATATATTAGACAATGCCGTGCTATCAATACAATCGAAAGTAATAGAGCTGCAACAATATTTATAGGATTCTGTTCAATGAATAAAGAAGATTAAATCAGAAACTACAATATTGAGGCCAACCTGATAATCTGATTTTTGATAGTCCTGTATTCCTTGAGCACGAACAACAGCCCTGAAACTCACAGATTCATTCACAACTTGTTCCAAACTTAATCAAATCTCATGAGACGGATTGCATAATGATCCAAGTATGATGGCGAACCAATTAGAACACTGAAAGCTGATCAAAACCCTCTATTTCATTTATGCACGAAAATCAATGCAAGGGCAAATGGTACAGCCCAGCAAGAAGTTCGACCTCTCCTTAAAAATCCAAAACTTTACCAAAAATTCTACAAACTGGAGAAAAGGGTCGCCCCTACCAAACAGAGAGAAGTAGATAATACTCAGAAGGATCTTTTTGGTATTTTTTGAGTTATGAATTAAAACATCAATCAGCTGCAACTAAAATGCAATTCTTAAAAAAACTCTAATATGCAAAACTGAACTAAGCCAAAAGCTAATTACAATGCACAAACCCCAATGTAAACTCACAAACTAGACTATTTCATCACTAGTCGCTATCTTTCAAGCGAGAAGCAATGCCAAGCTAGGAGGCATACATTCCTCGAAGCAATCCCAAGGCCAATCCTGGCAGCATAACATTATCAAGATTTCGGATCCAAAAATGAGAGCACTCTTCCTCCTTTTATACTTTTCCAACTGGGAGTCTCTAAAATCCTCTTGCATATGGGATAAAACATGAGAGGGAAAATAATATAATCCTCTTTAATTCTTTTTCAACCTCAACATTAAGTCGTTGAGCCTAGGCATCAAGGTCCAAAATTAAATAATAATGTTTAATTTACAGACTTTAAAACGGAGGCCAAGATGATGTCGGAAACCAATGATCTATAGCTCGTTGGAAAGGTCTTAACAAGATGAATCCAACTCCACTCTCAAAATCCTGTTCCGGTGTCAATCCCGAACTTACTGAAAATAGTAAATTCCTGAATGTTGAGAAAAACACATCCCTCGAACAAAAGCAACCACCAAAACATGAAACCCCAATTTCAACCTCCGAGTAGCCTACGGGTCTCCAGAATAGGCCAACGGTCAACTGTAAAATATCAAGCTGGAAAACAGAACATTACATATTGTGCTTGACCTTTACTTTTGTCTATATGTCCTTCGGGACTATTGCAAATGATCTATTTCAGAAACTTTGTAATGATCCATTTCATCCAAAGGTATCCTTCGGGAACTTTGTTTGGGACTTTTGTTTCAGCTATTTTCCTCGAGTTATTTTCTTCGGGACTTTCCTCTTCGGGCTATTTTCTCGACTTAATTCTTCGAGACAATTTTCCCAACTTATTTCTTTGGAAGAATTTCTCCGAAGAAATCCTTTGGGACAATTTTTCCGACGAAATTCTTCGGGACAATTTTTTCGACGAAATTCTTCGAAATCCTTGGAAACGTCCTCATGCCCTTCGGCTTTTCTATAGACTACCCTTCAGCTTTCTTGAACAGTCCACTTGCCCTTTGAACTTTCTGTGGACTACCCTTTGGCTTTTCTGAATGGTCCACTTGCTCTTCGAACTTCTTGAGAAGTGCCCTTTGGCTTTCTTGAACGGTCCACTTGCCCTTCAGACTTCTTGAGAAGTGCCCTTTGGCTTTCTTGAACGGTCCACATACCCTTTGGCCTTTTGAAAACTAGCCTTCGACTTTTTTGAAAGGGTCCACATACCCTTCGACTTTTTGCAAACAACCATTAGGCTTTTCTGAAAGGGTCCACATACCCCTCGGACTTTCTTGAATGTACCCTTCGACTTCTCTGAATGGTCCACTTGCCCTTTGGACTTCTTGAGAAGTGCCCTTCGGCTTTTTTGAATGGTCCACTTGCCATTCAGACTTCTTGAGAAGTGCTTTTCGGCAATTTTGCAACAATCTCTTTGGATTTTTGTTTCGGGACAATTTTTCGAAAAAGACTTGACAATTTTTTTGAAAGAATTCTTCAAGATCATTTCGAGTTCTTCATTCAGCATGACTTATAGACTTGGAAGAAGTAAAGTCATCTTAGAAACCCAACCAACTCTTCCAGAGCCATGCGGGTTTTCAACTTTGCTTAACTTATTAGAATGAACTAAGTAAAGTTGTTGCAAAACTCCGATCAACTCACCTAGACCCATTCGGGTTTTTCGCATTGCTTAACTCATAAACATGAGAGAAGCAAAGTCACTCCGAAATCCTGATTACCTCTTCCTTGATCCATTCGGGTTTTCCACATTGCTTATCTTATAAATATGAAAGAAATAAAGTTCTTCCGAAACCCTGATCAACTCTTCTAGACCCTTTCAGGTTCTTGAGACAACTTGACTTATAAAAATGAGACAAGTAAAATTGTTGCATAAACCCGATCTGCACTACAAGACCCATTCGGGTTCTCAAGACTGTTTTACTTATTTTATAAGTAGAAGCTCTTCATAAACCCGATCTGCACTGTAAGTCTGTGCAATTCAACTTTTGACATTAATGTCTGATAGCACAAGCTATCTTTGACATCAATGACTATTACAGACATCAGCCAAAATTGTCAATAGTACTGAGATCACTCCTAGCACTAGCTATCATCCCCAAACCAATGGGCAATGAAAATTGTGAATAAGTGGTTGGAAGCTTATTTGAGGAATTATGTTTTAGGGCAACAATCCGCATGGATAAATTGGTTGCATATGGCGGAACATTGTTACAATACTACCTTTCACATGTCTATAGGTATGACTGCCTTCAAAGCGCTCTATGGCGATGATGTTTTTCATTGATTTGCTTCTAACAGATAGTAGAGTGCTGGGAACTAAGAATTTGGTACAGCAAGAATATGATATCATGAAAGCATTGAAAGAGAACCTACAGTATGCCCAAAATCAACAAAAATTGTATGCGGATCAGCAAAGAATTGAGAGGTCATTTGAAGTAGGCGATGTTGACAATTCTTCCACAGGACAGATTGTCTCTTGCCATTTGGAAAATTCACATCTCCATCCAAGGAAAGAAAAAATACATTGGGAAAGAATACATTGTTTTTCTTTTGTGAGGGCCTTTGCTACAACAGGAATTCCTTCGGACTTTTGTCCGAAGGAATGGTTCATCAAAGAAGGCAGAATGTCACATAGCTTTAGAGAAGTGCTAAGGACATAAGTCCGCAGGAAATTACAAAGGAAAGAGCCTACAACAAAGGAAGTAATTCCTTCGGACTTTTTGTCCGAAGGAATACTTCGGAGAATTTACAAAGGAAACACCCGTAGCCAAACAAAGGTCCGCCAAAAGAAAGAAATCCAAGGAATAATTCCTTCGGACTTTTTGTTCGAAGGAATTCCTTCAGACAAAAGTCCGAAAAAAAACAACAGAGAATTCAAACCCCGCAAAAATTCAAGGGAATAGGGTGCAAAAAGCCCGGGTGCCCTACAATTTTTTCGGAAAATGGCGCATATGAAGGACAGAAGCCCTTGCGGAGGGCACTTGGTTGGCGACAGGACCATTGCAATTTTTCCGAAGGGCACAGAGGGAGAGCCACGAGCCCTTGCAGAGGGCACTTGGTCGGTGCCTGGACCATGGCAATTTTTCCAAAGGGCATTTTGAAGATGCAGTTAAAGACAAGAGACATGATCAATTCCTTCGGACTTTTTGTCTAAAGGAATTCCTTCGGACAAAAAGTCCGAAGAAATTCAAGAGGCCAAGGGACAATTTCTTCGGACATTTTGTCCAAAGGATAGCCAAAGCAGAAGCCTAAAAGAATGATTCTTTCGGAAAAGTTGAAAGACAATGTTCGCGGAAAAATTGTCCGACAAAGAAATAAATAAACAAGACAATTTTCCCAAAAGAAAATAGGAAAGAATTCTTTCGAAAAGTTTGAAAACAAAGTCACAAAGGAAGCGAGACGTCAAAGTGTTAAGCACAAAAGGGCCCTGATAGAAAATACGCCCAAGAAAATACTAAAGGGCGACGTCCTGCGAGACTTCAAATGTTGACCGCAGGAAGTAACCGTTGAAGTTCAAAGAGGAGTTCGACTAGAGCCAAGAAATCCGAAACAAAACAAAGATGAAGCCATAATTCTAAAAGAATTAAACCACCGAAAGTTGACCTCAGATAATCCGACGGAGAGTTGAAAACAAAATATCCGAGGAAATATAGACCAAATATAGATAAGATTATCCAAAAAATAGAATCCCGCCAAAAATAGACAAAATGAAGGCAGACCAAAATAAGAGAAAATACATGCGAACAAGGGCTATTTCTGGCAGATTGCTAAGGTTCGGTTGACTATCTGTTTTATTGGCAGTTTGACTAGTCATTCTCATGCATTCAAAGGTCCAACTCAGCGTATCTCTTCATCCAACTTAGCTTACCAAACAATCAACTCAGCCTTTCAAACGTTCCAACTCGGCATGAAGCAGCTCACATAGAGTTCTAAAATTGACATTGACATTGGATTTCATGCATGATATTATCATCTCAAGTTTTCAAATGTTCCAGCAGCTCACGTAGAGTTCTAAAATTGACATTGGCATGGATTTCCATGCAAAGAGAGGTGGGCGGTTCAATACACAAAAGACAAGTTGTAGTGACCCTGCTCAAATCTGGTTGAAAACTTTTGATTTTTGGTCTTGGAAATTTTATCAAACACTTCACATACAAGGGTCATATGACTGATATAACATTTTAGTTTGCTTTAATGGCTCTTTCCTTTACTTAACATCAATAAGAATGCTTGCAAGAAGACTCTAGATTGTCTAAACAATGACCTAGCACGAATGTGCAACTAATTTTGGCAATATTCCATGCATATATATGATCTATGCTTGAGAAATGAACATCTACAGCCAACTGACATTTTTACAAACAGTTGGTATGCAAACTAACTAGCTGATAATAAATGATATCGAAATTCTCAAATGACACCAGCAATTATTATCTCTTTAATTGCAATGAAATTTCTAATACAATGCTCATGAAATATGGCCAAGACTCAATGTTAACAATTTCAAAATGAACCTGATTGGAGACGCCTTCAAATGTTATGAATTTCTGAGTTGTCTTCAGACTGGTATACTTCAGATCAGACTTGCATATCTTCCAAATTCCACCTCCAAATGAATATATGTCAATGCCAAAGTGTTAGGAAATGTTGGGCGCCCCTTTTGGATGATATTTGATATTTTTTTGGACTCCTTTAATGCAAAATCGCCCCACTTCAAAGTTGCAGACCTGCCATGGATAAACCTTCAAATCTGAAATAATCTCCACAACCTTTGGATTCTTTGTCATAAACAAAACGTTCCTTGGACTTGGGCACTCCAAATGGCACTATGCTTGATGTTGAAAACCCTCTTAGGTAACCAAAACGAACTTGGAAGTGTGGCTGTCCTCAGAAATTACAGTCATATATTCCTCCTTATTTACAGCTGTAATGGCCTTCCAAAGGTCTCCAAACTAGTCACAAAAACTTCCCCAAGGAAGGGGAATCCCTTTGGTAACACTATCACTTGCAAACACTTCCTTAAATATTGAAATCGAACCATTCCAATGGGACTGAAACAAAATTACAGTCACCCCTAAATATATGCATACTCACCAAAATAGACCTCCATTGTCTTGAGAATGTTCTCCCAGCTAAGGCGCTTCAATTGGATGTTCTTGTTGCTTCAACAAACACCTAGAATGAAAGATTAGAATTCATTGCCATAGCTGCCATGAAAGTCTTCAGATTATGCAATGTAAACCCTTGACCAAAGCTTGTCGATGATGCCCAAATGAAGAAGCTGAATGCTTCCTCCTCAAAGTGCAACCCTTCAGATGTTATTTCACACCCTCAGTTATGCTTCCCATGGAGGTTTTCGTCTCCAATGGCTATTCTGCAGAAACCCTCGGCTCCACAAGATGAATCAATCAAAATATTATTCATTCAACTGGATGCCGAGAATGAGCTCTTGCCTTTCCTTTTATTCTTTTTTTAAGAGAGCTCAATCACCTTCCTGGCCAATGTGGGATAAAAGATTTAGTCCCACATTAAATTATTCACTTAATGCACTTTATTATGTTAAAGTGACTTTATTATTATAAAGTTACTTTATAACTTTATAATAATATTAAAATATTAAATAAATCACTTAAGTCACTTAAACTTTAATATCTCTCTCATCATTCATCCGATGCACGAGCCGTCTGAAGCTGTCGACTGAGGAAGTGATTCTGAACGCTATCAATCCATACTGCCAAAAATAGCAGGGGTCCCACGCTGAGTGCTGAATACTGCTAAAAATAGCAACTCAGGCTAGAAGTGTCCAAATGAGCCTGAACGAAAGCCAACTGATCAAGTACTGACAAACTGAAGCTGAGCCAAGCTCCATCAAGAGACCCTCTAACCATGCATATTAACCTACGAGGGCTAAGAATAGGCTAAATCCACCGAACTCTGATGCTCGCAAAAATGGGGACATTACACAAGTTCACTTCTTCAAACGCAAAAAGCTTCATGTAAAGACAAAAAGAAAACATATTTTATTGAAAGGCCAATTCAGCGTTGAGTTAATCTAAGTTAATATTTCTCTTCAATTTTTCAACACCAATCTTTGGCTTTTGTAATTCTCTATAAAATGGCTTTTCAACATTAGATTTTATCATCCCTCTCTTGGCTAGACCAGACTCTGCCATTGGTGAGCTGTGTAACCTCTTCGATCAATAGGTCTATACTTTCAGATTTCAAGTGTTGGCATAGTGTATATTAATTCAGCAATTTGCATATGTGGTAGATTTCTCTCCCTTTCCAAATTCTGATTCGTACCTAGTTGCTAGCTTATTGTATTATGTAGGTCATGTTAAGTGTTCTTTATATCTTTTGCTAAAGCTATAAGTGGATGTTAGGTGGCTGCAAAGTGTCTTGTATTAGACCTCTCTCTATCGTTTTCCCTCATGTTTTGGTCATTGGATCGAACCTTATCATGAAATAATTATGCATAGTGGTCAATTGAAATCAAAGGTCTTCCTTTTCCCTTGTTTGTTCAGTGTTCAAGGTTCCAAGTTGAGTGGATCAATCTTCTGGTGTATCACCTTTATTAGGTAGGATTTCCCCTTAAAGTTTCCTTCTCCGTTTTCCATGGTAGTTCACAGCATAGAGTAGAGATCCTCATTGATACATCTTACAGGAACCAGCGTTCTCTGGAGGTTCTTCTCACCATTGAGACACCCACCCTCGTGAGAAGATCCCATTGTTTCAACCAGATAGAGGATTGGCCATTTCATGCATGTCTTCGATTCAGGGTGTAGCTCCAAGTTGACAACAGTTTTTGGCACGTCCGATAGCTGGTCTTGATGAAATTGCAGTTGTAGCAGTGTTCTTCAAGAAGTATTTGGTGATTCCAAGCTCAAGCAATTGCTTCTAATAGTTCAGGGACAGGTTCCATGTAAGTCTATTTTTATTGCATTATCGTGAATGAATTTTGATCGCTGTTTATGAAGAGAATTCCTATGTTATATTTTCTTATCAGCCCAATGATGGATCATACCAGCCTGATCATAATACCCATGAGCCTAATCAGCCTTATCAAGAGTACTATCAAAGCTATGTTCAGCCTTATCAAGTTTCTCATAATCAGCCTTATCAAGAGCATGAATCTTACCTTCCTTGTAAGCGATATCAGTCTCAGGACCTAATTTCATCTTTCCCATATGCCTATGATGTTGCATACGAGCAGTCTTGCCTTTAAGAAAGAATGAATGAAATAGACCTCAAAATACTAGCATATGCAAGAAAGGTTTGTTCTAATTCTCAGTATGAGGAAGTGAATGGTCTATTTTGAAATGTGTCCAATGATCCAGAAGAGATAAATGGACTATGTATTCTTGTATTGGAAAAGATGGAGGCTTGGGAAAGGCAGAAAATCGAGTTAAACCAATTGTCTACAAAGGGCTATTGTGCTTCTTATTCTCATGAAGTTTTTAACCATGCCTAGTGTGTGCCAAGGGAGCTTCCTAGTTGGAGTCAAGAGCCTATTCAAGAGCATATTCAAAAGCCTATTCATGAGACTAAACCTTCCCATAGTCCCCTTTCCTCACCAATCATCCCTCAAGCTCAGGTTGTCCAAGAAGACAAGCAAATTCCAGACTTTGATGAGGTAATGGCCAAGTGGAAGGAACAAACTACAGACGTCTTTAAGAGTTTCTCTTTCCCTCCTCTCCAAAACTCCATAGATAATTCATTTTCCCTCAAAATTTCAAAATCTGATCATGATCGACCTCCCATGCTTCATTTCCCCTCTCAAACAAATGAATTTTATCACCCTCTCGCCATCCCCCTTCCTCAAGAGGATACTGTTCTTTGGAGTATTGAGAAAGAGGTTGCAGCTATAGGACAAGTTCTTGCAGAGTGCGTAGAGGATGCTTCAGGTGTGTTTGAGGAAGAATTTCCTATTGATACTTCACTTGAGGTTGTAATTGAGCATCCAATTATAGCTGAGAGTGGGAAGACTGATCTTGATGTAGAGGAACTTCAAAAGGAACTGATACAGATTGAAGTTATAAATGAGTTATAGGGATCTCCTATTGAGAAGGATCCGGATAGCGTTACAACTGATTCAGTTCAAATAGATCAAAATGAACAAAAAGATGATTGACAATTGTACCTTGAATCTCTACAAGAGATTGAAGAGCTTTGTATGGATACGATGGCTATTAAAGAGCATGTTTATGAGAAATTTGATCAAGAAGCACCTATTCAAGGTCACAGTACAGATTGGGTTGCCTACTCAAAGCTCCTTGAAGAGCTGGATGAACTTGCAGCAGTCAATAAGAAGGATGTGGTCACTCAAAAACCATGCATAGATGAGGTATCACTTGACAAGGTGGTAGATGACAAGCAATTTGAAAAAGATCAAGAGGTACTTGATGAGTTTGTCTTTGTTGTTATTGATGACTCATTTGAGAAGATGCTAATACAATTCGTAGACAAGGAAAATACCTCATCGAAGGTTATGATTAAAAAACATCCTTCTTTGCAACTTGTACCATCTCTTAAAATGAGTGAGTTCAATAATTTCCCATTTGATCCATGCGGATCATGCTTTATCATGGTTAGCTAAGTTCCTTATTTGTTTTGCTTTCTCCAAGTGTTGTTCAAGCACAGTAGTTTGCTTCAATTTTGTTCCAATAACTGCTTGTTTGCACATTTGCTTTTTAGTTGGCTTTCTGCTTTTGTGTGTTTCCCTTCTTATTTTGAAGGAGGTTACTTCAGCCACGATTAGAGGAGATTTTCAGTTAGAAATCAGGGTCACCATTTGGGAATTCAAATAGCGTCTATATATGGTCTGAGTTCTCAAGCATAGCAAGCATGCTAAGCCGGCTGAGTCGCCAGAAATGTTGACAATTCTTTCACAAGATGGATTGTCTCTTGCCATTCAGAAAATTCACATCTCCATCCAAGGAAAAAAAGAATACATTGGGAAAGAATACATTTTTTTTCTTTTATGAGGGCCTTTGCTACAACAGGGATTCCTTCGGACTTTTGTCCAAAGGAATGGTTCATCAAAGAAGGCAGAATGTCACGTAGCTTCGAAGAAGTGCTAAGGACATAAGCCCACAGGAAATTACAAAGGAAAGAGCCTACAACAAATTAAGTAATTCCTTCGGACTTTTTGTCTGAAGGAATACTTCAGAGAATTTACAAAGGAAACACCCGCAGCCAAACAAAGGTCCGCCAAAAGCAAGAAATCCAAGGAATAATTCCTTCGGACTTTTTGTCCAAAGGAATTCCTTTGGACAAAAGTCCGAAAAAAAACAAGAGAGAATTCAAACCCCATTGAAATTCAAGGGAATAGAGTGCCCTGCAAAAAACCCGGGTGCCCTACAAAAAGCCCAGGTGCCCTACAATTTTTCCGAAAAAGGGCGCATATGAAGGACAGAAGCCCTTGCAAAGGGCACTTGGTCGGCGACAGGACCATTACAATTTTTCCAAAGGGCACAGAGGGAGAGCCACGAGCCCTTGTGGAGGGCACTTGGTCAATGCCTGGACCATGGCAATTTTTCCGAAGGGCATTTTGAAGATGCAATTAAAGACAAGAGACAAGATCAATTCCTTTGGACTTTTTGTCCGAAGAAATTCAAGAGGCCAAAGGACAATTCCTTCGGACATTTTGTCCGAAGGATAGCCAAAGTAGAAGCCCAAAAGAATGATTCTTTCGAAAAAGTTGAAAGACAACGTTTGTGGAAAAATTGTCTGACAAAGAAAGAAATAAGCAAGACAATTTTCCCAAAAGAAAATAGCAAAGACCTGAAGGAAAGAATTATTTTGGAAAGTTTGAAAACAAAGTCACAAAGGAAGCGAGACGTCAAAGTGTTAAGCACAAAAGGGCTTGACAGAAAATAAGCCCGAGAAAATGCCAAAGGGTGACGTCTCGCGAGACGTCAAATTTTGACCGTGGGAAGTAACCATTGAAGTTCAAAGAGGAGTTTGACTAGAGCCAAGAAAGCCCAAAAAAACAAAGGTAAAGCCAGAATTTTGAAAGAATTAAACCACCAAAAGTTGACCTTAGATAATCCGATGGAGTTGAAAACAGAATATCCGAGGAAATATAGACCAAATATAGATAAGATAATCCAAAAAATAAAATCCCGCCAAAAATAGACAAGACACAAGCAGACCAAAATAAGAGAAAATACATGCGAACAAGGGCTATTTTTGGCGAATTGCTAAGTTTCAGTTGACTATCTGTTTTATTGGCAGTTTGACTAGTCATTCTCATGCATTCAAAGGTCCAACTTAGCCTATATCTTCATCCAACTCAGCTTACCAAACGGTCAACTCAGCGTTTCAAACGTTCCAACTCGGCATCAAGCAACTCATGTAGAGTTCTAAGTTTGACATTGGCATTGGATTTCATGCATGATAATATCATCTCAAGCTTTCAAATGTTCCAGCAGCTCACGTAGAGTTCTAAAATT
Source organism: Torreya grandis (assembly GCA_037957365.1). Taxonomy (NCBI): domain Eukaryota; kingdom Viridiplantae; phylum Streptophyta; class Pinopsida; order Cupressales; family Taxaceae; genus Torreya; species Torreya grandis. The sequence continues at coordinate 5,717,066 of JARHVA010000046.1, forward strand.
GACATTGGCATGGATTTCCATGCAAAGAGAGGTGGGCGGTTCAATAAACAAAAGACAAGTTCACTTCCTCAAGCGCAAGAAGCTTCATGCAAAGACAAAGAGAAAACATATTTTACTGAAAGGCCAAGTCAGCCTTGAGTTAATTAAGTTAATCCTTCTCTTCAATTTTTCAACACCAATCTTTGGTTTTTGTAATTCTCTATAAATGGCTTTTCATCATTAGATTTTATCATCCCTCTCTTGACTAGACCAGACTCTACCATTGATGAGTTGTGTAACCTCTTCGATCAATAGAAGGACTGTACTTTCAAATTTCAAGTGTTGGCATAGTGTATATTCATTCAACATTTTGCATATGTAGTAGATTTCTCTCCCTTCCCAAATTCTGATTCGTACCTAGTTGCTAGCTTACCGTATTATGCAGGTCATGTTAAGTGTTCTTTATGTCTTTTGCTAAAGCTGTAAGTGGATGTTAGATGGCTGCAAAGTGTTTTGTATTAGACGTCTCTCCATCGTTTTCCCTCATGTTTTGGTCATCTGATCGAACCTTCTCACGAAATACTTTTACATAGTGGTCGATTGAAATCAAAAGTCTTCCTTTTCCCTTGTTTGTTCAGTGTTCAAGGTTCCAAGTTGAGTGGATTAATCTTCTGGTGTATCACCTTTATTAAGTAGGATTTCCCCTTAAAGTTTCCTTCTCCCTTTTCCATGGTAGTCCGCAGCATAGAGTAGAGATCCTCATTGATACATCTTACAGGGACCAGCGTTTTCTGAAGGCACTTCTCACCATTGAGGCACACACCCTCGTGAGAAGATCCCATTGTTTCAACCGGATAGAGAATAGGCCATTTCATGCACGTCTTTGATTCAGGGCGCAGCTCTAGGTTGACAACAGGGGACTGAGTTTTTTTGAGATTGCAACTTTATAGGCAAATATCCCACAAGCAAAGTGGCTCAAAAAAATTAAAGCCACGATTTTATGGGCCTTACAGAGTGAGAAGCAAGGTAGGTGAGGTAGCCTATGAGTTGGAGCTTCCAAAAAAAGGTAAGATTCACAATGTATTTCATGTCTGTTGTTTTAAGAAGGTTCTTGGGCAACATATTTCTACTTCTTTAGAGCTGCCCCCTTTGGATGATGAAGGGAAATCAATCTTGATTCTGGAAACTATCATTGAAGTTCGTGAAAAGAAACTAAGGAACCGAAGTATCAAAGAATATTTGATTTAGATGGAAAGACTTGCCACTTGAGGATGCCACATGGGAAAATGAGGACATCTTGGAGCATCCTAGCTTGAAATTACTTGTGGGCAAGCAATTGTGGGAAGGGGAGACTGTAATGTCCCCATTTTCACATCACACATGAGAAGGTTTGAAGACTTTGTCTATTTCTCCATAGACTAAAGAGTTCCTTTTAGGGGGTTGTATTTTACTAATTATTTAATTATTTACTCAAATAGTGATTTTAATCATTTGTTGTTTTAAGGCAATTAATTATTTAATTAATAGAGTATGTTGAAGATTTGATTGGTCAACTTTAAGTGATCAAAAGAGAAAGAAGATTTAAGAAAGTCGGCAAAAGGTTGGGTTTAATAAAGCTATACTCTCTCCAAGTGATTCGCCCCACTTGGAAAGGTATATTTGCTAGTTGGTGGATTCTTCTTGCGCATGTGCAAATTCAGATTATTGCTCTTCATGCTTGAAGGGAACTATTGGGATGTATGTCTAATAGTAATTGTTCTTGTGCTCTATCTACAAAGGTGTCTTTTGATGCCACCTTGCAAAAAAATTATTTGTTGATGCTCTATGAGCCTAGCGACTTGCTTTTGGAGGTCGAGCATAGGGTTTTTGAGCTTGTTTTGATGTGACATGCTTTGACAATTTTCTGCTAATTATTCCAGATGTGGCGATTTGCATTGGGAGTGGTTCGCATATGATTTTGGGGTCAAAAAGGCCAAGCAAATATTTTGAAATTTATGGCTAATTTTATGCTTGCTAGCATTGGGGTTTTGAGGTGGTTTGTGGATGTTTTGAGTCTTCAAATTGATGCAAAGGTTCTTTTAAAAATTTTCTTTGATGAAATTTGATGCTTTTGAGGGTTGTTTTTATTAGTGGAAGGCTGGAAATTAACCTCATAATTTTCTGGTATTTTTCCTTGGCTTGGGCGACTTGGGCGACTTGCCTTGAGGGCTTGTAGGGGTCATTTCTTGGCTCAATAAGTTCGCTGTAATTTTTCTAATTTTTTTTTTGATTATCGTGGCTATTTGCAAGTGTGGGAGAAAATTTAGAATTTTAGGATCATTTGCAAGTGGCAGTTGGGCTTCAGAAAAATAAAGAAAAAGGTACATATTTGTGTTTTCAGCTTGTTAATTATTTTGGCATATTTTTTGGTGATTTGTGAGTCAATTGGTTGTTGAAAATTGCCTACAACACCATTCAAATATGGCGCCTAGGGTTTGAAGGGAAGAATTTATAATTGAATAAATTGTTGGGAGCTAGGGTTGGCTGAATTTATTCATTTCAAATTTCAGTTTGTTGTGGATTTAAGGTATAAACAATTTTGCATCTAAATATCCTCTTTTGGGATATTTCAATTATATCATCATAGATGTCCCAAAAATCTAACCGTTTGTCATTGTATTTTTTCAACCTCTTTCGAGGTGCATATGGGCTAATCCTTATTGTTGAGTGATGATGGGAAGTCTATCATGTTCTATAGCTTAGTCAACTTATGTATGCATATCATATATCACTTCAAGGCTTCACTCTCAGTGGGCAACATGCTGACTTACACGTGCTACATCTAAATGGAAAACTTATTAAAATTTCTTTCTTATTTGGATGAAGAGTTGGTAAAATTTGGACCTAGAAATTCAACATATGTTCATGTAGCACTGACGAAAAATATAGGTTTATGGACACAAGATGATTTATATAAAAGTGGAAAGGTGGTCAAGGTGGCAATTGAAAGTATAGACTCTTTTTCATAATGAATTCTTGCATGGAACTATTTTCAGCTTCATTGCTAAGGTGGTTGTGAGACTTTTACCTAAAAATATAAATACTATAAACTTTGTAAAAAATCATTGGTGGTTGACGATCTTATTTAAGAAGCTTTGGTAATATTTCAAAATATTTTCATGAGAGTACCAACTAGGGGAGTGATATTTGGCACCCGTACAAGATTTTTATATAGTGGTCATGTGCAAGATAGATGAGGTAAACTAAAGACTTTGCATGGCTATGTGCAAGACATGATCTTATTTTAAGAAGCTTTAGTAATATTTTAAAATATCTTCATAAGAGTACCACCTAGGGAAGTGCTATTGGTCCTTATACAATATTTTTATAAAGTGGCTACGTGGAAGATATATGAGGGTGAACCTGGAAAACTTTGCCTGGATTAGCATTATTGTTTTGATAATGATGATGACAAATTTTAATGATCTTTAAGACCAAATTGGTCTTAGGCCAACACAGTGTCTAGACAATCCAATTTGCTTATATCTTCTTTCCAAAGTGTGATCTTTCTAGTTGTCTTTATTAATGCCATCCTTCAATATCCTCAAACCCTTCCCAACGGAAGTGCTCTATAAAGGGAGTAAGGAACCACAAACAAATTAAAATAATAAAATATTGAAAACAAAAACCTACAACAAGATAAAATTGAGAGGTGATATTTAACATCCTATTATTCCAAAGAAATTTGGGGCCTGTCAAAATCCGTGTTTACTTGTTGAGGCAGTTTTTTCAGTGGGAATTTGGATACACAACAAAATCTCCAAGCTTCAATTGGTTGTCCCGATTTAAGATTTCATAAACAAACTTGTGATCACAAATATTAGTGTAAACACGTCTAATATTATTGTATAATGGACAAGTTAGAAGAAAATGAACTTCATCTTCTATTTCAAGTTACATAGTTTACAAATTATTTTATTCTAGGGTGTTAGTGGTGAGTGTCCATTTACTGGTTTCACTATGCATCTCATGTGAGTTAGTTCTTAATTTTACAATAATTATTTTCTTCTTGAAGTTTACAACCTTGTTTGCATAGGACAAATGTTCAAGTTTGGAATCGATTATGTTTTTCCAATTACATAGTTTTATTTAATCTTTTATACTTTCATCAATTTCTTAGACTTTATAGTTTTATTTAATCTTTTATACTTTCATCCTTCCAAAGTTTCTCAGACTTTATTTTCAAATTTTCATTTTAGGTTTTCGTCATTTGAGAGGGATACATCATTGTGGATGCCCCAATGTTTTAACCATTTATCAATTTTTTTTTCTAAGCTCTTTTTAGGCATATATGGTTTAGGCATGATCATTTGGAAATAATGAGAAGCGTATCTTGTTCTAGCTTTGGTAAGTTGTGTATGTATAACATATATCGTTTAAAGGCTGTTAAGCACAAGCTTATATTGAGAGGGTGAGGGGTGAATCAGTATAAGATATTTTTTGACTTTCAACTATTAATCTTAAATTCCAAACCTCAAATTACTCCGCAATTAATATATTCAAAGTAATCAAAGAATACAATGCAAAACCACACAATGCAAATAGACACAGATTTGCATGGAAACCCTTTCGGGAGAAAACCACGGAGAAATTCTCTTAATATAAATATTCGTAGGCACCAACCTACTGGAGCACCAACCCCAAAAACAATTTTGTAGGCACCAACTTACAGGAGCACCGACCCCTTTCACTAAGCACCAACTCAACAAGAGACACCAATCTCTTCAAAACGAAGGCACCAACCTTCTCAGAAAAATCACTCTTCTATCTCAAATTTGTTGTCAAAACAACAGATGATAGAACACTTGCTTCATCTCCTTTAGATTCGATCTACACTTGAGTGTTTTCATTGCTATACTCTTCCTTATACTTGCTGATTTTTTTTTTTCAATATTCTCACAAAAAATTGCCTTTAAAATTCTGCTCTTCTTTTATATATCTTCTACTTTTGAATCTACTCTTTTGCCATTCGTTATGGACTTATTTATAACCCACGGAAAGCCACAAATTAAGGTCGTGACTCTTCAAGTGAAAAGGTCCTTTCGAACGATCACACCTCCTCCCAATAGGTCGGCTAAGGTTGACAATTCCATCAACATTTCCGTCGACAATTCCGTTCACTTCCGTCGACATTTCTGTCAACAATTCCGTTCACTTCCGTCGACATTTTCGTTCAATTCCGGCAACAATTCCGTTCACTTCCATCAACAATTCCGTTCACTTTTGGCAATAGTTCATTTGACATCAATGACAATATTCCAGCAATCTCCCCCTTTGTCATTGATGGCAACCACATACTGAAATTGCTTCCCCTTGCTGCACTCTCTTCTGTTTGAATCCCTTTTTTTTTTCCTGTAGCTCCCCCTTTCTGTGACATCCTCTTTCTGTACTTCTCCCCCTTTGACATCAATGGCAAAGGGTCTATCCAAGAGCTAGTACTTAGCTCCCCCTTAGCTGATGCTTCCCTTCAGTGGCAAGATGCAAAAGAAATTACTCCCAACTATAACACATTTAACACTTCCACATATAACACATTTTCTATTTTGGTTTTTCCATTATCGAGACTAAGTGTACCTTTTCCTGTTATTCTGGCTATAGTGTTGTCTCCAAACTTCACCGTGCCTTCATTGACCTTTTTTAATGAGATTAATTTGCTTTTATCTCCAGTCATGTCTCTCGAACATTCACTATCAATGAACCATTGTTGTCCTTCATCTCTAGCATGGAATGCTGTTTGAACAATCATGGATTCTTCTTGCTTCTTCTTCCAAATCTTTGATGGTTCTCTTTTCTTTATCACTGGAGCTTTGAACTTTTGATCTTGTCTTACAGATTCAAAAACACTTCTACAATAGCGTGCTATATGTCCATAGTTGTTGCACTTGTAACAAACTATAGCTTCATCAAAGTTTGATAAGGGAGCAAACGAATTGTATTTTCTGTTCGAAGCTCCATAGGTTCCTTTGTTTCTGCTCCTGACTTCAATATCCTTGGCTCTCTTTCTACAATCTAATTTCTTATGACCAAAATGATCGCAATAAAAACAATATCCATCAAAATAATTACCAAACCTGGTTTTATTTGTATATCTTAGAGCAAATGGTTTTCTGAAGTTTTGTTCTCCTTTACTTTCTTTGTTGATAGAGTTGGTTTTTGTATTCTTGGCTTCTTCCTTCTTGGTCTCCTTTTTCATTGGTTCCTTAAGAGTTTCAACGTAGCTCTTAGCGTTCTCTTTTTCTTTCTCATACCCAATACCTGACTTGTTAGATGGTGATCTTTGACTCTCTAGAATCTTATTCAAAACTTGAGTGCTTTTCTCAGATTTCAATTCACTTGTTATTTTAGAATTCGCCTTTTCTAGATCCCTTTTTAAAACATCTATTTCAAATTCATACCTTTCATAGTCTTCTCCTTTCTTCTTTAGCTGATCCGTTAGATCTTTTTCAATTTTCTTTGCTTCTTCGATTTGGACTTTTAGATCAGCAATTACCTTGTTTGATTCCTCAAAGACTTGTGATGTCTTTGTTTTGAAGTCTCGATTCTCTTCTTCATATTTTCGAAGTTGTAACTTTAGTTTCTGATTCTTCTTCTTAAATGCTTTTATTTCTTCCAACGCGCAAATAAGTTCTTCTTCAAGGTTCACTTCACCTTCTTCTTCCATGTCTTCGTCTTCCTCCAAATTATCTTTGCTAGTGGTGGCATTTTCTTCTGTAGCCATGAACAAAATCTCTTCATTATCACTCTCAACATCACTTTCTTTGTTTTCTTCGGATGAGCTGCTATACCTCTTCGAGTATAGACTTTTCTTTTGTTTCTCAAATCTTTGTTTGTCTTTGCTCGGCTTGAATCCCTTTTTGTACTTTGATTTGTTTCTCTCATCATTGCTATTTCCTTTATTTGGACATTTCGCTGCAAAATGACCAATTTTACCACAATTAAAGCATTTAAATGGTAACTTTCTTTTATATTTGCCCGATCCTTTCTTTAACTTCCGAATGAATAGAGCTTCATTTTCATCTTCTTCACTACTTGAATTTTCACTTGATTCTAGTTATTTGATCTTCTCTTTCTTCGAGACCTTGAATGATGCTTCCTTCTTCGACTGTCTCTCAGATTCGGTTCTCATTTCATAGGCCGTAAGAATTCCATGGAGCTCGTCCATTTTCATCGTGTCTAAATCCTTCATTTCTTCAATGGCAGAGACCTTCGCATCAAATCTCAATGGTAGGGATCTCAGGACATTCTGAACGATCACAGATTCTTCAATTTTCTCTCCAAGTCCTCGAATGACATTAACAATCTCATTGACACGAAGAAGATACCCAGCAATGTTTTCATCATTCTTCATTTTTAAACTTTCAAACTGCCTCCGATGGGTTTGGAGTTTTGCTTTTCTAACCTTGCTATCACCTTCATAAATAGTGTTGAGTTTATCCCAAATCTCTTTTGCAGATTCACAATGCATAACCTTAACAAACTCATTTTTTGAAAGCCAGCATAAGATTGCATTCATAGCTTTCGCATTGTTATCACTGGCCTTTTTTCCGGTGGCATCCGTTGGTGCAATTTGTGGCGTTGTGTATCCTATTAGCACTGCTTGCCAAATATCAAAACCTAGGGCCATCAAGTAAGTCTTCATTCTTATGCTCCAAAATGCGTAATTCGTTCCATCGAACAAAGGAGCCTTGTTGGTGGAGAAACCATCTAGCACTTGAGATCTTGCCATATGTGCTTTCCAAGATCTACCTTCTAGCAGTTGTGCTAACACCGAAGGAACCAGCTCTGATACCAATTGTTAAGCACAAGCTTATACTGAGGAGGGGGGGGTGAATCAGTATAAGATATTTTTTGACTTTCGACTATTAATTTTAAATTCAAAACTTCAAATTACTCTGCAATTAATATATTCAAAGTAATCAAAGAATACAATGCAAAACCACACAATGCAAATAGACACAGATTTGCGTGGAAACCCTTTCAGGAGAAAACCACGGAGAAATTCTCTTAATATAAATATTCGTAGGCACCAACCTACTGGAGCACCAACCCCAAAAAAAAATTTGTAGGCACCAACCTACAGGAGCACCGACCCCTTTCACTGAGCACCAACTCAGCAAGAGACACCAATCTCTTCAAAACGAAGGCACCAACCTTCTCAGAAAAAATCATTCTTCTATCTCAAATTTGTTGTCAAAACAACAGATGATAGAACACTTGCTTTATCTCCTTTAGATTTGATCTACACTTGAGTGTTTTCGCTGCTATACTCTTCCTTATACTTGCTGATTTTTTCTTTTCATATTCTCACAAAAAATGGCCTTTAAAATTCTGCTCTTCTTTTATATATCTTCTAATTTCGAATCTACTCTTTTGCCATTCATTATGGACTTATTTATAACCCACGAAAAGCCACAAATTAAGGTCGTGACTCTTCAAGTGAAAAGGTCATTTTTAACGGTCACACCTCCTCCCAATAGGTCGGCCAAGGTTGACAATTCCGTCAACAATTCCTTTCACTTCCGTCGACATTTTCGTTCAATTCCGGCAACAATTCCATTCACTTCCGTCAACAATTCCGTTCACTTTCGGCAATAGTTCATTCGACATCAATGACAATATTCCAACAAAGGCTTCAGTTTGAACAGGAAACATTCCTGATTCCATGAGGAGGACGGGATAAGGTGTATTGTTTTTAATTTTGAAGTTATAAATAATTTTCTTGCTGTAATACTTTGCATATGCCAGCAAGGATTCTGGCCAAATTTTGTTGGGAGAGTAGTATAAGAAGAAAATGGGTACTTAGTAAACTTATAAAGGGTGTTAATACTACTCGCGGAGTTAGCCTAGGAAAATGATTATTAACCATCGCAACCATTTGGAGATACGTTTTGATATTAATAAAAACATAGTAGAGTTGAATTATAAGTCATACCTTGTAGTGGAGTTAGTTCCACATGTTATTCTTTAGCTATCTATGATTTAAACTATTATTCTATGTATGCTTGTATCCTTATTGCTAAAGAACATGCACGTGACCATAAACAACTTCTCAATAGGATAAGGTGCAATTCTTTTAATCTTGAAGTTATATATAATAAATTGTTTTTGAATTTGCCCATGTGATATGCTCCTACCCCAAACTTCACAGCCATAGAGGATCCTAGGGTTTACATGGCTTTTGCATAATGTTTTATTTTTATCCCAATTCCAAAGTTCAGCATCTCAGCAGTGGTTTTCCAAACCATAACAGGCCTTCCAACATGAATAAGTTATTTTTTCAGTACTGAGGTTCCATTTTAGTTTATGATTGATCTCAATATCTATGTACTGTTGAATAGCATCTAGTTTCACAAGGAAAACAAAATGAGAAGGGAGAAGTGATGTGAAGCTTTTGAAATCACCTTCAAAGAATTGGAAATTTTCATGTGGGGATTTCAGGCAATGTTGGTGGCTGTGGCAAACAGCATGGGTTGTTTAAACTTCTTTGGCAGGGGCTCATTCTGGTCATCTTGTCAATCATGGGTTTACACCTTTGGTAACATTTTTCATCATTGATGACCATTTTTTCCTTCAAACTCCAGTCTTTCTTCATTCCAAGGTTTAAAGCTCCGGAACAGACATGTCCATCACTGAGAAATAGAATGCTTCCTTGAGTTGAAACAAAGAGAAACAGCGCCAAGGAATGCCTTGCTGTTGCTATGACTTGAGGCTCTTCAAACTCTGTGCAAAAATAAAATTGTAGATGTTACTGGTTGAGATATTTTAATTATTGTTTTGTTCAGGTGCATTGCTGAGCTCCATTGGGGATTCCTTCAAACCCCATTTGACTCTCAGCATAGAATTATTGGAAACTTACTCTGAAGCATTGCCATATATGTTGATATTAAATGGTGTCCATAAATTTATCATTGTTGAAGCCTATCTGAAGTAAACATTACCAAACATGAAAAGGAAGCTATTGTTTTCTTTTTCTCTCTTTTTCATCACCCAGTTGTGAGATGATTTTTCTTTTTTATAACATTACCTCTGCTACGTTTGGGAGCTGGTTGTGCAATGTTCATTTATTGTCGTCCTTTATCATATGTTCTCTGCATTTCCTCATCTATGTCGTGAAAGCAGAATAGAGGTAACATATAGGCCACCTAACCTAAACTTTGTCATTATATGAATAATCACAGGGAAGGTACGATGTTGTCTGTCCAATGATGTCTGCCTGGGATCTTCACAAAGCATGGCCTGAGGCAGATTTCAAGGTAATGTTTACTGTGCATATTCTAGGATGATTAACTTGTCATTCTATACATTAACGTGATGTAGTTCCTTTTCTCTTTAAAGCCTCACTCCGTATATTAGGATTTCAACCAGAAGAAAACAGTTTTAGACTAGAAAAGCAACATGATGTAGTTCCTTTTCTCTTTAAAGCCTTACTCCATATATTAGGATTTCAACCAGAAGAAAACAGTTTTAGACTAGAAAATCTCTAGAGCACAGTCAAATTTCTGATTTCTCACAAGGTTTTGGATCTTGACTGATTTATGTACCTGTTAAAAATATGTCATCTTAAATATATAGGTTCATGCCCCTGGTTTTGCATGATTAGCGATAGTATTGTTTGTCACATTCCCAGTTCTTTAAAAGAAAGAAAGAAGCTCCTATAAAGAAAGGATTTATGGCTAAAGCTCAGAAGTTTTACCCTCAAAATATCTAAAGCTCTGCAAACTTTCCTATGCTTTTAAGCCTCACTTATGTTGAAACTTCAAATAGAAAGCAACTGAGACTACAAAAATTATATTGCATTTTCAGATTCCAATATATTCTCAACAATGTTTTGGAGCTTTTATGACATGTATATATTTTTAATTCAGTTCTCAAATATATAGATTCATGGCCCTGATTTTGCATGATTGTATTATGAAAACCGAACACACAAAGCATGGTCTGAGGCAGGTTTCAAGCTAATGTTTACCTTGCATATTCTAGGATGATTAACTGTTATTCTAGACATTACAATGATGTAGGTCCTTTTCTCTTTAAAGTTTCACTCTATATATTAGAACTTCAACCAGAAGAAAGCAGTTTTAGACTAGAAAAGCTCTAGAGCACAGTCAGATTTCAGATTTCTCACAAGGTTTTGCATCTTGAATGATTTATGTACCTGTTAAAAATATGTCATCTCAATTATATAGGTGCATGCCCCTGGATTTGCATGATTAGAGATAGTATTGTTTGTCACATTCCCATTTCTTTAGAAGAAAGAGAGAAGCTCATATAAAGAAGGGATTTACAGAAAAAGCGTGGAAGTTTTACCCTCAAAATATTTAAAGTTCAGCAAACTTTCCTATGATTTTAAGCCTCACTTCTTATGTTGAAACTTCAACTAGAAGAAAGCAACCGGGACTACAAAAATTATATTGCATTTTCAGATTCCAATATATTCTCAACAATGTTTATAGATTTTATGACATGTATGCATTTTTTATTCATGGTCTCAAATATACAGATTCAGGCCCCTGATTTTGCATGATTGTATTACAAAAATTGAACACTAAAAGAAACCAAGCAAGAACACATGAGAACTTGAAAGAGAGAAACACTTCTTGGATATATTATTGAAAGATAGACCATCACTTTATAGGAAGGCATCAACACAAGCTCTAATAATTGGGTGACACAAGCTATTCCTAAAATGACTTATTAAGACACATTTACATTATTTGATAAAGCAAACTGTTAGCAATTGAATGCTGGAAGAATGAAGAGAAATGGAAGGCAAACAGCACATGGCAAGCTTGTGTGATCATATTTTTATTAAGTATAAAGTGGTTACATCAGTTGGGAAGGTTTCGTAACTGCTCATTAGTTAAACATTAACAATTGGCTAATTAAAATTTTAACACTCTACCATAACAACTAAACTGGAAACCACTCCAAGTTTGTCCTGAAATTTTACAAACAATATGGACTATTCTAAAGATATCCATATGAAATTTGCAGTCCTCCAACATTTTGCTGCTGTCCAATGTAGGGGTTTTGGTGTAGACGAAAACCGAAAAGAATAGCCAACAACAAAACAAAGATCCGGCTGTGTGGACATGAGATGTGTCAAGCTGTCCCCCAATTTTTACAGTCTACCATCATGAACTTGTCTAACAAAAAAATTGTATATTTTGTTTGAGAATCAAAAATATGATTATCGATTTGCCAAACTTCTACACCTCGGCACTAATGGAGGAGGCTTAGATCTGTCATGTCAAAAGCAAAACATAAATATGATTATATCTTTTCAATTGTTTCAACCTCAATACTTGTGATAATGATGTTATCACTAGAATCACCACATCACCATTCTCACTTTTGACAGAGATTGGGGTCAAAAAGACTTCTTCTGAATCCATGTTGTCCGAAATACCTATTAATTTTCATGTACCATGCTTGGGAGATTGTTTCAGCCCATAAAGAGATTTATGTAGTTTTCATACCATATGTTCCTTATAACCTGAAATCCTTGTGGTTGGTACATGTATACTTCTTCCTCTAAATCTGCATTGAGGAAAGCACTCTTCACATCCATTTGATACAGTTTCCAACCAAACTGTGCTCCTATTGCTAGAACCAATTGGATTATTCCCACTTTTGTAGTATGAGAAAATGTGCAAAGCCCTTTGTGACCAACCTTGTTTTAAGTTTATCAAGTGTTCAATTTGATTTATACTTTACCTTGTATACCCATTTGCAGCCAATGGGTTTTTTACTAATAGGTAGCCCCTCCAAGACCCATGTTCGGTTCTTCATCAAAGTTCCATGTTCAATTGCATAGCCTTTTCCCATTTTGGTTTACATGTGGCTTCTTCATATATCTCATGCTCAAATGAGTAATGAAGGTTAGCCAACAAAGCACAATTCACCATATCAGATATCTTACCTCTTTTTGGTCTTCCTTCTGCCCTCATATCAAGAATCTCATCTAACTGAACATCACTAATAGTCTTGTACCACCATTTTGGTCTTTTTTTTGCCTCCTATTCCTCCAAATCAGTGTTGTTTTCATGTTGATTTGGGTTATTTTCAATAACTTCTCGGCTAATAATTTCATAAGAATAAACCTCAAACTATCCCCCCCTTCATGTTGATGTTTCATATTCATCATACGTTATTTTCCAATCAATTTATCTTCATTTTGAACAACTTTCAGATCTGTTTTTTGTTCCTCTTTTGCTTGGAACAGACCTACCCTTTCATCAACTACCACATCATGACTAAAGCATGCTTTGTTGGTTGCAACTTCAACCAAACCGATATGTTTTATGATTGTCATCGTAGCTTGTGAGCATCATTTTCTTGCATTTTGCATCATGTTTGGTTAGTTTTTATTCAGGAACCCGTGCATATACAACTGAACCAAAAACTTTTAGATAACAAAGTTTGGGTTTTCTTCCAGACCATGCTTCTTCTAGAGTTTTCTTGTGTACTGTTTTTGTCAGAGACCAATTAAAAAGATTTTATTGATGTGTGTATTGATTTCACCCAATATTTATTAGGGACAAACTTGCTCTCTAACATACACCTCACCATCTCCACAATGGTACAATTGCGCGTCTCTACTAGTCCATTTTTTTGTGGAGTATAGGATGTGGTGTATTGGCTTTGAATGCCCTCGAGTACCAAAATCAAGGAATATTCTAGAACAAAATTCACCTCTTATCTGATCGAAGTATTTTGATACTCTTTCATGATTGTTTCTCTACCATGACGTTGAACTTTTTGAACTCATCAAATGCATTTGTTTTTAACTTAAAAAAATACACCCACATTTTTCTTGAAAAGTTATATACAAATAGAAATAAATACCTAGAACTAGAGATTGATGCCATTTTCATGGGCCCACAAATGTCAGCATCGATCACCTAAAGGACCTTCTTTGCTTGCCAAGCTTTTCTTTAATCAAACAAGACCATGTGTTGCTTCCTAGCTTGGCATGCACCACAAACTTCTTGCTGATTTTGAATCTATGAAAGGCCATCCACCAAACTTTCTTTAGCCAAATAAGAAAGATATCGCAAATTTAAGTGCCCATACCTTTGATTTCAAAGTGAATTGCAATCTTGACCACTCTTGGCCATCAAAGCATGCTCTTTTTCTCCCTTGCATCAACCAACCTGAAAATCCCATGATCTTCAATATTAAGAGTGATTGTTTTTTTACCAAGGTTATTAACAATATAGCATTTGTGATTGTTGAAAATCACATGTAAGGTGGGGTTGTTCTTCATTGTTATGTTCCCCTTTCGAAATAATTAATAATCTAATAATAATTTATTAAGTTGTCTAAAAATTGTACTTTAATTTATAACTTTGGAAAATGACAATTAATTATTATTGAATGGGGCCAAAAGTAATTATTGGAAACATGGCCAAAAAGTAATTAATATACGTTAATTGAAAAAATTGTGAATATTAAATTAAAATGTAATTCTAATTACTCTAGGGTTAGGGTTGGAATGGAAAATGAATTTATAAAAGGACAATCAGGGCAATGAAGAAATAATTATTGAAAACACTCGAACAAAACCAAACCTTTTTTCTAGAGGGAAAGCTTGTAGCTTCTACAATTATTCAGAGGATGAAAACCCTCAGATTTATAGGGTAGAGGATGAAACCCTTCAAATCCAATTGGGGATTCTACCAGGGAATCACATATTTGTTATCAGTTTTAGATAAATCAGCAAATAGGGACATTCAGTGGGCTACTGTACCATTACCAACACTCCAATGCAGCCATCAAATACAATCACTAGTATTTATTTTTAAAAATAATTATTATTGGTCTTCTTTCAGTAGGGTTTGGCCTCTATACCCTGTCGTACCAATAAAATGGTAGAATTGGAGGAATTTTTGAACAATAAATTGGTACTTTGATTTAATACTATTCGTACTTTCCATAAGTATTTTCAAATGGGTTTCTGTGTTTTCACTTAATTGAAATAAAGAAGGGCACTTGTATGTGGTTAAAAATCCTATTGCATACTTTTGATTACTTATTATATTGGTGAATAACATATCTTGTGCCCCAGATAATATTCTGTGATTATTTATTATCTTGGTGAAAGACATCTTGTGCCCAGCTGGTATTTTGTGAGATTAACGAACAGATTCAGAGGGTTTTGAATTTATTTCTTCCAAGGGAAATCTGATTTCTTCTAAGGGAATTTGTTTCTTATTTAATCCAAAAAGGGATATTTCAATGGTATCAAAGCTGTGATCATGCTAACCTGTGAATCATGAGGACAGTGCAAGAATCCATGTTAGAGATGTTGCAAACTATGTAATAATATTAGAAGGATCTACAGGTATGGATAGAAATAAAAATGGAAAAGTCAAAATCTAAGCCTCAAAAATCTACAGAGGAGCAAAAGGAATTCAACATGAAAGTCAAAGGTAAGGAGATCTTATTTGAAAAGAAACTAGAAACTGTGGTTGAAAAGAAAGTAATCACATTGCAGACAAGCGCATAGGATGTAATGAGGACCTAGAAAATATGTGATGAATGGCTAAGAAAACTAAGTTGATAGCCATTTAAGTAGAAATTGAAAGCTTTCCCAAAGCATGTTGGAGCTCCCCTTGACTACCTCTAGGTCTTTGGCTAGCCCCATTGCCTCTTTGTCGTCCATACTTCCAAGAATTGAACTCAGACAACTTCATTTGCTCCCTGAAAGGAGCAGGATAAGTCATGTACTCATTATAATCCCCTAACAAACTATCTCGTAAGGTAGGCTACTTCTCCCTTTTCGGAGTGGCTTCCTCTTTTTGAAAAAAAGTGGGTTGGTTAGACCTATATGTGGATCCTCCATTCCCCTTTGTGGGCTGATGTGTGAAGTTGCGACTCCCTGAAGCACTACCATTCCCATTGGATGGCTTGTCACCCCTCATCTCTCTCATGGTGCGGACAAATTCTGTCATAACTGTTGTCATTTGTTCTTGGGCTTGTGTGTACCTATCAAGCCTCTCCTCTCTTCTATCTTCCTTTTCATTCCTTGGTTGTTCCAAGTTAGACATTTGTTCTGATTCTTCAAATGGATTTTCGGAAACTTTTTTTTTTTGCTTCTAAGGTACTACCTTAGTTCATTGTCACTCTTGGGCATGAATCAATCTTGAATCCCCCACAGCGAGGCAAGATGTTGGCTCTAATACCATTGAAATATTCCAAAATAGGATAAAACCTTGAATTCTGGAATTCCTACAAAACCCTAGCCAAATATTGATTTTTGTGATTTTTATACAGCAAACCCTAGCTATAACAAACTCTTCAAAATTAGCATAAAAATATGCCAAACCCTACGAACCAAGTAGGAAACCCTACTAACAAGATTAGCCCCTTCAAAATTGAAATTACCCTTCAAACCCCAGGCATCCCAAGTCTGAAAATTAATAGCCTTTCTCGCTGATGTACTTATGCTCAAAACCATCCAATTTGCATTCAGAAAATTGCCAAGAAATTACAGAATATTATTGGCTGTAATAAAAGTCTTTCACCTGGAAATATGATACTGAGAAATGCCAAATTATTACTGAATAATCACAACAATATTATTATCATTTATGAACATATTTGAGGTCCAAATTGACCTTCAAAACCCTCTCACAATCAGGAATAAATACAAAAATAATTTATAGAAAATCTAGAATAATTTTTAGACCTAAAATAGCCTATCAAACCCTTACAAACAATGTCCAATCAAATTGCCCAATGCTGGAATTAAATGTTTCTAGTTCTAAATCCAACACAGCCCTACAAGTAGGGGTCTTCAACATGAAAAACAGAATTTAAGGGCCTCTAACCCTAGTCACTAACCTCCTAGGGCAACTAGCAACTCCCAAAAGAAAGTCAGCAATCTTCAACACTTCTTTTTGTATTTTTTATGAATATTATGTTCAATGGCAACCTCTAGATGATGCTGCCTTCAAATGAAGAATGAGGGTTTTCATCCCCAATCCTTCTTTGGCCTTGAAGGGTTTTGTCTTCAAGTCCTTGGTAAAATGTTTTATGTTTAGACCATAAAATTTAAATATAATCACTTGCATAACCCTTTCACATGATTTCTCACTTGCCTTTATAGTTGTTGACGCTGTGGATTGCACCCTTTGAAAGAAAACTTAGCTCCTTTCTTCCAGGTGACACAATGGAGACATTCATCTTGCTGTGGGTAGCAAGTTTGAGGAATGAATCTCTAGATTAAGCCGCTGGCTCCCCTTGATGCACCTTGAGGTCTTGAATTTCTACTGCTGATAATGGGAGGGGGGGGTGGGTGAAAAAAGAGAGGGATACTACAAAAGTAGAAACTAACTAAAATTGTGATGCACCAAAATTGATTGATCTACTCATCTTTTATCTACGCTTTGTACCAAAAGGAGCGAACAAACACTTCATTTGAACAAGTGACTTAGACTGCATCAATGTTTTAACAAGGGGTTTGATGGAGGTATAATGAAGAACCTACCATAGGTGCTTTAGAGGTACACTATTAGATGGTTGCTCCCCTGCACCTATACTCCAACTTGGATGCTTCTTGTTAACCTGCAAAAGATCTTGGATACACTAGATACACTGGCATCAACCTATGAAAGCATCAAAATAAATGACTAAACATAAAGCAATACACAAACATATGCAAAAGTGTAAAGAATCAGATGGAGGTAAAACGCTTCTTTTGATTAAAGGCAAATTTTGTCAGGGCTTCGCCATACCAAAGTGAGAGATATATTGTATGGCGAAGCCCTGACAAAATTTGGTATGGCGAAGCCCTGACAAAATTTGGTATGGCGAAGCCCTGACAAAAGCAGGTGGCCCATACCGTATTAAACACCTCGGCAAGAGGAAGTTGCCCATGCTGCTATCATCTTCCCATAAATGCGCCTGAAAGAGCCATGTTGTAAGTGTCCCGGATATTGATTTTGCTGCTCAAGCTGCATTAAACACTCCTGCTAAAGCATGGGTCGCTTTGCTCCTCGAACAACAAGGCCGCCTCTTACCACGTTCTGGGCCATGCTTTTTCCTTGAATGCTCCCGTAACTCCCCGTAATGGCTATTCGTTAATGTCAAACACAAGAAAAATCGGGCCACCTCCTTGAAAGCTCGTGTAGCCCTCTTAATGGTTGTTCATAGATACTATTCCATCTGCAAGCATTTACTTCTTCCGTCGACGCCTCTTGTCTAGTTTGTCCCTGTGTTTGACTTGCCATGCCACTTAGAGCATTCTGAGCATTTGTCTTATATGTGTGTGGCTGCATTCTGGATCAACTGCTCTACTTTTCTCTTTTCTTGCTACTTCTTGTCCTTTTCTTGGCAATTCAGGCTCCTGGGGGCTATCTTTTCTCCTTTGGGCTCCTTTCTCCGCAGTTTGTTGAATCTTGCTTCGGGCTTCTTGGCCTTTCTAATTTCTTCGGGTAAAATGCCCGAAGGAATTCCCTTCATTATGCTCGTCGCTTTGACACCCGCCTTTGATGACACTTAGGGTCCGTGCTCTTGAATTCTTTCGGACATTTTGTCGAAAAGAATTGTTCTTTGGCCTTTTTCTGATGGCTAACCCATCTTAAATTTGACGTTCATGGGCCCGCCATCAAACATTAAAATCAACAACTATGTTCACGGGCCTGTCACCATTTGAAAACTAACGGCTCTTTCGCTACCTTGAATTTGACGTTCGTGGGCCTGTCACTACCCTCCAGCAATTCCTTCGATTTTTTTGCAAACAGACTTTTTCGAAGGAAAAGTGACCCTTCGAAAAAATGGAAAGGTCTTCTTTTGATGGCCAAGCATCCTCCAAAAGGGCACTACCCTTCGGGTTTTTGTCTTCCGAATTTCTTCGGACATTTTGTCTGAAAGAATTCGTGCCTTTACCGTTCTTCCTCGAATTTCCTTACTCGGTGAAATTCTTCGAACAAAATGTCCGAAGGAATTCCTTTGGACATTTTGTCCAAAGAAATTCGTTCCTTGAGTTTCTTCATGGATTTTCTTCGAACATTTTGTCTGAAGAAATCCGTTTCTTGGCTTGTCACTTTTTCCGAAGGAAATCTTCCCTTTCGGGCTTTCTGCCTTGGCCTTTTGCTTCGACCATCTACCCTCCACAAGGACACCTTTAGCCCAAAGTTGCACTTCGGGATTTTATAAAGGTTCATTTTGTCGATTCCCTGTCCCCTGCAAGGGCTTCATTGTCCTCTAAGTCACTTTTTGGAAGAATGCAAAGGCGCCCTCCGCAAGGGTACCTACCCTTCGGACTTTTTGTAAAAGACCCCTGGCCCCTTGAACTTGGTTTGTTCTGTTGATAAAAGGCCCTTTGAAGTAACTTGCTTGCTCTATTAGGCTTTCAAGATCTCAAAATGGGTTTCAAGTCGAACGTTTGCTTGCCGGACCCAAAGCACTTGGCAATCAGGAGGAAACACTTGGTTTTTTCACGGAAAGAGACCTGTCAAAGAAAAGCCCACAAGGCAGCTGTGGGATGGACTTGTTAGAACCTGGGCTAAAAGACCCTGCAAGGAAAATGAAAAAAGGGGTGCCCAATTTCGGCCTATAGGACCAAAATTGGTCAACAATACTCACCCCCAAAGGGGTGCGTCTCAATTTGAGGCAAAACCTTTTTCAAATTATAAAAAGAACACTTTTTATAATCCACTTAAGTGGCTTGTGTGCTTATGGCCCTTAAAAGACTACAACTTAAGTGAATTTTATAATAATAAAGTACTTTTACAAATGTTCTTAAGAAACCCAAAGTGTTTCCCTTCTTTTTCCCTCTGCCCTTGGGAAACAAATCAGGCTAAGGGTCTTCAATGGCCCCACGATTAAAAGGGGGACATGAGACACTATAAAAGTGGGGATATCAATAATTCGTTTAAATAATTAACTATTATGGTCAATTCCCTCCTTGGAAAGTTATTTGGTAGCATGATAGAGCACATAATTAGCAGTTGGGCAGAAAGAGAAGGTAAAAGAGCAAAAGGTCAAGCAGGGTTTAGGTCGAAACATTCCACTATCGACCACTGCATCACTCTTAGACACTTGGTTGAAAAAGTTTGGGATACTCAAGGAGAAGAAGCTTTATGTTGTTTTGTTTACTTCAAAAAAACTTTTGACATGGTCCCTACAAGTAAACTTTGGAGTAGAATGGAGGAGCTTGGAGTTCCAGATGAATATAGAGTGACAGTGCATAGACTTTATGAGCAAGTCTGAGTCAAAATCAGAACAAGTGAAGGTATGTCAGAATGCTTTGGAAGCGACATTGGAGTCAAACAAGGATGTCCTCTATATCCTCTTTCCTCAACACCTTCCAAAGGGTTGAAAAATTGGTTATCTCTTCATAACTCATCCAAGAACAAGTCTAGAACTTCTTCCTGATGAGTGTTCAGCTCTTGGCCAATTGTAAACTCATCCTCATCAAGGATGGTACAATTGAGGCTTATATTATCTAGCTGATGGGGTTCAATATGGAATTGTGCCATGGATTCAACCTTGATTGAGACCTTAGTCCCATACCTTGTTCTGAACGCCATGTATGACCAATCTGCTGCAAGGTAGCCCCCAATCTTCGCTGTGAATTCTTTGGAAAGACACAAATCAAAGTGAGGAGTGATATCTTGAATCAGCACGTCTTGCACCTTGATCACATTAGGGCAAGCATGCAAGGTTAAGCTCAAATTCCTGATGATGTTAGGAATTTTGTGATCCAAAGTTTATTTTATATTTTTAGATTAATATTTAGTTAGTATTTAATTTACTAATATATTTTGTTTTAAATAAATTGTTGGTTCACGGGAAAGTTGGTTTTAACCCGTGACCACCTGTGAAAAGCCTATAAAGCTTTTCACGTACTTTGTAAATACAATTTGAACAATATAATATTATTTTTGGTGTGAAAGATTTTTCGTCATAATGTAATTTTTTTATTATTTACATTGGAATCTGGGCCAACAGTGGTATCAGAGCATGGTTTGTTGAAGCATGGTGAACATGGAAAATGCAAGATTGAAAAATTGTATTGGTATAAGGTATGCTTTGGAAAATCAACTTTGGTTAGTCTAATGTTGAAATTTTTGAAAAATTATTGAAATATTTTAATTTTTCAAATAATTTTACATTAGAAAGTCTAAGAAAAATTGAGAAAATAGTCTATGTATGGCCTACTACCTGATAGTATATCCAACCTTTATTTGCTAAGTTTTCGATATGATTTTGAGCAATTGAAGATCATTCCAAGCATCTGAGAATTTTTTTCAAGTTGGAAAATAAAATTTTACATCCCACATGCATTTGTACAGCTTTTTCATGCTGGATATATCTGTGATTGAATAAAATGGCTTCCATTTCTCTAAAAATTGATCTGCTCAGTATTTGATTTGTTCTCGAGTTCTTGAAGACCATTTATCAAATCTCAAAGCATTCTAGAAGTTTTTCAAGCTGAAAAATGGAGTTGTACAACAAAAAATTGCTATAGTACGGCCTCCATAACATCCTGCATCATCAAAAATCAGATTTACTCAACCAAAATCTCTTCTGTCAGTCTCAAACACTACCAAAGAATGAAAGATTCAATCTTGCATGGATTTCATATGGCCTAAGGGTTGCATGAGTCCAAGAATTTTCTAGATCAGCGATGGCATTGAAAACTTCCTGTATGGCGTTGGAAATATGAGCAAAGTTTATTTTTTTCATTTGGCAAAGTTTTTTTATTATAGTTTGTCAAATATTAGGGTTTGATGGGCCCTACAAAAGCCTTGGAAAGATTTAGGCTTTATTTAAAAAATAAAAAATTACTTTCACGAGAAAAATTATTTTTCTCAAAAGTAAAAAAAAAAAATATATTTGCAAAGAAGACATTTGAATTAATTCTAAAAAACAGAAAAATCAGTACCATCTGTGACCGTTTCTACCATATTTTGAACACATTGTTATATTTTTTTGTCAAAGTTACATTTTTGGAAACTAGACTCAGATAGCTTTCCAACGAGTATATGCAAGGAGGGGTCCATCATGTCTTGCTATGAAATTTTAATCCCCGCAAACTAATAAAATTTTCTGAATTAGCATTAAGGGGTCCATCATGTCTTGCTATGAAATTTTAATCCCCGCAAACTAGTAAAATTTTTTGAATTAGCATTGAGGGGGGATCTGTCTACCCTGATAGAGAAGCGAAATTTCAAATTGTCATATCTTCTGCATATGGTGGCCAAATTCTTCATATGACCACTTGTTTTTCATGGAAAAGGATCTTCAAGAGCATTGGTGCAAACAGTTTTTTATTTTGACATGTGTAACTCTATTTTGAATAAACTATACATTGTAATGAAATCAAATGCATTTTCGGTTGAAACCTACACCTTCAAAATACAAGTTTTTTTCTGTTTCATTGTGCTTGTATTCGTGGAGAACATATAGTTTCTCACAAGTTCCAGGATCATTTGTAAAATGGAAGCTATTTCGAAGGTAAAGGCAAAACCTCAATAGCATTCCTTATTTTTCTGCATCATGGCTAAAATTGTGAGTCTCATTTCTGACACTGGACGCCTAGCTCTTAAGAATTATAAAGAATGGTCAATGAACATGGAAAACATATTAATATTCAATGACTTATGGGACGTTGTAAAACAACCAACATTGCCTACTGAAGCCCCAAAACTTGCAGAATTTCACAAACGTGACAGGCGAGCTCTTGCATTATTAAAATCCACTTGCAATGCACAAGTCATAATTCATATAGAAGCTATCAAATCTGAAGCATGGAAAGCATGGAAAGCTCTAAAGGATTTGTATGATAAACAACCTGCTTACAAGAAAATTGATCTCCTTATGCAGTTGCTCAACACTAAACTCACTGATGATGAATATGTTTTAGAATGTGTGTCACGCGTTAAGAATTTGAAACAAGAATATGGCACTACTGGAGGAAAAATTGATGATGAAATGCTCATTTCTATTGTTTTGAATGGTCTCAGTCCTAGCTATAGGAACTTTTTAGAGATGTTACAGCTTAGTGATAAGCTTAACAAATCTATATTTGATTCGATTTGTGAGTTGCTCACTCAACATGAATGACAATTTGCAAAGAAGAAAGAAAAACCTACTGAGGATGCATACTATATCAAAATAAGAAATTCATTGTATGAGCCCAAAGAGAAACAAAGACACTCTAAGAGGCACACTTCCAGGTATAAGCATCATTCTAGTTCTTCGAAACATAAGGATCATTCTGGACATAGACATCATTCAGGTTCTAAGCATAGACATCATTCTGGTTGTCCAAAGCATGAGCATCACCACAAACATTCACATGGACACAAGCACAAGCACCGGAGTTCTTCTTCATGTGGCTATTCTTCCTCTCGTTCTAGTGGATGTGAGACCATATGCTACAATTGTGGTGGCATAGGACATCTCTGTACAAAATGTCCCTCTCGACGGAGGTCCTCTCGACATTGACAGAAGGCAAAGCACGTTTTGCTGGTTCCTCCAGCCATTCTGGTCATTCTTCTGGGTCTTCTTCTGGCTATTCTTTTGCATCCTCTTCTGATGGATGGAATGACCACGAAGTTGCATGCTCTGCAACTAAGCTGCTAGGCTCAAGATTGGGATTTGATGTAGTAGCATTTTTTGGCTTATGTGCTTTGTTTTCATAGATGTCGTGTTTCTATGATCTTTGATGTGGAGCATTTCAGTGATTTGTACTTGGTTTATTTGTTGCACGGCTTCTCACCTCTCCCCTGATAGGAGGAGAAGATATTGCATATTGGTTTTTCGATCAATCATCGGTGATGTGCGGTACGAGTCAACATTGTGTTGCTAGCATTGTTAGTGTTGAGCAAAGGCTTGCGAGAGATGTTGGCGATTGTTTGGCATCAGTTTGAGATGTGCCATACATAGTACAGAGGGCAGTCACTTGTTAGACGGACTCTGTGTGAGGATTGATGTAGTTGGACAATCCCTGATCATGTTCTACTTTAGTGCGGGGACGATCAGGTTGTGATCAGTCTAGGATGCACAGTGTACCAGTTGTAGTTGCGGCAGAGTCTACTTGGATGACTCACAGTGCTTTGCTCCAGTCTTTCTATACCCCTTTGGATCAAGGGGGAGTTTGTTAGGAATTTTGTGATCCAAAGTTTATTTTATATTTTTAGATTAATATTTAGTTAGTATAGTTAGTATATAATTTACTAATATACTTTGTTTTAAATAAATTGTTGGTTCATGAAAAAGTTGGTTTTAACCCATAACCACCTATAAAAAGCCTATAAATTTTTTCACGTGCTTTGTAAATACGATTCAAACAATATAATATTATTTTTGGTGTGAAAGAATTTTTGTCATAATGTAATTTCTTTATTATTTACATTGGAATCTAAGCCAACAGATGATGTCTGATGGCTTCGTAGAAGAACCATCAAGTTGCAGGACTCTTTTAGTGTGAAGCTCATACTTGAGTTTTCACTAGTCAGCAATAGACTTGGGCATGACTAAGGTGCTGGCCCCACTATCCACCAAGCAGTTGTGCACCAAGGAATTGCCAATGATCAAAGAGACGTAGTCGCATGACTCTTGACTGCATTAGTGAGGACTTCAGTTGCCTTGCTTGGCTGCTTACTTGTAGCTATAGTAACACCCATCTTGGACAATCCTTCTTGCAGAATGTCTACTTGGCCAGGCAGAGAAAACATGTCCCACATCGGCACACTCACACTGGATTTTTTCATTTGCTCCACAATGTTGATTGGCATACCACTAACTTTTACCTGCACTTTAGGAGCTATTGTTGTTGGCTTTGTCAATGAAGGAGCGGTAACAATAGGTTCTTTGAAAGCTTCATGATTGTCACCCATATTCTTTCTCTTGAACCTTGTATTTGCTGAGACGGGGATGTGAGCTACACTAAGAGTGGCATGTTGATTGGATGCATGGCACTCCTACTCACTAATGACCATTGAGGCCTCTGGCTGGTTTAATCCTTGATCCGAGCCTTGCTCTTGTGGAGGCTGCTCTTGTCTTGTCATTGTGGGTACCTCTATGTTTTGGGCCATAAGAGCCTGGTTGTATCCATAAGCAACATCCTGCTGCCATTGATCATTAAACGTCTAATTGGAGCCATTAGTTGAGACAATGGATTGCCCAAAAGAATGATTCCATGGCATTGTCCCCTCAGCTTCCTGAGCCACATTATTCTAAACTGAGACCAAGGAGTTGGAAGGGCCTGCAGCATTTGGATTGTAATTATGTTGTCTAGCGTAGTTAGGCTGTCCTTGTCCTTGGAAACCTCCTTTGTAGGGTGGCCTATTTGCTTGATAAGGTTGTTGTTGAGGCTAATATGGAGCTTGATAAGGTTGCTTGTAAGCTTGCCTCTTAACATTGACCACATCATTTCCCAAGGATTGGAGCATGCTCTTCAACTCCAAGTAATTCTTCTGCTCTTGGGAGTCATTGGATCCGCTAGTAGAGACCTTCTCTTGCTTAGGTGAAGGTACAATAGCAATTGTTGGGGTTGAAAGTATAACATCGAGTGGAGGAATGGCTACAGAAGGTGGTCTAATCTCTGATAAAAGAGGCATTGGAGGTCTGGGAGTAAGCTTACCAGCCTGAACCAGGCATTTCTCTGCCATGATGGCCACCTCATATGCATCCGCAGTATGTCTCCTCCCATAGACTAGATCATTACAGCGATGTCACTGTTGAAAGCCTTCAAGTAATACAAGAAAGCAAAGTTTGGAGATGGTCTAACAACTACTGGGATTCTATCCCACATCATCTAAAATCTTGTATTGAAGTCTTGCATGACTTCATGAGGAGCTCTCTTGATGGTGGTCAATTGCTCTGTAAGTGACAGGTGGTCACTCTTATTTGCAACTCTTTTACACAAAGTTGCTCCCAGCTCATCCCATGAGTGGATAGAATTAGGATCAAGGCCCCTATGCCATTATAACGCCTTTCCTTTGAAGGACACAGTCAATATCTTAACAACCACATTCTCCACTGTGATATTGTGAATGTTGCAGAAGTTGGCTATGTCTGTTATCTGCTTAGTAGGAGTTACAGCTTGGTCTCCTGAGTAATAAGGGACACTTTTGAGAGCTGCTACTGGCATAGGACTATACTGTGGTAAGTTCAAAGGGCTTTGACTGCTGAAGCTAGGAAAAGCTCTTTGGGGAATCATAGCAGCAAGAGGAGTTGATAAAGATCTTTTTGCGTAGGTATACCTTATGACTGGTTTAGAAGGATAGCTTTTTACGTAAGGGTGAGTATGGGCAAACTTTAACCTTCTTGCTGAGTTTAAAGGTAATTCAACAAACTCAAAAGGAATACCTGCAGAAGTCGATCTTGTAGTCACCTTTGCATGAAAGACAGCTACTGCTCTGCCACCAGATAGTTGGGTATTCTTTGAAGTCACCAAATGCTGAAGGATAAAAGCTACCACTGTTGCAAAATGATCAAAACAACATCAAATTTGACCAATCTTCCATAAAAATGAAAGTGAAATGGTAGTTGTCCCATCGGGCGTGCCAAAACTGTTATAGACTGGATTTGCACCATTGCGAGAGAGTTCTTCAGGCTCTCTCACTTCCAACTATAAGCATGAGAACAACCTCAAGATGTGGGTGTCCTATGGTGAGGTTGAACTTCTAGACTTTTTTATGAGGCTAGTTCCTCAGGGGCTTCACTTCAGCTCTTTGGGCTTCTACGCTAAATTCTACTAATGGCCGATGAAAAGGGGAGAGAGATTACTTGAAAAGAAAACTAAGCTAAGGGAAGTGATGCACCGAAAGCAAGTGATCCACTTGGCCTGGGAAAGACAATAATTCAACATAAGACAAGTTGGCTTACACAACCTCCTAACCAGCTAACTTGCATTTGAACTCTCCCATGTGTATTGAACATTCTTCCGCCACTTGTCTTTTACTGATTGGCCCTTTCTGCTTCAGTTACGCCACTTGGCAGCCTTCCATTCGTTGCATCATGATTCTAGCATTGCCAGAACTGCTTAAGTCGAGCCCTTAGAGAATCCCGATTTACTCTATGTAGAGTAATTTGAGTTCTTTGGCCTCTCCAGCTTTGGACTTTCCTAGATCCTTCGCGTAAAAAGCCTTTTAAGTAGAGTACTTTGAGAAACCCGATTTGCACTATGTAGAGTAATTTGGGTTCTCTAAGCCTACTTACTTCAGGCTTGTCCATCTTGAAGTCTTCTCACCTTGCTGCTTCCCAAGCCTTAAGACTTCGGGCTTTTCAAACTCGATTACTTCCAACGGCTAGTTGCTTATCCTGATTTTGATGTCCATTGGCCCGTCATTTCTTTCAGACACTTGGTGTCGGGCTTCTCTCTCGGCTTATTTCTTTCGAGCAAATCTCCCAAAGGAATTTCTTCGGACAATTTGTCCGAATAAATTCCGTTGGACTTTTTGTCCACATCTATCTTTGGAAACTACCCTTCGGGCTTTTCATAATGGACTTTCCCGAAGGGTAAGAGACCCTTTGGGCTTTCTACATGTCCCCTCGAATTTCCGCAAATGATCCTCCCGAAGGGAAAGATACCTTTCGGAAATTTTGAAATGGTCCTCCTAAAGGGTAACATACCCTTCAGGAAAATTGCGATTGTCCACTTGGAGAAGAAAAAGCCCTTCAAAAAAGTTGAAGTGTACCTTCAAAAAAAGTTGACTAGTCCCTTTTGCCCTAAAAAGACCCTTCGGCATTTTGAGAATGCCCTTCAGATTTTTTGAAAAAGACGTGTCTCTTGAAGAACCCGAGAAGCACCATTTTTCAAGACCAAATCGGGTTTGTCACGTCCCTTTACTTATTTTGGGTTTTTGACTGCTCACAACTTATGAAGTAACCAAGTAGTGCCCCTTGGAGAACCCGAAATACACTGTCTATGACTAATTCGGGTTTGTAAACCTGAATTACTTCTACTTATGAAACATTTAGAAGCTAAGCACTACTAGAAACCTGAATTGTACTGTGCCTTCAAAAAACCCAAAGTTGTCACTGTTAGAAAACCCGAAGTCCTCTCAAAGACCTACCATTTTCTTGCCCGAAAGTTCCCTTTTCATACTTAGGTAAACTTTGACGTGTGGGCCAAAAAAAATGGCCAACATTCACTTTAATAGATCAAGAACAAATGACAGTTTAATCAAGTCACTCGATTAAATGTTCTTAACAAATGCCCAATTGATCATGTTTTCAACAAGTTTTCACACAACCAAACGGTAAAACAATATGACAGTCAAGTCAAGCACTGTATTGTTTCCCCCAAATCATAATACTATCAACAGAAGTTCCTACCTGACTTAAGCAATCACAATACTCGACATGCTTCACATCATATACAAGGTTCACAAATATGCCTGAAGATATGCATATATATATATATATATATATATATATATATATATATATATATATATGTACTAAACAGAAACGAGTTTCAAAATAAAGAAAGAGTTCCAATACGTCATCCTCTCCAAGTCTCATTCCAATTCAAGGGCTGTGGTGGGCAGGGGTGGAGACGGTTGGGTGCGCGCAAGCGCCACACACACGCATGCACCCACCCACACATGCACCCACCCACGCACACAAGTCTCATTCCAAGGTTCCTATACCTGCGAAGCAACTAAAAGTAGCTTCAAGCGCTGTGGCAGGTGGGGGGCGAGGGAGGCCAGTAGGGGAGTGGCTGTGTGTGTACGCACACCCACACAAGTCTCATTCCAAGGTTCCTATACCAGCCAAGCAACTAAAAATAGTTTCAAGGGCTGGGGGATGAGGGCGTGGGTGTGTGTACACACACACGCACCCACCCACTCCCCCACACACACACATATTAGCATGTACATAAAATGCATCACAAAGCTCACCTTGTGTTTTAAGAGGGTTGCAAACTCTCAACCAAGAATATTTAGCAAACACCCATAACAAAACAATCACTCCAAACCCCGGCAACAAATTTATTTAAGCATTTCAATCCACAATCACAGGCAGTTTTCTCATTTCTTAATGACTGAAACAACTTATAATTTTGCAGTCATTTTTCCAATATTTTCTTTGCAAATGGAAAGAGAAAGAGAGGTATCAATTACTTATACAACCTGCAAGTGGATTCAAAATGAGGCATGAAAGGAAGTCGCTTCCAGTCGACTGTCTCTCTCTTGACCTTCGCATCTATATCCTTTCTTTGCTGTTTTCCACCTCTTTCTTCTTTTCTTTCCAACGCTCTCCATTCTTGTCCCACACTCCATTTCTTTTCCTTTAATAAATCTCCATCTTCTAAAAATTGCATTCATGGCTGTAGGTGAACAGCCCCTTCCAGCTTTCATACTCACTGAATTTTCCATGAAAAACCCTAACGCCAGTCCCTCAAAGATGATTCAAAATGCATGCAAACTCACTGAAAATGACCACATTAAAGATTGAAGTCAATGAACAAAATCGTGGCATGCAACAACCAATTCCTTCTCCATGGAATTGGTTCATAATTTTTCTATTCATTTTGGCAGGGATTCAACCCCAAATTGTCAGCCACACCATCTTAAGATTTCCAAATGAAAACCACAAAATTCACTTTTCCCCCAATAACCCTAACTGTAATGAGTTCCATTTACTTTACCACTGTTTGGGCATGGTTCCAACGCCTAGTAGCTTCCTTGGCAAGCTACCCAAATCCCAAGGTGGTCGATAGAGCTAAAGGCTCTATTTTAAAATTGCAATGTATAACAACAGGTTATACCATGGTATGCCAAAGATCCCTAGAATTCAGTTCATATGCTAATGAAACAAAGCACAAAACCCCCTTACCACATTTGAAAACATCTAACATTGCAATACAAAATGCCACGTTAGAAGTGGTTTTAATAATGACTATAGCCTTTGCAAAGTCAATCAAGTATGTAAGGAATGATGTCTATGACTTCAATTACCATGGCCCTTGTGGTCCTTTCTATGTTTCAAATACAACTATGCCAACAAAACATAATTTCTCACCTTATGTTGCTCATGGCCTAAATGGCCCTTAATATTTTGTTTGCACCAAGAAAACCAAACATGCCCTTCTAATCAAACAACGACGATAATAAAGTTAAGTCTAATGCAAAAATGCCTTCAAGGCTTCAAAACCAGGCACTGCCAACAATGAACAGCGACCAAATGACTTCACATCCAAACAATTTTCAATTAAAAAACAGAACTAAATGTGTTCAAACCAAGCGAAGCGTCATCAACTAATGTTTCAAGTGATTGAAATAACAACTAAGAAAAGGTCACAAACAAGGTAAATGTACAGTCCACTGTCAATACACAAATCAAAACCAAGATTAATCATAATGTCGTCAAAATCAATGTAAGAGCTCAAATCAAAACTGAAATTGAGAAGATCGAACAATGATCCAATCGATAAGTTTATTAATCCAATAGTCAAAGACTACCTGCATTAATAAATTATCAAGCAATATCTATAATATCATACAAGAAGCCAACTTCCACAGTCAACAATCAAAGTATTATATAAAAGATCGTAAGACAACAAAATCACAACAGCAAGGTACAACATTACCAAAACACGTAGCATGTAACAACATGCAACAATAAAGAATCACAAGTAACTACTGCCAAACTGTGAACAGTGGATGGTTTCCAAATCTGTGACTGGACCTTGCTGCCAAGGTAGTTTCATATAATTACAAGTCTACTCATAGCCACCGATACCATGACCTAGAATGTGCATGTACCTGCACACATGCACAGCCAGAATACATCAATAGCATCTATTGGGTGATGCAAAATAAAACAGCAATAAATACTGTAGAATCAAATTGTAAAATCATGGTAGTACTGTAACATAATAAGCTGCAGTATTTACTCATAAATATCTGTAATAAATCATAACAGCATGTATTTTCTGAAATGATAAATGTATCAATGCCAAACGCAGCAGTAGAAATCATAATAGCATGCAACTGAAATGTATTATCTGAAATGATAAATGTATTAATGCCAAACACAGCAGTAGCAGATCAATAACAACGTTCACAATGTCACCCAGGACAAAGACAAAAACATAAACCAATGCCAAAAATTACAAGCATAACAAAGAGTCTCACAAAGGGTGTATGATGCCATCTTGGAAAACTTGTTGACCATCCAAATGACATCTTGTTCTAGAGCAAGACTTGGGACGACATTGAAGTCCATTCAGATCCTTCTAGATTATTTTCTCCATAACCAGCTCTAAGCCAAGATGAAGTCTTAATAGGAAAACCTCAATCTAATACTTGGGCTTCCTCATCGACAATCATAGAGTACATGTGGGGTCCAGATAATTTTAAGGTCTTTATCAAGTGACTCTATCCATCATTTTCAAATTCAAAGAGTAATTTTTGGAGTATGAATTTCTATAAGAAGTTACCCATAACTACTCACATGTTGCCTGTCCCCGTCACACAATGATTAATCAGAAAGCTCTTAGCTGAAGCCCACAGCCTCACAAATATTTAGCCGTTTGAAAGAGAATTTATGTTGCCTTGGCACTTTTTCTTCTCGATTCGCAACAGCCATTTGATGTTGAGACTGATGAATCCTAGTATGCCATAGGGGTAGTACTTAAGCAAAGAGATCAAAGGGCATCTAGTGTTTTAGCATTTAGAGGCCTTGTTGCAAGCCAAGCTCAATTATGGCACTTACAACTAGGAATTCTATGCCTGGGTCTAAGCATTCAAGCAATGGAGCCATTATCTTCTTGATAAAGAGGTTATCCTGCATATTGATAATAAGCCTTGTAGACCGTCATTATGAATAAATGTAATTGTTTTGTAGCCAACCTTTTTATGTTAATCTTTTGTCATCATTAGGTAGTAGTGACTTTATGTTCAATTGTTGCTGGTTGTGTCAACCAACAACCATTGTGTCTTGGCTTTCAAATAACATCTTACACATCAGGTTAAGGGCACTTGTATCAAGTCCTTTTACTGAACGACGTACGGTTGCTGGGCTGATTCGGGGATATGCCCCTCTATTCTATATATGTTGCATTGGTCGTAGGGTTCTTGTTTAGTCTAGGGGCGTAGGGAGCATTGGGTTACTAGACTGGGGGTTGGGCCATCTAAATAGATAGAGGGGCATGGGAGTTGGGGTTCCTGATAGGAATCCAAAGAGCTTATACTCACATTTATCTCATTCAGAGTAGCCGAACACAGTCTACAGAGGAATATAATTCAACACACTATTTCGCACACTAATATATTACCTGTTACATTTCTCCTTTGAACACTATTACATCTATATAGGAGGATATTTCTTATAACTGGGGATTCCAAGATCCTTACAATATCTCTCCCAAATAATCTCCAAACCATATGTGACATTATATTGTTATTCCTAACAACATAATATCAACTATCTAATACAATCTTACCGTATTAACCATACGGTTACTAACAAACCTGTAAGTATTATTTACCTCTCGGTAAATAACCTACTAAATGTAAATAGTATTTACCTAATGTAAATACTAAACTCTAACATTCCCCCCTTTAGTTTTTACATGGTAAAATATATCCCATTTTTCGATTGTAGCATGTCACCTGTGTGTGCTCATGATCAACTATATTCTTACAAGTGGCTTTCATGCATGGATACAATCACCATCCAGGGATGAACAAAGACCTACATTTTTGCTCATCCTCCACACTTCTCTGTTGATGGTTTTATCCAGCTATACCAACAACCTTACCCAATTGGTTTTACAGGTATACCAATAACCTTTCACAATTGGTTTTCCAAGTCTACCAAAAATCTTTCACAATTGGTTTTTCAAGTTTACCAAAAACTTTCACAATTGGTTTTCCTAGTTTATCAAAAACCTTCACATCATGATTGCTACATTACTTTTTGATCAACATTTTACAATGTTTATGCAAAAGGGGTTACATGGAGAACACACACAAGTGAACAGGAATACTCATCTATTCTTATTTCACACCACACTGGAAAAACTGAAAAAATGAAATCCACACAACTGAAAAATGCATGCCACTAAAATAGAAGTGGCTTCGTCGCTATTGGCCATCAAGAGGCTTGAATGGCCTCCATCCTCCAATGCCTCCAACCTCCAATAGGGGAAGCTACTTACTTAACAAGATAGGTTAACATGTGTTATGATGGTTCTAATAAGTTCTCTATTGGTTGCTTCCATAGAAATCAGAACCCCCCCATAATTCAGACGTTGTGTACAAGCGATAATACGTCCGTGAGGCTTTTTTTTTTTTTTTAATTCACAATTTTTGACAATGACTACTCAACTATTGACTCAAAAAGACTTTGCCTCTTTGACAAAAAAGACAAACTTTATCAACTTTGACACTTCAATATTTTTTGACATTTTCAAATTTTTGAAATCTATGACTATTTAGACTTAAACAGAACCAAACTATGACTATAAACTTTGATCATATGGATTTACAAACAATAATTGACTCGACTCAATTTGATATAAAAACACTAAAGATACCATTAAGATATACCGACTAAATGACTTTTGACCAACCTACAATCAAGACTCTTAAATACTCTAAAATAATATTATCGACTATTACTTATTATATAACATTTTAAAAATGTTATAAGGACTATAGAATAAAAACAAACTTAAATAACCATAAAGTATTGACTCGATCAAAACATTAATAAATGTAATCTAAGACCTAAAAGACAACAATTACAAAATTATTAAAAACAAAACCTTCCACAAAGATTAAATGGATGGCAGATTTGTCTCTTGAACAAATTTGATACAGTTGCGCTTCCTTCCAATGTCCTTTTGAAACCAGGGCATCAAAAACGTTGGCTTTTGACTAGGAATGAATGCAAATGCCGTGATGCAAATGTTGTGAGTCAAGATTGAAGAGGATTGTCTCAACAAATAAAGCTTGAGGATAGTTTGATATGCCAAGCAAGATCAGAGCTGACGCATGCATGAGATCAAATTATTGACTATCAGATACATTGCATGAAGCTTTTGTAGCTTTAATTCCACTGATCCAAGTAGATGCGACCCGTTCAAAGAATTTATGCTGAGTCATGGGCTGAAATTTTGATCGAGATGCACTTGTGGAGAGAGAGAGGCAAGCTTGGATACTAATGCAAAATGGTGGACAGTCCAATGCAAAGTTCCCCTAGAATCGATGCAAGTTTGCTATTCTAGACAAAACAAAATGCAAGCCACAATATTCCAATATCAACTTCGATGCAAGATCAAAATGAAACGACAATGCTCAGAATGCATAGCATGTTGCCTTTGTGTCGCTGAACATCATCTGCAGTCCGATGTAATTGTGTGCAAGTGCAGTGACAAACAATGTACAAACAAACCTTAATTGAATGGTCTTTCAATATTCTAAGCAGTTGTTAATAGAATGACGCAAAAATAGATGACCTGCTCCTGAAAGCTTAGGATCTCCCTTTCAGATCAATGAATTTGTGCTTAGAAATGGATTAGGTTCTACGCATGTATGAAGGCAGATTGCTACGAACCTCGGAGGCTAACAAAACATATGATTTACTCATCTCAGAAAATCCCTGAAATTTCGTCAAGCTACTTCATCGCTTATGACTCTTATGGCTAAATACTTGCTTTGATACCAATGATAGGAATCCAAAGAGCGTATACTCAGATTTTTCTCATTCAGAGTAGCTGAACACAGTACACAGAAGAATATAATTCAACACACTATTATTTCTCACTCTCTAATATATTTCCTGTTACATTTCTCCTTCAAACACCATTACATATATATAGGAGGTGTTTCCTATTGACCATTTTTGGTCCAACAGGCCAAAATCGGTCCCCTTCTCTCCCTGTTGTTCTGAGCCAATTCATTTTTTGATTTTGCACAAGTCTAGAAATTTCTACGGACTCTACAGGCATTTCTATGGACTCTGCAAGCCCATTTCTACGGACCCTGCAGAGAATTTCTACAGACTCTGCAAAGAATTTCTACCGACTTTGCAGGCAACAAATGGTTTCCCAACACTTAGGCTCAAAATGGACAAGTGCTTGGTTCAATAGTCTGGTTCAGTCGTTTTGGTTCAAGTGCTTGGTTCATCGCTTTGGTTCAACGGCAAAGCTCATCGGCAAAGTCCAACAGTCGGTTCAATAGCTTGGTTCAAAGGAATGGTTCAATGAGAAGGTTCAATAGAGTTTCCCGAAGGACAAGTGCCCTTGCGGAGGGCACTTGGTCATCGACAGTACCGAAGCAAATTTCCCGAAGGGCACTTTTCGAAGGCAATCGAAGGAAAAGACAAGGACATAATTCCTTCGGACTTTTGTACGATGGAATTCCTTCGGACAAAAGGTCCGAAGAAATTCGGAAGGGCTATGAACGAAAAATTCCCGCGAAAAAGGACTTAAGGCCAAGGCAAAGGCATAAATTGATTTCTTTCGGACTTTTTGTCCGAAGGAATTCCTTCGGACAAAAAGTCCGAAGAAATGCCGGAGAAAAGGCCGAGGGAAGAAAACCCGAAAGTCAAACGAAGTGGTCGAAACAATTCTTGTGGACTTTTTGTCTGCGGGAAAAGTAGCCCAGAGAAAACCCGCGGGAAAGTGGCCGTGTGAAAAGACCCGGGGAAATAAGCGAAAGGCAAAGGAATAAATCCTTCAGACAAAATGTTCGAAGGAATTCCTTCGG
The DNA here is from genome assembly GCA_037957365.1 of Torreya grandis. NCBI lineage: Eukaryota > Viridiplantae > Streptophyta > Pinopsida > Cupressales > Taxaceae > Torreya > Torreya grandis. Next base: position 5,752,774 of record JARHVA010000046.1, read on the forward strand.
ACATTTTGTCCGAAGGATTTCAAGAGAAAAGGACTGAAGGAATTGCAAAGGATGGTGACATCTCCGAAGCCGTCAATTTCAGAGAAATAGACTAGCCGTTGGTTTTCAAACGGTGACGGGCCCGCGAACATCAATTTTACAACAGAGAAATAGCCGTTTGATCTTTAAATTCTTGAGCACCAACCAGAAAAGAGCCCAGAGAGCAAAGAGACAAAGAGACAGAAGCCAGGAAAAGACAAAACCAGGAAAAGACGATGCCAGGAAAAGACAAAAGTTGGGAATGAACTCAACGACCTGCTAATAAAAGAGCCCAAGGAGCCAGCAAGGCCGAGAAGATAGCCCTCGAGGGCCGAAGGAGCCAGAAGAGACAAGGCAAGGAAAAGACAAAAGAGCCAAGTGCAAAAACAGACAAAATAGTCCAAGTAGCGAAGGAAGGCGTCGACTCAAGGAGTTATTCCAGCAATTGGAGCAGTGCTTGCCAAGTGGTCATCAAGGGACGCACACAGTGAACGGCACGACCCATTTTTCTCCATTTTGCATTTATGAGCAGACAAACCACGTGGGTGCCTTCAAGGAGTAGTTTTGTTTGTGGACAAACGCCGCGGCCTATGTTCTTAAATGCCTGAAGTTAGAATCGGAGCCGACACAGCATTTATATTTCAGTGGTTTCCTCTTTCCAACGCCCTCGAAACGTACATGGGCCACTTGTCAAAGGGCGCCAAAAGTCTTTTCAAAAGAGGCGCTTTTGTTCTCTCTTCTCCATATATATATTGTAACTTCTCATTTCTAAAAATCGATCTTTCACATTGTAAGGCGAAGCCCTGGCAATTTTCACCTGGAATCAATAAAAAACGCATTTTACCTCTATTCTGGTTAGATATCTCTCTGAGTGTGTTTGAGTGTTAGTCTTGTGTTCAGTCATTGCGTCCTAATGCTTTCACAGGGTTGACACCAACGCACCTGGTATCTATAAGGCGCCATTCCTACAGGTGACAAGAAGAGTTGTACATGGAGCGCAGAGGCAGAAGGAAGTTACTAGACAGTGTGCTTTTCCTACAGCGCCTATGGTAAGTCCTTTTTTCTGTGTGTTTTATTAAAGCCTCCCTGTCAAGCTTCCTGCAATCTGGGCTTTTTACCAAATAAAGTGTATGTATGTGTTCTTATGGTTCAGAGTGTGAGTGTGAGTAGGTCAAAATTATTTGGTGCATCACCTTCTTAGATTAGGTTCTACTTTTCTGTAATCCTTCTCCCTTTTCAACCCCCGCATTATATATATATATATATATACTATGTTACCGGATACGCCCCTCGCAGGCCCTAGGAGCGCGAGGATACGCTGGTACGATATGGTACGCGGCCGATCCGCGGGGGATACGGCCAGTGTACGGCGTGCCCCCTGCGGATATGGCCGGATACGTCCATGGACGTATCCGGCCATATCCACAGGGGGCAGGCCGTACCCTGGCCGTATCCCCCCCGGATCGACCGAATAAAAAAACATTTTAATTTTTTTTCACTTTATAACAAAAAAAAGAAAACCCTAATGCGACCGCGCCTCCGCGACTGCCTCCACACCTTCGCGACTGCGTCCACGAGACCCGCGACAGCACCTGCGCGGCCGCGCGCTCCCTGCCGGCTGCCGCCCTGCCTGTTGGGCACAAGGTTTTCCATTTTTAAATTTCTTTTTTTTTAATTTCTAAACTGACAAACTGCCTAGGCCCTAGGGTTTTAATATTTTATAAATTTATTAAATTATAAACTAAATTTTTATTATGTAGTTTAGTTTTTTTAATTTTATTTCTTTCTTTTACTTTTTTAATTTTTATTATTACTTAAAAATTTAAAATATGTTTGTTTTTAAATTTTAGTCTTTAGAGGTATAATATATATTAAGTATTAAATTTTAATTTTAAATTATTAATTAGTTTAAAATTTTAAATATAAACTTATAAAGTATAATTATTAAATTTTAAATTTTAAATATTTTGTGTTTATATAACTTATTTGAAGTTATTTTGTTTCCTCTATGCATATTATGTGGTTAATTTTGTTTATATGGCTATATTTTTATATTTTTAATTTTTTTTATATATTTTTGTACGACTGTATCCAGCCGTATCCAAACCACCAAAAAAAAAATTGACGTATCCCCGTATTCGATACTCATACCCGTATCCGTACCTGTATCCGTATCGGCAACTTAGTGTATATATATTATATATATTAGCAACTTACTGGAATAACTCAGATGAATCAAAGGGAGCTAGCCCTTACCTAGAGACTCTCCCCCTAGTTTTGCCTTGCCCACAGGCAAGAGGGGAGTTTCCATTGTTGCATGTGGAAGGCAGGAGCTCAGTCTCATGTCCAGGGTGCAATCCACTGTGTCAACAGTTTTTGGCACGCCCGGTGGGACTCAGTTTTTACACTTAGTAAAGTCTCAGAATTGATGCTGGCCCTGTTACAGCAAAATCAACTATTTTTAGCATCTGGCAACTCCACTGGTAAGAGCTTCATTTTCTAATTAAAGACCAGTCTAACCTCCTATGCCTAAAATCACCGCGTGGTCTACTGCTAAGGGTGTCCCTTTTGAATTCATTGAATTGCCTTTGAACTCAGCAAAGCGACTGAGGTTTGAGAGGACCCATCCTTATTCAGCAAACCACTTTCCCAAACCTGCTATAAAGAACACCTACGCAAGAAGGCCGCGGTAACATCCTGTCATAGCTATGGCATTACCCTTTGTGACTTTTCGTGGTCAGACTCCTTTGAATCTCCAACGTTATGACCCAATTCCAGGAGCAGTCCTCAAAAGTGTGCCTCCCTTTGACGGAGAGGGGCCCATTACAGTTATTGAACACATCAGAAATATTGCTAACCTTTGCAATATTCACAATGTCACTGAGGAAAATATTGCAATCAAATTGCTGGCGTTGTCTCTCAAGAGCAAAGCTCTGGACTGGTATGGAACTTTACCCATAAATTCAGTCGGTTCCTGGAATGAATTGGGCACTCTCTTGATGAACCGATTTGGGGAGAAGAGCGACAACCTCTCACTTGCCGAGTAGCTGACTACAATGAAAAGAGCTCCACACAAATACATGCACGATTTCAACACTCGTTTTCAGAAGACATGGGATAGAATCCCTATTTTGGTAAAGCCCACTCCTAGCTATGCTTTCTTGTATTACTTAAGAGCATTGAACAGCGATATCGCTATTATGATACAGTCCATGGGAGGACGTGCTCCCTACCACCTATGACATAGCTATAGCGGCTGAGAATTGCCTAGCATAGGCTGAAAAAATAGCTCCTAGACCTCATATGCCACTTTTTCCTGAAATGTTGCCTCTAATTCAGACTGTTGCTCCCACCTTAGCTCTTCTACCTAGCACAGAAAAACCAGCTGCTACTTCATCAAATGAACGGACATAATTCCTTCGGACAAAAGGTCCAAAGAAATTTGGAAGGGCTATGAACGAAAAAAACCTGCGAAAAAGGACTTAAGGCAAAGGCAAAGGCATAAATTGATTTCTTTCGGACTTTTTGTTCGAAGGAATTCCTTCGAACAAAAAGTCCAAAGAAATCAATTCCTTCAGACAAAAAGTCCGAAGAAATTTCGGAGAAAAGGCCGCGGGAAGAAAACCCAAAGAAATGCCGAAAGTCAAACGAAGTGGTCGAAACAATTCTTGCGGACTTTTTGTCCGCGGGAAAAGTTGTCGAGAGAAAACCCACGAGAAAGTGGCCGTGTGAAAAGACCCGGGGAAATAAGCGAAAGGCAAAGGAATAAATCCTTTGGACAAAATGTCCGAAGGAATTCTTTCGAACATTTTCTTCGAAGGATTTCAAGAGAAAAGGACCGAAGGAATTGCCAAGGACAGTGACGTCTCTGAAGCTGTCAATTTCAAGGAAATAGACTAGCCATTGGTTTTCAAATGGTGATGGGCCCGCGAACGTCAATTTTATAGCAGAGAAATAGCCGTTTGATTTTTAAATTCTTGAGCGCCAACCAGAAAAGAGCCCAAAGAGCAAAGAGACAAAGAGACAGAAGCCAGTAAAAGACAAAACCAAGAAAAGACGACATTAAGAAAAGACAAAAGTTGGGAATGAACTCGGCGACCTGCTAATAAAAGAGCCCAAGGAGCCAGCAAGGCCGAGAAGATAGCTCCCGAGGGCCGAAGGAGCCAGAAGAGACAAGGCAAGGAAAAGACAAAAGAGCCAAGTGCAAAAACAGACAAAACAGTCCAAGTGGCAAAGGAAGGCGTTGACTCAAGGAGTTATTCCAGCGGTTGGAACAGTGCTTGCCAAGTGGTCATCAAGGGACGCAAATAATGAACAGTCGACCTATTTTTCTCCATTTTGCATTTATGAGTAGACAAACCGCGTGGGTGCCTTCAAGGAGCAGTCTTGTTTGTGGACAAACGGCGCGGCTTATGTTCTTAAACGCCTGAAGTTAGAATCGGAGCCGACACAGCATTTATATTTCAGCGGTTTCTTCTTCCCAACGCCCTTGGAACACACATGGGCCACTTGTCAAAGGGCGCCAAAAGTCTTTTGAAAAGAGGCGCTTTTGTTCTCTCTTCTTCATATATATATATTGTACCTTCTCATTTCTAAAAATCGATCTTTCACATTGTAAGGTGAAGCCCTGACAATTTTCACCTGGAATCAATAAAAAATGCATTTTACCTCTATTCTGGTTAGATATCTCTCTGAGTGTGTCTGAGTGTTAGTCTTGTGTTCAGTCATTGCTTTCTAATGCTTTCACAGGGTTGACACCAATGCACCTGGTATCTATAAGGCGCCATTCCTACAGATGACAAGAAGAGCTGTACCTGGAGCGGAGAGGCAGAAGGAAGTTACTAGACAGTGTGCTTTTCCTACAGCGCCTATGGTAAGTCCCTTTTTCTGTGTGTTTCATTAAAGCCTCGCTGTCAAGCTTCCTGCAGTCTGGTCCTTTTACCAAATAAAGTGTATGTATGTGTTCTTATGGTTCAAAGTGTGAGTGTGAGTAGGTCGAAATTATTTGGTGCATCACCCTCTTAGATTAGGTTCTATTTTCCTGTAATCTTTCTCTCTTTTCAACCCCCCCCATTATATATATTATATGTGTATTAGCAACTTACTGGAATAACTCAGATGCATCAAAGGGAGCTAGACCTTACCTAGAGACTCTACCCCAAGTTTTGTCTTACCCATAGGCACGAGGGGAGTTTCCATTGTTGCGTGTGGAAGGCAGGAGCTCAGTCTCCTGTCCAGTGTGCAATCCACTAGGTCAACATTTCCTATAATCGGGGATTCCAAGATCCCTACAAATCTCTCCCAAATAATCTCCAAATCATATGCAACATTATATTGTTATTCCTAACAACATAATATCAACTATCTAATATAATCTTACCGTATTAACCATATGGTTACTAACAAACCTATAGGTATTATTTACGTTTAGGTAAATAACCTACCAAATGTAAATAGTATTTTACCTAATGTAAATACTAAACTCTAACAGTCCCTGTTCAGGGCGTAGGGTTATTGGCATGGGGGTTGGGCCATCGACATATATAATACAAAGTCATTATTCCTCTCATATCCTTCTATGCTGCATTGTGGTATGTATTTACTGTTTTGTAAGTGATGCTACATGGTAGTGTAGTTTTTATAATAAACATTATGGCATCATGCCTTTAAGAACATTGGGTCAAGTTAAAGTTAGTTCAAAAGGGAATGTCGGTCGATAATACTTATTGACGATGACACATATGATGGAAGCTTAATGGGTCAATTAATCCATGAAGCAGATGAATCTAATCAGCTAAGACTCGATCTTGAGAAACTTGGCAGTGATGGAAGTAGTAGATAGATTGCTTGATCATTTACCCAAACTCCTTACTAGGGATTATATCGTCTCGCAAAATCTCCATGTCAAGCGTGAGCACGAAATACATCGACAACAAATTTTACAATGGTACAAGGAGAGGTGTTGTCTCAAAGAGGACGAAATATCTAAAGATTGACATCGAACTAGAAATGATCAATGCCATTGAGCCCAAACAAAGGTAGGAGAATAAGCCAACATGGTAGGGGAGTGGACCAAGAGATTCAACGGTTTACTAGACTCTTGCAGCAACAAGAGTGAATATAGAGGTTGCAAGAAGTGGCCACCTCTAAAAACCCCTTGAGGCAAGTACAAGACATTAGCAAAAGCCAAAGTCGAGGCTAGAGCCGAAACCAAGGGTGGATTTCACTAGTATTGGAACACCATACACCACTCACAAGTACAAATGGGTGGAGACTGCGAGGCAAGTACCCCTTTTAGAGGAAATGTTGACCTTGTTGACTAGATACAACTCATTAAGTCTTGCAGAAGAGTCCACAGAAGCTAGCAAGGATTGGACGGAACCCCCTCCGTTTGAGGGAAATCTAATCAAAGATGAAGTCTAATAATGAATTCTTCATGAAATAAGAAAGAGCCTTGTATAAGACAAACATCCAAGAAGTCAAAAACATATTTATTGAAGATACAAAGCTTACTACACTGAGACAGCTTGAACAAGTGGGAGTAGTACAAAAAATGACCCTGATAGTGAGCAAGATAGTGTACGGATTCTCACCGAAGAAAGGGTTGAGCATAGGGATGTGTCTAATAGTGTTGAGAAAGCAAAGGAATTTCTAGTGCATACCTTCTTAAGGAGGAGAATCGTATTCGAAGAGATAAGTCAGGAGCAACCTGTACCCATAGCCATGGTTACCCCATAAATTCCATCTCTAGAAAAGTAGAAATTTTCCCGAGTACTGTATTGAGAGAGAAAAACTCTTTAGATACTTGGTCCACAACTTTTAACCAATGCATACGGGCACAAGTTTTATGGATAGCAAGCTCGGTAAGCCTCTTCAACCTTGATCTTGTGTCTCCACGTGGCAATATCTTTATGTAAATCCTCATTGAAATGGGACAACCCCAATTCCTGTGAGGAATGAATGAATTCACAATATGATGCCTCATGGACCTTTTGGCAAAAAAACACTACTTATTTGATGTAAATTCAGAGGAATGTAACAGTCCATGAAATGGCTTCCCTCCACCAAGGAATCCAACCTAACTTTCCGGAAGGACGTGGAGCAAGGTTCCAAATCCATTTATATGAGAACAAGTCCATTCATGATTAAGGGGAACTATGTTAAGGTAAAATTGAGACTTAACCTTTTTCACCTAAGGTGTCAACCACTTAATACCAAACTTGATGGGGAGATGGCTAGATAACGCAACTCCCGAAACAACGCTAATGAGCCAACCAAGATTATTTGTCAAGAGAAAATGTTTTGTTCTATAAATAAGGCTCTATCTAATCTTTTCCTCTACCCTATCATTACCTTGTTTGAGGTTTGACTACAAAAACTATGGGGAGTTGGAGGAGCAGTACTGGTGGTCGTTAGGACCAGACAACTCAAGCTTATTGCACATGTAAAACCATGGCTCTCTTTCACCGATGCACCACCGCATCAGGAGGATCCCCTTTTTATCTTCCCTAGATTCAACCATGTTGAAATCACTACACAAAATGCTATTGGAATCCGAAAAGTGTCAACAATACACGACAAGAATGCCACCCTTTCAACAAAATTATTGGAGGTGTAAATGTTGGCAAGTTTGAGGGAACGGCCATCAAAATAAAAAAGGGTCCACACAACTCGATAAGTGGGGTCAGATACCCAACTGACAGCATGAGGAGGCAAGTTAGGTGCAATGAGTTTTACCACTTCATGTCTATTATCATGATTTGAGACATGGCACAATGATCTCGACAAAATAGATTTGGCGGTAGAATGAAGTAAAAATCCCGAGATTTTAACTCTTTGTAAACACAACACTTTCATATTATCAAAAAAAATGACAAGTGTCTACAAACCATAAAATTATAAGATGAGTCAATAAGGCCACAAACATTCCAAGAATAAACTATCATTGGGAAACATCAAGGTTCATGTTGGTCCCATCATCCACGACATCTAAAGCGGAGAAGCTATTAAACAAGTATGCATGTTTATTACTACGCATATAGTCATCAAGTTGGAAAGTATGTCGCTTTGATTGAACATACTTGCCATCCTCAAGAGGTGGACTGGATGGGATACAAGAGTGGCACATAACCATTTTGCATTAAAAAAACATTGGTTTATTGGTTGAGCCCGATTCTTTCACCTCCAAAGGAAGTTATGACAATTGAGACACAAAAACTTGGCTCTGAGGACCTGAGAAAATCGTCCCCACCTATGGGGTGCACGAAATGGGTTGTGTCCCCTGAGAAGCAATGGGAACCAGCGATTTGCTTACCATAGTATAACCACCTATGGGTTTGTACACAATAGTTGCTACTTTGTCCACTCCATGACCCTGTTGGTTGGCCTATTTGTTGTTGACCTTAGTCCACCCATCTGTGGAAGTAGTAGAATTTTGAATTTCACTGCAGGAGAGGTTTTGGGTTGAGTAGCAAGACACAGATACCAAATTTGATGGGATTTGCACAAAATCCGATTAGATCCAGATTTTTTGCCTAGACCGGATAAGTTCATCTGGGTCAGCCCCTTTTTTTTTTTTTTAATAATTTTTTTTATTTTTTAGTTTTTTAGTTTTTCTACAGAAAAAATGCCTAGAAACCATAGATATTATATAATATTAACATTTTTTATTACTTTATTAATGTTTTTTATTGTATTTTTCAATTTTGCATATTTATAAAACCATGCTCACACACACACACACACACACATATATATTCGATATTGCATTTTTTCCGAACTTTATCATGAATTCTGTATTTTTGGATTTTTTGGCCCTCACGAATGGATCCGGATTTCCGAAATTGGTAACGGTGGCTAGACATGAGTTACCCTGTAATATGCTCAAACACAACTCAGCCCTTGAATTAAAAAACCAGCAATAAGGAAATCGCCACACTTAAGGAGAATTAAAAAAGGAGAGATTGTCCCATTTAAAGAGGAGTGCCACACTTAAGGAGCATACACAACGTTAATTAATTAATAAATAGCATTAATTAGAAGGAAGGTCGCTACCCTTGGAGGAGACATCTTTTGATAGAAGGCTATGAATGTATTAATAATCAGCAATTGGTAGGAAGGGAATCATCAATCATGCATTCAACTTTATAACCGTGTACAACCATCAACTTTACCATTGCTTTAAAGGATGAAACCCCTTAATTGTATAACCAGATTTCAAGGACAAAAACCCTTGTCATCTCACTAACCCAAGGACGAAACCCCTTGAGGATTTACATTTTATTATTTGAAATCTGAAACTCTGAATACAATTTCATTTTCTTATTTAAAATTATTAATTCAAGTGCAAAGTCTATATTTATAAAATATTATCTTAAAGAGAATTCCGGGAAATCCAAATTATCATATAATATTCCAATTAGGAATATTACATAGCCATGAGAGGGAATTCACAAATCTTGTGGTTCAAGGCTTGACACTGAAAGCAGGGGTTAGGCATGTTGATATACAAGACATGTTGCAATATGCGCTTGTCTCCTATCTAGATATCTATCATTTCCTTGAGATCCTTGGAAAGATGGCATAATATTTGCTCTACCCATGGCAAATGAAACAACCTAAGGGCTTTATTAATTGGTATATGAAACCCCAAAGAGGCAAAGGCAGACCTGGAAACTGTACTTAGATTGGGGTCCTGAGTTTGGCTTGTCTAGATTAAAAAAGCCCTAGTCCAATGGGATAAAATTATCAGGGTGTTACGGAGAAACCATAGGCCATGGGCTATAGTGGCTTTACAGTGCGTAACATTGGAAAATTTAAAACAAAAAACCCTTTGGTTAAGATTTTCACACCCTCGACCTTAACACCATAGGATTCCCAGTTATGATGCACCCAACTCTTAAGCATATTCTCGGAGGGGATTCGGCCAACAAAATAAGCAACCAAAGAGAAATTCTCAAACCAATGACACGCTGTATCAAATTCAGGGCATTCTAAAATAACGTTTGGCATAGAGTCGACTGGAAGGGATTTGTTACCTTGTGGAATGCTTTCAGTACAAATTTCCTAGCTCATTTCAGTGCCATTGTTGTTCAAAGCTCTGCCGGATACACCTGCATCAAATGTTAAATAGACTTGACACCCAAGGGGCAGTTTAGTCATAGGTTCAGTGCAATGAATGCAACACGAATGGAATCCTGCCTCCAATGGCAGAATGAGCGGCTAGGCCAAAAGTATGAAATCCTAAAACCTCAACTTTCCAAGGACTCGAGTTTAAACATCTTTTGAATATATATTCCAACTGTAGCCTGGATGTTACTAGTGCTTGAGGGTCTGCTGCTGTAATGATAGCACCTAATTCATCCCGTAAACTGTTTTTAAATTTGTAAATGGCCAAAAATACAGAAATCAGTTATTCTCTATTGGGATAGAGTTTGTAGTGTTTGTCATATTTTGAGATTTATGTTTGAGCGGTTACCAAAATGGCAAAATGTTATGCTGCATCCATGTCCATAGCTCATAATATCTTGTATTAATGTTCTAAATTTAAAAAGGCTGTTACATGTAACCTCAACTGACCCACGTTGAATCAATACCCCTATCTGGGCTTCTCGTTGCTTATACCTGAAAATAGAATAGAATAATTGCCTGTCTATTGCCAACATATCCCTTGAACGACTTGATTCACACACTTGTCTATTGCAGATAAATGCAAGAAGTTTAATGTCCTTTGACAATGAATCAAGCTTCAATATACTTCCCAATAATGGCAGTAAAACTATCACACAATATCATCATCTGTGTTAGCATGAATATAATCTGTTTTTCTTTGCATTTTTCTATGAACCAGCCAAATCTTCGAAAAGACTGCACTTTGAAGTGCATATAAATAGCTTGTAGTCAATCCAAATTTAACTGTATGCAAAGCAGAGTGACCTACGTCTCGGGGTTGGGGGGACGGGGACCGGGTTTCTAGGACGGAAAAAAAATCCTAGATTTTGGGGACAGCAGGGAGACTGCTATTAAAATAATATATATAAACTATTAATTAAATATTTTTACTTTATTCGATGAAATTTAGGGGTTTAAACTTTATTTAAATTTTTATAGGGTGCTTTTGCAATTAGGGCTCAATGTTTTTGTAAAAATAACATTGTTTTTTGGGTCGGGTGGGCTGGTGGGAGGGGGGGTGTGGCCACGGGGAAAGGTGTGGGTGTCGGTTTTAAATTAAAAGCGTCAGATTTTTTGTTTAATTAAAAAAATTGAGGGCATCCCCTTCCCATCCCCCCATCCCTGAAACGTCCAGGATATCGCCAAAATCCAGGGGATGGATCGGTACCTAACACTGATGCAAAGCAAGTTGGTGATCAATGACTCAAAAGGGATAATGACTTTTCATTCTGCACTTCTCTGCCCACCCTGGTTGCTGAGTCTCAATTGATCATCAGATAAAAATGATCTTGTATGCTTCCTGGATAAATGTTTTGGTTTTTAAAATTATTATATTTGAAATATTTTGTTTCTATGTTGAAAGTTATTTTGTTTCTCAATACTTTTGGGGTTGAGCTTAACTCCCTTTAGCCCTTTTCAGATAACGTAATAATAGCATTAACAATTTTTCCTTATTTTTTCACTTGGCACAGATAGTTTCGGATGCAGGCCACTCAGCCAATGAACCAGGGATAACATCACAACTAGTAGCAGCAAATGAGCGGCTTAAGGAAGTACTAAAGAAAGGGAAGTAATTGGCTCTTATAATAAGTTCATGCTGTTATTTATTAACAAACAAGTCCAAAACAAATGAGAAAATTGGAAAGTCTTTGTTTCAAGGAAGAATTCCAATACTGTATTTTATTCTATGCCAAATCTTCTTTTCCTATAAACATAATGATTCTGACATGTTGCAAAGAGATCACGACTCTGTCACAAGATACAAACCCTGCACCCATCGATGCTGAATTTTTTAAAGTAGCACTCCCGTAGTCATTTATGTTGGACTAACTTTGTGCTTTGATTCAATTGTTCTCTTTTCATATTCATGATTACGTTCAAAAGGCACATACTATGTGCTCCAAATGACCAAAATTATACCTACTTTAAAACAGAAACATGTCCTTAGTGCTTGATTTCAATTATTCAATCATACCTTCAAAATTAAATTGGAATGGTTGCGCATGCTTAGTTCTGTACTTGTGGAATCTGAAAGCCTTGTAAACTTTTGATATTATTGATTGCATGCCAAGTGGTCCGGTTTTACTTATGCTGTTTTCCTACGTTAATAATTAAGAATCTGGAAGTTTCAATTTGTATGGGCTTTGCTTATTTACCGTTTTCATTGAAGGTTTGTGTTCAAAACTCGAAAATTATAAATCTAGAGACCTCATCTTTCTTGTACAATATTTAATGCAATCTGTCTGTATAGGATTGAATCTGAAAGTCTTGTGTTTTTCTCAACATATTTGATGCAATCTCGCAGGAATTCTTTTATGGGCCAATTTAGAGTAAGATGCATATGCTAGTACAATTTATAATACAATCTGTTTGTAAAGGAATGAATCTGAAAGTCTCTGTTTTTCTCACCATTTGTAATGCAATCTTGTGAGAATTCTCTTACAGTCCAATTTAGAGTAAGATACATATGCGAGTTGTAAATACAATATATCATCTTCATTTATTTATGGAGTTCCTTTTCTGTCCATATAACCGAGCAGCAGACTCACCTGCCTAAGGAAATCGAACTTTGAAACAAATCCGTTAAGTGTTAAACAAGTTTTTCTTTGATCTGCAAATGCAATTGCATACATATGATGCGGATTTATGCCATGACGGGTACAATAAAAGAATGCACTGGCATGGAATAATAGTAGGATAGAATCAGAATACATCAATCAGCCCTTGTTCCAAGGAGATTGAGTCCAATGCACCACTTCTGTTCAACAATCTGCCTAGGTAAAAAAAAAAAATACACGAATAGGGACCTAAAATGAATTGTGATTGTATGAATGATAAGTACATATGTTCAAGATAAATTGGTAAGTATGCCCTGCTACATTTTAAGATAGCCTAAGTGTAATAAACCAAACACTCTAGTTTAAAAGGGAAAAGCATATTAAATTTTGGTTATAATATGAGAAGAAAATGTGGCAATAGTAGTATTATAATGTAGCATGTTATCATGAATTTTGTGTCATTACTCTTGTGCAATAATATTATTGAGAAATGGGTGTGAACCTGGACAAAGAATGAAACTGATTCAACTCAATCATCAAGAATCAAAAATTTCAAAAATGTACTTCAACAGATAGCATCTATATGTTAACCCTGCAAACGTGGTTGGCTTTGTTAGGAAAATGGGTTAGTGCTCACATGTTTGAGCAATTATATTTGTATGTGTGGTTGTAATAACAACTCATTATTTGAGTTGTATTAGTTAGTTTATCATTTGAGTAATTTGTGAGAACAAATCACGTAGATGCGTAGGAGAGAATAAAGTTACTAGAGATCTTAGGAATTGAGTGAGATATTGTTGGGATTAGGAGAGAGAATAGGGATCTAGATGAGAGTAGACTCCGCGTTTGTAAGAGATTCTACTTCTATATATGTAATCTCTCAGTGTTGTAATGATGTCCCGAATGAATTAGAAAAGAAGATTATTGAGTCTTTTGTGAAGCCTTCATATGTGTTTAGATTATGTATGATTTGCACCTTTTTTTATCATTGGTATCAGAGCTAGTGTGAGTTTGTGAGAGTCTAAGGGGCATAGACACTAGGTCTAGTTACATGCCTCGTTATGTGTTTTCTAACCCTATTTAGAAAATTTTAATATATTTTTTAAGTTAGGATTGAGGTAATTTGCATTTTCTTCACGTCTGTGAGTTTTGTTTCTACCATATATCATTAGATATATCAACACTCTTCTTGCAACGATGTGATCTTGTCAGTTTTGATTATGCCATACGTGTGTCGTTTATGTCAATTCGTATGCAGACAACACCATATTTATAGTTGCCATTTATTTTGTAGTACTTGTGTATATTCTTTAACTATAGATACGAAAACATCTCCACATGTTGATTTGAATACAATATGCATCTGTTCACTGCCAAGTCTATCCGCATAGCATTATTTTCACATTATCATATTCATGATAAGTTTTGTGCTATCGAAGGTCAAGTAAATCATATCAATACATAACACTACTAGTTTTTTGCACAATTTGATTCAGTTTGGTGAGGCCTTCATGCATCATTTTATATGTTTTAGGTGTTGTGTGTTCCTCCCCTAAGAAATCCATTCATATCCGTGGAGTAGGCAGATCCAGTGCACCATCCAAACCACCTTGCAGACATATAGATGTTTTTGCCACACAAATGTGATCATTCTATCAAGCATGTGGTTCGTCTTTGTACTCGATCCACGTGGAGCATGTCAAAAGCATATTAAAAAACCGTAAATGTTGTTATTTCCATTGTTGTTTTTTAAAGTCAAGTCATTTGATATATGTCGTGACAGTTTGGCATTTGGTTAATACTTTTCAGGGCAGCAATTCACAGATTGTATGAGCAAGTCAAGGCTAAAATCAACACATGAAGGGCTATCCGAATGTTTTGGGAGTGATATAGGCATCAAACAACGTTGCCTTCTATCATCAACTTTATTTGGGTTTTACATTGATAAGCTAGAGGATTGGATAAACAAATTTAAAGTGGAGGGCGTCCCCTTGGCAACCTATGTGGTGAAACTTTTGTTTTATGCTGATGATTTGATCCTAATGGCAGAGACAATCCAAGATTAAAAAACCATCTTCGAGCTTGAGTTATTTTGTAAATAAGTAGGGATGCAGGTAAACATTGAGAAAACCAAAATTATGATTTCATCAATGAAAAGGAAGCAATGACACCTTGATTTTCAGTGTGCAGAAGGTTTCCTTGAAGTGGTGACAAAATACAAGTATCTCGACGTGGACTTCATAAGAAGCTCAAATGGGATACTTGCAAGATGAAAAGAATACAAGATGGTTGGAGAGCTTTCTATGCGCTTCAAAATCGATGTAGGAATGCTAAGTTATGGGACGGGAAAACCGTTAGGTTCTTATTTGGGTTACTTGTCACACCAGAGATATTATATGGTTGTGAGGTGTGGGTTAGTGGAACAAGCTTGAAATGGAGGCGAATTGAAAAGATTCAAAAGTGTCTAATCACAAACAATTTCAAAAGTAAAGATTCAATTCCATATAAAATTATGTTTGCCGAGACAAGTACTTTCCCTTTAGGGGCAATCATTATGACTAGGCTATTATGTTATTTGAAAGAAACAGAAAGCATGAAGACCACCAGATCGCTGAAGTCAACAAAAGAAGAAGAGTTACACAGGAGGAAGAACACTCGAATGAAGTAGAACCACAAGTGGATGAATTAGGTGGGATATCAACCTAACCGAATGTCCAAAATGTAACAAAAACAAAGAATTACGTGAATGGAAAGTTTAAAATGGTAATGTAGAGGAAAAGGATAAGCAAGAAAAGGCAACACTATATTTTATTGTTCAACCCGACTTACGAGCATAGTGAAAAAGCATATATAGGGGCCAAGATTAGTTGGAGAGAAAAGATCCTCATTGCTCAACTAAGAAATGGTTCTCATAGGCTTCGGTGCGAGACAAGGAGATGGATGAATCATAAGGAGTAGTGGGACAAGAGGGTTTGTGTTCTTTGCACCATAAGGGCGGTCGAAACAGATGAGCACTTCATCCTTGAATGGCCTCAGTACATGAACATATGAGCCAAATATGTAGAAAATTTAAGAGTTCGTTGCATGCTAGATACATTTAAGGAAAAAAATTAAAAATGTTAGAGGAGATGTTAATTCAGTTCAACAAATGACAAAGCAATGTTCTAAAAGGTGTCTCGTGTCTCGAGAATCGTTGATTATGTGGTGAAATTGGTGGTCTCATACACTGGTCGATCTCATGGACGTAATTAAAAACATTTCATTTCATTCATTTCAAAGTTATGTTGTTTTTTTAAACAAATATATAGTTCATTAGAAAATTATAGATTTTTTATTAGTTTTTAGGTGTGCCAATAAGTGAGTTATTAGGTTGAATCTCACAAGTGTTGTTTTAGCAGTTGAGTTAGAAATTTTAGTAGTTAAGAATAGTCAGTTACTTAAATTATAGTGGTTCCCATGTCTAGATAAATACTAGAAAGTCGTGTGTCGTAAAATAACGTCATCTTGTCAAGTTTGTATAAAGCACGCATATGCATATTGTTAAGATCACTTTTGTCATGTCATCAAAAGTATGCCCGTCAAAAGTCTTCAAAGTCTCTTGTCCTTAAAGTTTCATTGTTGTACTTTTTTTGCCAAAAAGCATAGTTTAAAAAAAGTGAAAAAAAAAAAAAAACTTAAATTTCAAATTGGACCATTATTGGTGTAATCTGACGTCCATATTGAGGGGGAGAGTATTTTCTCAAATGAAGCTTCAAGTCTTATTTTGCTAAGTAACAACAAACAAGAGGATTGAGGCAATGAAGGAAGGAGGACGTTCAGTGTCCTCTCGCTAGTGACCAATGATGGCACTATGCAATGATATTGTGGCATGATCTTTAGTTGTGTTTGCTTTTCATTGTAGTGTGGTAGAAAATAAAAACAAATTAAGTATTCTTGTTGTTGACCAAATTTTGGTCCTACAGGCCCAAAAAATTGGTCTCCATTTGGAATTTTCTTTGGTGGGACTAATTAGTCAGTCTCTAATATCTTCTCCTTACTACAATTATCGTTTTTTCCCTTTGTCAAAGCCCTGTTCTACGAAAGAGTCGAGTGATTTGAGTCCTACAGGTTTTCGGGTTGACATGGAGGCTCATTTCGCTTCAGCAAATTACATTGGACAAGCCTTTTTGGCAAAGAAATGGGCCATTTCAAAGAAATGCAAGTCTTTTACAAACACTCCGAAGGGCAAGTGCCCTTGCGGAGGGCAGGAAGGTGCCAAATGGGGCCGTTCAAGCAGGGTCTGAAGGACATTTTTTGACCCAAGGTGCCCTTGCGGAGGGCATGGAACACATTTTGAAAAGAGATCAAAGAGAAGGCCGAAAGGGAAGTTTTCCTTCAGAAGAAATGAAAAAGCAAAATTACAAAGGACTTCTTCGGACTTTTTGTCCGAAGAAAATCCATGTGGAACCAAAGGTGAATTCCTTTGGACAAAATACCTGAAGGAATTCCTTCGGACATTTTGTTTGAAGAAATTCACAAAGGCCGAGACTTTGAAAAAAAGATTTCCTTCGGGCAAAATGTCTGAAGCAATTCCTTCGGACTCCTGAAGGGCAAGTGCCCTTTCGAGGGACTCTCGACTGCCGAAAAGGGACCTTTTCCACTTTTTCGAAGGGACACCTTCCCTTCGAGAAGGTTCATTTTGTAAAGGCCGAAGGAATTACCAAAGATGATGACGGGCCCGAAGGCGCCAACTTTAGCATGATGAACTAGCCGTTGGCAGTTTAAACGTCTAGTGACGTCCCCGAGAGCGTCAAATTTGAGATAGTGAAATAGTTGGTTTTCAAATGGCATAAGCCCGACGGAATTCAAAGGGACATAAGACCTGAGGACAAACTCAGCGACCCATTGAGAAAGGAGCCCAAAGAGCCAGGGGGAGACGAAAGATAGCTCGAGAGCTCAAAATCCAAAGAAAGAGACAAGAAATAGCAAGGAAAGAGGGAACAAAACAGAGAATCCAGAACATGGCCATGCACACATATGACAACATTTGAAATGTTCCAAAGGATGCACCCATCGAAACACAGACACGAATCAGATCAGCGCAAGTGGCAAAAGAAGGTGTCGGTAGGAGAAGTTATTATCGCGGATGAAACAGTCCTTACAAAACAGTCATCAAAGAGCGCAAACAGTGAGAGCGTGCCCTATTTTCTTCGATTTTACATTAATGAGCAGACAATGGTGTGAACTTCATTTAAGAAGTGACCTTGTTATTCAAACAAACGAAGCGACCCATGCTCTTGCAATGACATTTAATATAGGTTGAGCGCCAAAGTCAAGACTTGCGGCATCTACATCATGGTTATTTCAGGGCTTTCTAGAAGGATGACACCAGCATGATCAAATTTCTCCCCCTAGGTGTTCAACGCAGCATGGGCTACTTATTCTGGAAAGCACCAAAGTCTTTTCCTTTTATGCTATATACTTTAACCTCTCGACAGAGAAAGATGTCTCTCATTTTGTAAGGCGAAGCCCTGCCAAAATTCACCTTTGATCAATAAGAATGTGGTTTACCTCTATCTGAGTGGTTATGCTTTTGAGTGTGTCTGTGTATCAATTTTGTGTTCAGTCATTTTAACTTGATGCTTTCACAAATTGACACCAACACACATAGTGTAAACAAATCACCATTTCTACAGGTTAACAGGAAGTGTTGCATCTAGAGCGCAGAGACAGAAAAGGGTTATTAGACAATGTGTTTTCTACAGCGCCTGTGGTAAGTTCATTTTCTATGTGTCTTCATTAAGCCCATTGTTAAAGCTCCCTACAATCTGGTATTTTCATCAGATAAAGTGTATGTTCGCCCTCTTCTGGTCTGAAGTGTGAATAACTAAGTAGATCAAAATTATTTGGTGCATCACCACTTAGATTAGTTTATGTTTTGGTTGTATCCTTCTCCCTTTTCACCCCCTCCCCCTCCGCACCGCCCCCCATTGTTAGTAGTAAAAGACTTCAGAGATGCATCAAAGGGAGCTAGCCCTTATCTAGAAATTCTCCCCTCATTTTTGCCAGACCCATAGCAAGAGGGGAGTCTCCATTGTGCTGCGTGGAAGAGAGAAGCTCAGCATTCTATCAAGGGTGCAATCCACAGCGTCAACACTTGTTCAAATTTGTAATAAGTGAGCATAATTTCTATGTATTTTCTTATGATTTAAAGATAGTGATGAGAGTTGATAAAATTACTACAGCATCATGATATTGAAGTTGTTGGTCAATCCCAGTAAAACCATTATGTTTTGGTTGTTGGTCAACCACTTATAAAATCATCTTGTTTTGGTTGTTGGTCAATCCTGATAAAACTATCATATTTTTCTTGTTGGTTAACCACTTGTAAAACCATTCTTGAGGTTGTTGGTTGCCTTGAAAAAACCATCTAGATAATGAGCAAGCATCAAAGCAGCACATTACAAGTATAGGATTGATGTTTTCCTCATGTTCGCACCAAGAGGGGAAATGTTAGAAAAATGGGTTAGTGTTCACATGTTTTGAGCAATTATATTATTTGTGTGTGTGGTTGTAATAACAACTCATATTATTTGAGTTGTATTAGTTAGTTTATTATGTGAGTGATTTGTGAGATCAAATCACATACATAATGTGTAGAAGAGAATAAAGCAACTAGAGATATTAAGAGTTGAGTGAGATAGTGTTGGGATTACAGAGAGAATAGGGATCTAGATGAGAGTAGACTCCAAGTTTGTAGGAGATTCTACCTTTATAGATGTAATCTGTCACTATTGTAATGATGTCCCGAATGAATTAGAAAAGAAGATTATTGAGTCTATTGTGAAGCTTCATGTGTGTTTAGATATGTATAATCAGCCCCTGACAATTATTGTTGTCAAGTATACTTTAAATGAGAAGGGCTTTAAAAATTAACATGGTTTAAATCCAATCATTTTGGAAGGAAAAAAAATGGTGTAACAAACTTAGGAGAACAAGGAAGATGGCGCGACAAACTTAGAGTAAGGAAATGCTAATAGGACTTAAGTTGTTGAATTGTGCTTTGCAATGCACTGGGAAATATTACAAGGCTATAAATGGTGCAAGAGAATTGGTTCAATAATTGAATTCTCAATATCCTAGGTGCAAATATAGCCTAACACGAGGTTCTTTTCCAAGACTTGGATTGCAACAAGATTTGAAAAGATATATGTCGTGCTAACTTAGAAGCATAATGCAAATGTTGCAACAAGCCATGGAAGCCATCAATATTAGAAATCAAGCTCTTTATAATCCATAAGTTTGGATTTATTGATATCACCACCCAAAGGAAAATGAGGTCAACCCCAAGTGGTTTTTCTATTTTATAGTATAAGTTTGACAATTTTTATTGATTTTACAAATCTATATAACTTTTAAAAAAAGGCTAGTTCCCCTTATTGGCTTAATGTCAAAATAACTATGTAATTTAGTTAGATATGATTAAGGACTAATAAATATGGAATAGTAGAATACAAATAGACTTCAAATGTCCCAAATTGATTTGTATGTCTCAATCCATGATAATTAAAAAGAAAATAGAGTGTAATGTTAATAAATGAAATGATTTCATGTCATAAATATAATTGAAAGCCTATGCATCATAACCATTGAAAAACTTGAGTTCGGGTAATATTTAATTTAATAGTGATGTTTTCTCAATAATGGGTTTAGGAGAATATGTCGGTAAATCAGAAGGTTATATGGTGTCCTCTTCCACATGAAGTAATAAAACTAAACTTTGATGGTGCTACCAAGTGCAATATAGGGCTTGCTATATTTGAATAATTGTTAACCAATATTTATCTTTGCATTGGATGTAAGCAACAAAACAAAAATCAAGCTGAAGCTCCGACTATGGTCAAGGGCCTTTAGATTACTATCATTCAAGGTTGTAAGAATATTTTGATCAACACAGATTCCCATATTGTCATCATTGTTGTAAGGAAAGCAATGTCTCATCTTGAAAGCTATAAGCCATAATCGAGGAGGCCAAATGGTTAACAAGGAAATTCAACTATATATTCTTCCAACATTGTTTAAATAGAAGGTAATGAAGTCGATCTAATAGCCAATTAGGGAGTTGGGTTTTTGAATTGTAAGGAGTCTCAGATAAATTTTGGATTTCTCTTTACCCCAATGACTTTCGTAGCCTCTTAGTGGGGAATGGCCCCTCAAAATCATCCTTCACCCTTTCTTGTTGATATGAATCTCCTATCATTATGTTATTATGAAGATTTGCCCTGTAAAGTGTCTTATTGCTCTTAGCCCCTTGCCCCTACATCATTATGATGATATAATCATCATTATGCATGGGGTGCTGAGGTGGCTATCGGTGCAATGTCACACCCCCTTCCTTCTGTCCCCCCCATCCCCAACCCCTATTTTCATTACGCTTTTCACTCCTATGTGGATTTTTATTTCTAGTAGGAACATCAGCTTTCAATCAAGGGGTTGTTTCCATTAGTCCTTACAGCATTTCGAATAAATTCATCCCATTAGGGGTTTTTGCACTTGGTTATGCTTTTTTAAGGGATTTTTTCCAAAAATAAAAGAACCTACTTCCAAATTTGCACTCTAGACTTGGCTCCTCTCTTTTCCAACCTATGGCTTCTCGCTCTCTCCAATAATGTGTGGTTAGTAAATTTTCAATGAATATGGTTTTTCCCTTCCCTTTATCCCTCATGTTTGCTTTTGGGGGATGGTGTTATTGGGGTTTTATTTTGAGCAAAGGCATTTGGGGATTGCTTTAATTTTAATAGCTGGGTTTTTCATCTCTCTGAGTTTTGTGCCCTCATATTCTCCTCCTGCACTAGCAAGAGGTTGTGTTCTCCCTTTGCACCTTATTACTCTTTTAATCTATGTTATTTGTTTTTTAATATAGCTCTTTAGATGTCTTCTCCTCCAAGTGCAAGAGAAATCCTAGACTAGACCACATCCAAGACAACGCTAAGGTCTCATGTCAACTCTTGATAGCTCTTCCATGGAGAAATATGAAAGAGGACCAAAGCATAGTTTAGAATCACTACTTCCTAAGTACAAGAAAATTTTCCTTTTAAATTAATAATTATCTTGAGAACCCTTGCTTGAGAATTCAGTTGGAGTGGGTTTAGAAATGTGCTAAGGAACTGGACACAAAA
The DNA here is from genome assembly GCA_037957365.1 of Torreya grandis. NCBI lineage: Eukaryota > Viridiplantae > Streptophyta > Pinopsida > Cupressales > Taxaceae > Torreya > Torreya grandis. Next base: position 5,774,678 of record JARHVA010000046.1, read on the forward strand.
GAGATTATGGATACTGACGCAGCTTTAAAGAGGATGATGCTTCATCTTTAACAATCAATTAGCAGAGGAATGTGTTTGATATGGTGAGAAAATTGTTAAGGGTTAATATTCTTTCCAATGTTGATGGACATCTTTCTCATGCATAACAACAATAACAATATTAAGGTGGTGTTGAAAGAAGCGAGGTAGCAACACAATTATGACATGCACTTACATGGACACATGACCTTCTGAAAAAGAATATGGAGTTGGTTTTGTAGATACTTAAATTTGGTATTAGACACTTTGGCACCCTTTGATATACTTTGAGAATGCATACACATGTGACACTTGTGCACACTTTCCCCTATCTGTCTACCCACTTGTTGCCTTAACCAACCTTATATTCTAGCTATACTTATTTAGGTTCATCCCAATCTAAGCAAGAACATTCCAAAATCTTAAATAAGAGCTATGTCATATTCCAAATCATTGATTTTCACTCCCAGGACAATATTGGTAATAGTTGGACAATTGTGGTTATTGCAGAGGTTTAACTTATGTCAACTGTGCCTTGGAACACTTAACAACTATTTTTCAATTTGAGAAGTCTTCATTCGATTGGGCTAGACACATTTTATGGGTCAGTTATAGTAGAAAATATCAAAGAGTCGGCTATAAATGCAAAATCAATCCTAAGGCTAGACTTACTTGGTAACGTAGTAACTACTTAGCAAGTGTATTGAGAAATCAACTAGTACTCTCTTGAGACATTATCAAAAAGGCATACATATCGAAAAACCCCTTAAAGGAGCAACCTTAAAGCCAAGTTTGAATACACATTCAAGTCAAATTTGCATGGTGTTAATTGTCGAAAGTCAAACATTGCATTACATTCTAGATTGATCACAATGCTCCACACACATACATAGTTGGGAGAACTATGTGAAATTTGAGCCTTCTTTGGTGTATTGAAACATATGCAATGCTTAGTCACTCAACAAGGAGTGGTTGGGGTTGTCCAACCAAACATACTAACCCCCTTGTCAAGGTCATCTCATGGTTGAAAATGAGATTAGGGTTTCAAATGAAGGAGGAAAACAAAGCTTAGGACACATGACCAAAGGCAAGCACACACATAGGCAATATCTACATGCACATGCACAATGATTTGAGGCATAATAGACCTACATAGTTTATAAGGATGTCGGCAGAATTAGAACAATACCAATCGCCACAGGGGTCTCACTATTACCAACAACATCCAAACAAGGTTTGAGCTATAATTTCTTGATCTAAGTAGTGATAGAGCATGCACGGAATATTTTTTTAAACAAGTGATGACTGTTATGAGCAAAAAAATACAAAAATAAGTTAAGTATATCTCCCCTATATTGCTTTGTCAAGTTCAAATCTTCTAAGTGCAATATCAATCTACTCCATTTACAATTCAAATTTGTAGGTTATTACTATATTTTACATGATATGAATTAGCTCTCGTTTTACATAATTTAAATCATATTAATCCAAAATAAGTAAACAGGTTTGATCACATTAGTATTCTAAAAAATAATATGGAGTTGGTTGATCACATTAGTATTCAGTATTTAGATGAGGCAAAGAAGCCCATTACTAATTATTGTATTATACTGGGTTTAGAAGTTAAAATCATTTAGAATGAAAAATCGACTAGGCAAATTCACCATATACTTTGTTCAAAAATGACCTTTAAAAACTTTAAAACCTAGTTTTTTAAAAGAGCTTTGTAAAATTAATTGTGGGTTACACATGACATTATTTAGGTGACGGAGAAACTTGCTCTACTAGTGTTTGCATGTTTGTCTTGAATTTTTTTACCTTGTCTCGCCAGGTTTTCATACCGCCTTTATAGGATCTCAAAGACTAAGCTCGCATTTATTTATTTATTTCCACCCTTTGGGTTGTGCAGATCGATTCTCTTTAAATGGCCCTTGACCAATCTTTCACAATAATTATTGCTAGCGTTGGAAAGGATGGCGCCAACATGAGCTCAAAATTTTGTTTGGAAGGTTTATAATGAGGAATTTGTTTTGATAATCCTCCTCAGCTTCTTGTTTGTTTACAATTAGATGATGTTGATAATGTGGGTAGGTGGTATAAAAATAATTCTCATTGCTCACTATGTTAGCCACATCCCCTCTGAGGATTCCCTTAATGCCTGATTCAACACCATTGGGAATGTTTGGGTCTTCAGGTTACTGGTGTTTGTAACCCCATTAAGGGATTTTTTTTCCTTCAAGTAATCCTCACAAGTGCAGGGTCTCCTTTTTAGGTCGAGTTATTGGTTCCTTAGGAATACCCTTATGATTGTGTCCCCTTGGTCTTGTAGTTTTAAAGTATTTGAGTAGGCATCCATTAAGGTGCCTTTGTGGGTTGAGCTTCCAAGTCTTTTGCTTCTTCTGCGAACTTTTCTTGATGAGATTGTCAAACCCATAGGGCGGGTGCTTTGTCATGAGATTGATAAGTTTTAATTTGCATGCACCAATAAGCATGTTTGTGTCGTGGTTGATTTGACAAAGGACTTGAATGAATCCATTGATATTCAAGTTGAGATGGAATGATTTTCACATAAGATTACCTACTTCAACCTCTTGAACACTTATTTTAGGTGTCAGGCACCTAACCATAGGATTCACGATTGTCCCCTTATTGTCCACTCAAAGCCCTCTGTTAAAACAATCGCCATCTGAAAATTAAAAGGTCATTGAAAATAATGATAGGTGGACTATAATGGCTAACAAGAAAGTTGCCACGGGGAACAAGCTCCCTAAGGTGGCCCTCACTTCTCCCATTAATAAGCCTCATCAGGATGTGAAAAAGATGTATAATGTTTCCCCCCCTCTAGTTAGTTTGCCATAGTCCAAAAGTGATTTTATGGCCTCTTAGAGGCAGGTTTCTCAAATTAATCACATGTTAATAGTTACTTCTTGTGTTGGGATACCCTTTGCAAGCATTCCTACTATGTAGTGGTCGCATATCCCACCTCATAGTGACAATGAATCTCCACAAGAAGTGAATGGGGCCAAAAATCACTCCATTTCACTTGGTGATTTTATTTTACCACACCAGCAATCGTTATTGGGTACCAATTTTTTTGTGCTTGGCTCATAAGAAGATTTAGAGCATGGGCAAGGAGAATTATTCATGGATGATTAATCTCAATGAATATGCTTTGAAATGTTTGAGACCTCATAGAGTCCTCCCACAAATTCTTTGTACATTCCACCTATCAATAGTTGGATGTTGTAGACTTCATTTGTTTGCAAGAAGTTAAGATTTTAAGATTTGTTCTCCATTCTTCTTTGAGAAGCATATGCCCTGACATATCTCACTTTTACTCTTTGCATGCTAATGGGCATGGCAATGCCAGTATTTTAGTTCCACCAAATTTTTCCTCTTTAATTATTGCCTCAAGAGAAGATCTGTCACATCGAATTATTTGGGTATTGCTTAACATTGATGGTCATTCCTTAGGGGTTCCTAATGTTTACGCCCCCAATGATATGCTAACAAAACGGTGTCATGGAGATGGCTCACTAATTGTCTGCTTTTTTCCATCTAACTAATTTATGACAACTTTAATATGATCGAGAGTGTCGAGGACAAAGTTGGTGCTCTCCCAATGAGATGGTCTATGGGAGAATGTGAAGTGTTGTATTATTTTAGACACCGATGGGTTTGGTGGACCTACTCTTCAGGTGAAATTCATTAAGTAACAAACCATGGTTCACGTGGTCCAATTGTCATGTCGTCACTAATTGAGTCCTCAAACAATAGCACCAAATAATACTTTATGCGTTCATGTGGTCCAATTAGTGTGTCGACACTAATCGAGTCCTTAAATGGTAGCACCATGTAATAATTTATGAGCAACACATTTTTTCCCTTTGTGTTTCTAATGGGCAACTTGTCATTGTCCATCTGAAATTTTTAATCTCCAATCATAGTCCCATCACCTACAGATTGGAGTGGGTTGACAACCCTCTTAAAGTATCCCACAATCAATTCTTCTTGAAGACGTCTCTTCTCAACCATAATGCCACTATCCAAATCATTGCCAAAGTTTGGAATTTGGCTCCACATCCTCCGTACACTACCAACGAGATAGAGTGGTGGAATGATGCAATCAACCACATCACTGCCTTCCTCCACCACTATGGTAAGCAGATTGTTTGAGTTAGGAATCAGGTTGATGGCACTATCATTAAGGAATACCAAAGGATTTCCTCCATCTTTCATCAAAATCCTTTCAACTCTCATCTTCAAGCCATGGCTTATTTTCTCAAGCACAAGATCAAAATTGCATATAGCCATGATGCCAAAGGGCACAAATCATTGCTCATTTACATTGGCCCAAGATTGGGGACCGTTCCTCAAAGGATTTTTTCAAATCTCTCATGACCAAACAAGCCAAGGAACAAATCGAGACCACCAAGCTAGCTCAAAGGTGTCTCACCAATGTACCAAAAATCTCCTCAACCTTCTTGGATCACTATAAGTTAATGTTCCAAGTCCATCAAGATTCGTGGAAAGAGCACAAGCTTTACAAGAATATTTGGATGTGGTGCCTCACAAGTTAAGTTCTTCAACTCAAAAACACTATGATGCCTCTCTCTCTTGATGATTTTTTTGACATAATGCAAAGCAGGGTCAATGATAAGGTCTCAAGAGTTTATGGATTTCCTTATGAATTTTATAAAGCCACTTGGCAATTTGTGGGGATTGACTTTCTTCAGGTATACAAAGAAGCCCTGCAAAATAAATCCTGAGGAGTTATCATTAATAAATGCAATATTAAGTTCATTCCTAAGACTGGTGATTAGGAAATCATTACCAATTGGCCTTGATCACCCTTGTGAATGTGTCCCATAAAATCAATGTTAAAGCCTTGGCGAATTGCCTTAGCCATATCTCCATGCAATCATCAAGCCATACCAAATGATTTTCATAAAAAATAGATACATAATAGATAATATAATTTAGTTTGGGAATGAATGGAGTGGGCTCCTGCCTCTCGCAAAAGGACTATCTTTATCAAGTTTGATTTTGGAAACACTTATGATTGGATTGAGTGGCCCTTTGTTCTGGCAATGCTTAAGGCCCTAAATTATGGTCAATTCTTTCTCTCAACAGTTCAAAATTTGTTCTCTAAAGCATCAACATGTCTTACCATGAATGGGCACAAGTCCAATAACTTTGGACTTCTTCACGCCATTAGATAGGCTTGTCTTCTTGCCAATGCTTTGTATGTTTTGGTCACCAAAGTGTTTTGTTATCTACTCGCTCACAGAGCATATCGAGGGCTTATCAAGGGAATTGTTCTTCCTAATCACTCCTCTTAACTCATCAATGGGCATTTTGTATATGACACTTTCCTCACTGTTGACAAGAAATAAGCCTCCTTTGAAGAGGCACTTTGATGCTTGTATATCTCCTGCAAAGCTTCAAGGTCTAATTTGCAATGGGTCATAACCCAGGACCATAGACAAATCATGATGCCCTTGCCTAAGTGGCTCCATCCTTATCACTAAAAGTGGATATAGAAAGGGAAATATTCAAATTTGTGGGTACTCCTTTTGCTTTTGATTGTTCTCCTTCATAACTATGGTAGTATGTTATTGACAAAGTGGAAAAGAAGATTTCTTATTGGATTTCTAAGCCTCTTTCTCTAGTGGGTAAGTTCCAGGTTTTTAAAAAAATCCTCATAGCCACTCACGTCTACTATTCTTCATGTTGGGCCCCACCTAAAGCCTCATATGATAAATTACCAAAAGTGATTAAAGATTTATTTGAGCCAATGCTAAGCAAACTCAAGGATTCCATAGAGGTATTTGGTACATATGATGCCTTTCTCATGACAAAGGAGGAATGGCCGTAATTGATGTTTATAAACAAAGTACTGATCTATGTGCCAACTGGGAGGTTAGGGTAATATAAGGAAATGAGGCGTGGAAAGTCCTTTTAAGGCACTACATTTTTGCAAGCATCCCTTATGGTAAAGTCACATGGAAGAACATTAGTTTTCACACTCTATTGATTACCACTACCCACATCAAGGTAAAAGGTTCTTTTATGACCAAGAACATTTGAAAAGCCTTTGAAGTTGTTAATCCTTTTATTAAATGGGTTGGGGATGGATTTCACATTTGTCTTTCTTTTAATGACCACAATATCTGGTGGTTCCTTATTGTGAATAATAATAGTCTTCTTCTAGTAGATATAAGAAGCATAAAATCTCTACATTTTTTTGAAAAAGGAATTCACACAGTTAATAATTTGACTTCCTCTTGAGATTGGATCCCATGGCACTTGATAACTAAAAAATTTAAGCTACTTAATGTTGGAAATTTGAGCAAGGTGATAGTTGACAGCATGGAATTGTCATTGATGCCATTGAGATTGAAATTGGTCAAGCATTAATGCCAAAGGTTGAGTGAGCAGAAATATGATGTATCTCAGGTTTGTGAAGTGTTTTACTTAAAAAATGCAATCGAGTTAAGTCTAAAATACTTGAGTTGAGTAGATTTGATTAAGGGAATTCTTTCAGAAAATGTTAAAGGCAATTCTGTCGGGAAAATGGACTAAGTCGTTGTCGGACAAATTGTCCGCAACAAAGCTTCCGAAGGAAATGAGCGCCACTTGGAATTCTTTTGGAGAAAGTGTCTTGGAAAATTCATTTGGAGAAATTGTCCCTAACAAAAGTTCCAAAGGGTAAGTGGACCGTTCAAAGCTTCTGAAGGGATCTTTTTCAAAATTTCTGAAGGGTAAGTGGACCGTTGCAAAAGTTTTGAAGGGATCTTTTCAAAATGTCGAAGGGTATGTGGACCATTGCAAAAGTTTTGAAGGACAAGTGTACACTTGCGTAAAAGCTGAAGGGTAGATTGAAAAAAGTTTGAAGGGTATCTTTTGAACGTTGCAAAGGGTAGACTTGCGGACAAAAAGTCCAAAGAAAAGACTCGCGGACAAAAATTCTAAAGAAAAGACTTGCGGACAAAAGGTTCGAAGAAAAGGCTTGCAGACAAAAAATTTGAAGAAAAGCCTCACAAACAAAAAGTCTGAAGAAATGCTTTGTAGACAAAAATTCCATGGAAATTGTCTCTAAAGACTCTTGAGAAAAATCCTGCAACAAATTGTCCGAAGAGAGGTCACTTGCAACTTTTCCAAAGATAAAAGTGTGGAAGTCTTATAGGGCATTCTTAAAGGGACAAGGCATGTTAAAGATCGAGAAAGTCTACAAGGATCAACGGTGCAAAAGCATTACAAAGATGCCAAAGAAAATGAGATCACGTCAACATGCTGAAGTTTAACACTAAAAACAAAGGATAAAGATTGAGCTTATTGAGGATAATCTAAAGGAGCGGAAGCGAACCCAAGGTATAGAAAGTAGTGAGATATAAAAAGGGAAGAAAAGGAGATCGATGGTTAATGGGATAGTAATATCAAGCACGTGCATTTGATAGGTGTCAAATGATCATAAGAAAAGATTCGACAAGGAAAAGAACATGAACTTGGTGCGACAAAGGAATTTGAAAAAGCCTGCAATAAATGTCTTCCAACTATCTACATAAGAACAAATGGAACTAGGGTTGAACTCGATATATCCTCATAAAGCTCGAGATATTTCAATCGAAGTGATCAAGGAAGTGGTGCAGTTAAGTAGAAATGCAGGTGCCTACGATAGTAAAGGTGTTTTGAACGTTGCCATTTGAAGCATGAATCGAGACATGAAGTCAGAGTCACATTAAATGCAGACCAAAAGTGATCAAGGAAGAGGTGCAGATAAGTGAAATAGAAGTATAGATGCCAAATACACTAAAGGAATTTGAATATTGCCATTTGAAGCATGAATCGAGACACAAAGTCAAAATCACATTCAGTGCAGATAAAAAGCTTGAACCGGTTAAGATGAAGTGTGAACATTTCATAGAGAGAAAACTCTAAGATGCATCTGTCTATATATGCTACGAACAGATCATTTTAATGTGGTTGTCTTTCTACTGTTGAAAAAATCTTGAGTGTTAACTCAAAACTGTCAAAAAGGACATATGCAGATAGTGTAAAAGGGGCAAAGGAAATGAGGTGTGTCAAATTATAATATATTCAGACACTAAGAGAGAAGTCGAGAAGACACACAATTAAGGCATAGTTATAGACTAGACTTGTAACAAAAAAGTGTACAAGATTCATTCTGAATCACTTCTATAATTTTTGGAGTTGTAGCTTCATTTCTTTGATAGGTTGGTGCCATCAGAAAAATTGAGTTGAAGCTCAATTAGGAAGTTGACGTTTCCTTAGAGTGGGTGCTCTTGAATGTAACCAGTGAGGTTTGTCTGTGAGACATTTTTCTGTGAGGCTAGATTAGAATAGTAGCTTCTAACAACTTTTCTCACCATGGTTTTTCCCTCTGGGTTTCCACGTTAAAATCTAGTGTTGAGAATTCTTGTGTATGTGTGTGATCTCTATTCTATTCTTTACTTTTCATATACGTTGAGTATCTAGTTTAAAAGTTATAAGAACTAGGTTTTAACTAATCTACTGATTCACCCCCCTCTCAGTAGATTGTGTGTTCAACAATTGGTATCAGAGCGTAGGTTGCTTAGGAGAAGCTTAATCAACTCAAGTAGATCGTGGTTAGTGAACACAATGGCCTGCCAAGAAGGATCTTCATCAGACAAGGCTCCTCTATTCGATGGGTCTAACTAGGCCTTTTGGAGCATAAGAATGGAAGCATATTTATCTTCCCTAGGGTTTGATGTATAGATGTAAGAGGTAAATGGTTACACAACTCATGTTGTAACTCCTGCTGATTAGGTGGCCAAAAAGGCTTATGAAAACAATGCCAAAGCCTAGAATGCCATTCTCTATGGGTTGTCAAACTCTAAGTTCGTCAAAGTTATGGACTATCAGAGTGCAAAAGACATCTGGAACAAGTTGAAAGGTATCTATGGAGGAGATGTTAGAGTGAAATAGGCCAAGCTGCAAATGCAAAAAGGACAGTTTGAAAGCCTGAAGATGAATGAAGAGGAGAAGATAATGGACTACCTCCTTAGGGTAGATGAGCTAGTAAATGCTATAAGAGGACTTGGAGAAACAATAGAAGAGTCGACTATTGTTAAGAAGGTTTTGAGATCCCTTCCATCAAGATATGAATCTAAAATTCTAGTCATTGAAGAAGCAAGAGATTTGGACAGGCTCACCATGGATGAATTACATGGAACTTTCATAGCTTACGAAATGAGGATGGGAGAGACATACACAGTCAAGAGGGAAGCAACGTTCAAAGTAGTAAAATCTGCAAAAGAAGAAACCTCTATGCCCGATTTTGAGGAGACTGATGGTGAAGAAGCAAATTTTGTTATAAGACTGAAGAGACGATCTGGTAAGTATAAAGGAAAACTTCTATTCAAATGTTTTAACTGTGGCAAGGTAGGACACTTCACTACAAAATGTCCATTCACTAGGAAGGACAGTGGCGAGCAAGTTGAAAATGTCAAAAAGGTAAAATCGTATTATGCTAACAAGAATTTTTTTTTCAAAAACAAAAGGGGTTTATATACAAAAGAATAAAGTGACTCACGAGAAGAAAGCAACAGTGACATCTTTAACGATGAGAATGACTGTGCCTTTCTAGTAGAGGGAAATGAGTTTCTATTTATGGCAGAAGAAATCACTTCCTTGAATCAAGAATAAAATGAATATGAAGATTGTGATGAAGGAGAAGAAGGTGAGATAGATCTTGAAGGTGAACTGGTGTGTGCTCTTGAAGAAATAAAAAAACTAAGAAGATAAAACTCAACACAGAAGAGGAATGAGAAGGAGCTTGAAAAGGCTAACCAAAACTTGTGGGTCATAGACAACGGTTGCTCAAAGCATATGACTGGAGACAAGACCAAATTCACCAGCTTAAGCAGATGCAAGGAAGGGACTGTCAGTTTAGGTGATAATACTATAGTCAGAATAAGAGGCAAAGGAACCTTGCACATAGATAGCAAGCTTCCTATACATGACATCCTGTACGTTAAATGACTTAAACATAATCTATTAAGTGTAAGTCAGATGTGTATTGCTCAAACAACACTCCAAAGAGAAAAACTTGTGGGTCATAGACAATGGTTGCTCAAAGCGTATGACTGGAGACAAGACCAAATTCACCAGCTTAAGCAAATGCAAGGAAGGGACTGTCAGTTTGGGTGATAATATTGTAGTCAGAATAAGAGGCAAAGGAACCTTGCACATAGATGGCAAGCTTCCTATACATGACATCTTGTACGTTAAAGGACTTAAACATAATATATTAAGTGTAAGTCAGATGTGTGATAATGGTTATGAATTCAAATTTTGCGTTACACGTTGTAAATTGAAAAGAGATAGAAAAATTGTTGCACAAAGAAGAAGAACTGAAAGCAACATATACAACCTGATTGAAGAAAATAATGCATGTTGTCTCATGGGAAAAGTCGATGAGAGATGGTTATGGCATAAAAGAATGGGTCATGTCAACTTCGACAATCTAGTCAAGGTAAGCTCTAACAAGTGTGTTAGACATATGCCCAAAATTGTCAAACCTACAAACGCACATGCAGAGCATGCCAACAAGGAAAGAAGACAAGAGTCAGATTTGAAACAAAGGAATACATGACCTCAAAACCCCTATAAGTAGTTCATACATATTTATGTGGTCTTACTAGGAAAAAAGGATCCAATGGTGTATACTACTTTTTGCTATTTGTAGATGACATCTCAAGGATGACATGGGTAACCTTATTCAAAGATAAATCACAAGCCTTTGAGAGATTCAAGATCTTCAGGGCCATGGTTGAGAATGAAATGGGAAGAAAAATCAAGTGTTTAAGATTAGACAAAGGTGGAGAATTCACCTCCAGTGAGTTTGTAGAATATTGTGAGAAGCATGGAATTAAGAGACAATACTTTGCTGCATGTACTCCATAGCAAAATGGAGTTGTAGAAATAAAAAACAAAATAGTGAAGAAAATGGCTAGAATAATACTAAAAGAGGCAAAGCTTCCTAATGGATATTGGAAAGAGACAGTTCAAACAACAATATATATCCTAAACAGAGGTCAACTCAGGGTAAAAAGTGATAAAACCCCATATGAACTGTGGTTTGGAAAACTTGCATCCGTGAAATACTTCATAGTGTTTGGAAGCAAGTGCTACATCAAAAGAAAGGAGGCCAAACTGGGAAGTTTCGATTCAAGATGTGATGAAGGAATTTTTCTTGGATACTCCACTCACATCAAAGCCTATGTGTGTTATGATAAACAGTTGCATAAGATAGTGGAAAGCATCAACATAAAGGTAGAAGAAGGATTCAAATAAATTGAGCCAAATGAGGACATCAGAATTAAAGAATCAGAAGAAGTATAAAATGAAGAAGAAAACAGTGAAGAGGAGGAAGAGAAGAGCAAAAAGGCATCTGTAAGGTTTGTTCAAAAAGAACATTCCAAGGAACAAATAATTGGTAGCAAAGACGAGGGTGTTCAAACCAGGAGAAGAGCTGTAATGAACAAGGAGTAAGTAAAATTTGCTCTACTTTCAAAAATTGAACCTAAGACCTTCAATGAAGCCAGCAAAGATGAAAACTAGCTAACAACCATGGAAAAAGAGCTTAGCTAAATTGAAAAGAATAAAACTTGGGAACTAGTTCCCAGACCCTCGAACAGGAATGTAATAGGAACTAAGTGGGTTTATAGAAACAAAATCAATGAAGATGGAGCAGTCATAAGAAACAAAGCTAGGCTGGTGTGCAAAGGATATGCACAAGTAGAAGGCATAGATTTCAAAGAAACATTTGCTCTTGTGGCAAGACTGGAAGCTATTAGAATGTTCCTGGCATTCACTATTCATAATAAATTCAAAGTGTATCAAATGGATGTGAAGTCAACATTCCTAAATGGGAACTTAGGAGAAGAGGTGTACATTGAACAATCAGAAGGATTTCAGTTAGCGGAGGAAGAAAGTTATGTGTGCAAACTAAAGATAGCTCTGCATGGTCTGAAACAGGCACCAAGAGCATGGTATTCATGATTGGTTCAATACCTGCAATCATAAGATTTCAAAAATGGGTGCACAAACAACAATCTATACTTTAAATTAGAAGGTGAGCATATGATGATTGTTGTTGTATATGTGGATGACATTATCTTTGGAGGTGGTGATAGTAACATGTGCAAAGAATTTGCCATGCAAATGCAAAATGAGTTTGAAATGTCAATGCTGGGAGAACATTCCTTCTTCCTTGGTTTACAAATTACACAAACTAATGAAGGGATATTCATATCTCAAGCAAAGTATGCAAAGGAGATGCTCAATAAATTTATAATGGAGGACAACAAACCAGTTGGTACTCCCATGATGACTGGTTGCAAGCTAAGCAAGGAAGATGGGTCTCCTGATGTAAATAATATGATGTATAGATTAATGATTGATAGCATGTTATATCTAACAACATCAAGACTAGACATCATGCTAGTTGTATGCATGGTTGCATAGTATCAAGAAGCCCCCAAAGAATCACATGTTAATGCAGTAAAAAGAATTTTTAGGTACATCAAGAGCATGATGGAGTTTGGGTTGTGGTACCCAACTAGCAAGGATCCTACTTTGGTTGCATATACTGATGTTGATTGGGTAGGAAGTGTGGATGATAGAAAAAGCACAAGTGGTGGTGCATTCTTTTTGGGTAACAAACTTGTGTCTTGGCTAAGCAAGAAGCAAGAATCAATTACACTCTCGACAGCTGAAGCTGAGTATGTTGCAGCAGTTGCTTGTTGCACTCAAGTCTTATGGATGAAACAAACTTTCAAGGATATAAAGGTAGAATATCAAACACCTATCTCTATTTATTGTGATAATTCAAATGCCATAAATCTATCCAAGAATCCAATGATGCATTCCAGAACCAAGCATATATCAATAAAATATCATTTTTGATAGAAAAAGCAACAAGTTGGGAGGTCACCATGGAATATGTGCCAACCAAGGATCAGATAGCAGATATATTTACCAAGCCTCTTCCCAAGGAGCAATTCGAGTATCTAAGAGAGAAGTTGGGAGTTGTAGCTCCCACCCCATATAACTAACTTCCAATGATACGTTAGAAGTCTAGGGGGAGCGTTACACACATTTTATTAAGCTCCTAGATTAAGAGTAAAGGCAATCTGCTATGTACCTTACACATCATCTATCATCTGATGTTAAGGAATAAACTAAGATATGCTAGATCTGGATTTCTATGCCAATCTATTATTGATTGGTCTTTGAGACCAATGCTATATCCAGGATCTCTTGAAGCATATGAAAACCCGAAGAGTCATAGGAACAATTTAGGTCAGTGTGCATTATCCAAAGGGGAGTCTTTTTCATAATGCTCTATTCAGACAGCTCCAAGAGTCAGAACAACTTAGCAACAGTATGTATTATTAGTTTAGCAAACACTCTTTGTCATTAATGTCAAAGGGGGAGATATCAGAATAAGAGCAAGTAAGCAGAATGCGAAGAGTTTTTGAGGATGTCTTTAACTCATTGAGGATGTTTTGCCATCAATGACAAAGGGGGAGATTGTTGGAAATTTGAGCAAGGTGACAGTTGATAGCATGGAATTGTCATTGATGTCATTGAGATTGAAATTGGTCAAGCATTAATGCCAAATGTTGAGTGAGTAGAACTGTGATGTATATCGCTTTTGTGAAGTGTTTTACTCATAAAATGCAATCAAGTTAAGTCTAAAAGACTTGAGTTGAGCAAATTTGATTAAGGGAATTCTTTTAGAAAATGTTAAAGGCAATTCTGTTAGGAAAATGGACTAAGTCGTTGTCGAACAAATTATCCGCAACAAAGCTTTTGAAGGAAATGAGCGCCACTTGGAATCCTTTTGGAGAAAGTGTCTTGGAAAATTCATTCGGATAAATTGTCCCTAACAAAAGTTTCAAAGGGTAAGTGGACTGTTCAAAGCTTCTGAAGGGATCTTTTTCAAAAGTTCTGAAGGGTAAGTGGACCATTCAAAGCTTTCGAAGGGATCTTTTTCAAAAGTTTTGAAGGATAAGTGGACTGTTCAAAGCTTCCAAATGGATCTTTTCAAAATTCCAAAGGGTAACTGGACCATTCAAAGCTTTCGAAGGTATCTTTTTCAAAAGTTTCAAAGGGTAAGTGGACTGTTGAAAAAGTTTCAAAGGGATCTTTTCAAAATGTCGAAGGATATGTGGACCATTGCAAAAGTTTTGAAGGACAAGTGTACACTTTCAGAAGAGTCGAAGGGTAGATTGCAAAAAGTCTAAAGGGTATCTTTTGAATGTTGCAAAGGGCAGACTTGTAGACAAAAAGTCTGAATAAAATACTTGTCGACAAAAATTCTGAAGAAAAGACTTTCGGATAAAAAGTCTAAAGAAAAGCCTTGTAGACAAAAAGTTGAAGAAAAGACTTGCTGATAAAAATTCTGAAGAAAATCCTCGTAGACAAAAAGTCTGAAGAAATTATTTGCAGACAAAAATTCTGTGGAAATTGTCTCGAAAGACTCTTGACAAAAATACCAAAATAAATTATCTGAAGAGAGGTCACTTGCAACTTTGCTGAAGATAAAAGTGTGGAAGTCTTATAGGGCATTCTCAAAGGGACAAGGCATGTTAAAGATTGAGCAAGTCTACAAGGATCAATGGTGTAAAAACATTACAAAGATGCCAAAGAAAATGAGATCACATCAACATGCCGAAGTTTAACACTAAAAACAAAGGATAAAGATCGAGCTTATCGAGGATCATCTAAAGGAGCGAAAGCAAACCCAAGGTATAGAAAGTAGCAATATATAAAAGGGGAAGAAAAGGATCTCAATGGTTAATGGGATAGTAATCTCAAGAATGCACATTTGACAGGTGTCAAAAGATCATAAGAAAAGATTCAACAAGGAAAAGAATGTGAACTTGGCATGGCAAAGGAATTTGAAAAAGCTCACAATAAATGTCTTCCAGCTGTCTGCATAAGAACAACTAGAACTGATGTTGAACTCGATATATCTTCATGGAGCTTGAGATATCTCAATCGAAGTGATCAAGGAAGTGGTGCAATTAAGTAGAAGTGCAGGTGCCTATGATAGTAAAGGTGTTTTGAATGTTGTTGTTTGAAGCATGAATCGAGACATGAAGTCATAGTAACATTAAATGCAAATCAAAAGTGATCAAAGAAACAACATAGATAAATGCAGATGCCAAAGACAATATATGAATTTGAATATTGTCATTTGAAGCATGAATCAGGACACAAAGTTTATATTGAATTGAATGTAGATAAAAAGCTTGAATAGGTTAAGATGAAGTGTGAACACTTCGTAGAGAGAAAACCCTAAGACGCATATGTCTATATATGCTACACACATATCATTTTAATGTGGTTGTCTTTTTACTGCTATTGCAAAAATCTTGAGTGTTAACTCAAAATTGTCAAAAAGGACATATGAAGACAGCGTGAAAGGGGCAAAGGAAATAAGGTGTGTCAAATTAGAATATATTCAGACACTAAGAGAGAAGCTAAGAAGACACATAGTTAAGGTGTAGTTACAGACCAGACTTGTAACATAAAAGTGTACAAGATTCATTCTGAATCACTTCTACAATTTTTGGAGTTGTAGCTTCATTTCTTTGATAGGTTGGTGCCATCAAAAAAATTGAGTTGAAGCTTAGTTATGAAGTTGATGCTTCCTTAGAGTGGGAGCTCTTGAATGTAACCAGTGAGGTTTGTTTGTGAGACATTTTTCTGTGAGGTTGGATTAGAACAGTAGCTTCTAGCAGCGTTTTTCACCGTAGTTTTTCCCTCTGAGTTTCCACGTTAAAATCTAGTGTTGAGCATTCTTGTGTATGTGTGTGATCTCTTTTCTCTTCTTTACTTTGCATATACGTTGAGTATCCAATTTAAAAGTTCTAAGAACTAGGTTTTAACTAATCTACTGATTCACCCCCCCTCTTAGTAGATTGTGTGTTCATACAAACTTACCTTCCATTGTATGTATTTAGGAAATGATGTCTGATGTCATGCTACACAAGATGGGTTTACAATGTCCATGTACATGGTAGAAGGACTAGGGTGGTTTTGTGATATTGATTTCAAAAATTATTTTCCTGGTCTCATTTGCCAAATCATGATCCCATTTTCTTCTACTCTAGATAAGCTAAATAGACTATAAAAATTATATACTCTATCCAAGACTTGGCTCATTAGACTTAACAACATATGGAATTCCAAGCTTGAGCCCAGACTTGCATATTTCCTTTAGTGGTTGGTGTATCAAGGCCTTCCTCTTGGAGAATGCCAATTGCACATTGGGATTACTCAACCCAAATGTGTGGCCTACTCTAGATCTGAGTCTTTCAAACATCTCTTTTGGATGTGTCTGAGAGCTCAGTTTGTTTGGCAATGGATCCACAACATTTTCCAACCTTTCCACCCAAAGCTTTTCTCTTGGTGAATGATTTATTTTTGGGATAGAGTTCAGTGGCCATCAAACATTTATTTCCTATGGAACTTCTTCAAATCTATTATTTTGTTTCAATTATAGAAATCTATAAATTCAGTTATTTTTAACAATGAATAACTATATTTATAGTTCTTTGTTAATGACAAGGTGATTGTTATCTCATCAGCTCTTTTGCAGATCTAAGCCCAGATTGAAAATGTGCCATTGGAGTTCCACATTTGCATTAGTTTCTCAACCACTAGGGAGTGATCCTTGAACTATGAGACACATCTCCCCAACCAAAGCCATCATGGTTCCCCTCTTTCAACACTGAAGTGTCGGTGGATCCTCTCTCACAACCACAACCGCTTCTCCACTCCTCGGCAATGAGATTGAAGTCAACCACCACCATGTGGTAAATCTTTTATTGACCCGTCACAATGGAGTTCCATGTGCAAGAAGGTGATCCCATTAGTAGCTTTGTTTAGCCATCCTCTAGTTGGGGTATCCCAGTTTCATTGACACCTCCTAAGACCAATCACGATGGTTGAGTGGCACCCAATGAGCCTTTTGATTTGAGTACCCAGTCTCCTAAGTATGATCTACCTCCACCACCTTATGGGGTTGTGAATTGTGCTTTGATATAATTTTATTTTAGTGTAATCTTGTGGAATCTAGGTTGTCATGCATAGTCAATGGTTTTATGTTCTAAGTCATGTTTTATATTAGTTTAGATTTTGGGATATGAATACCAATCAATCACATTTTTATTGTAACCATCTATGTAATATTATTATTATTTTTTAATAATAGTTATATTGATGAGTTCCAATAAAAAAAATATTGTGTTATAATATGAAACCAAGTGATAATATCTAAGTTTTATATTTGTTTTGGCCTTTTTGGGTTACAAAATATTTTGATTTTGAAGTGGGGTGATTTTTGGGTGGATGTTTGATCATCATCTCTTTTTTATTTACTACATGTTGGGTGGGATTAAAGAAAATTAAATGGGGGAGACAATGGTGAGGGGTGGGGAATCCCATCCTACCTTTTTCCTAATATCTTTTTCAAACTTGGAAGGTCTGTTCTTTCAAGCTCATATGTCTTCTTTGATGTAAATGGTAGTAGCTAAAATTATGCTTAAATGCAATTTTGGATGATTATTCCTTGGGTTTATTGTGAAAAGCTTTGTTTTGGAATAATGAAATTCCTTCTTATTTTTTTAATCTTGATTTGGGTATGAAGATGATGTATGTATTTCAAGCATGCATGTATGTAATTTTAAATTACATGCCCTAAGATTACTTGAGTTCTACAAAGAAACTTGTAGGTTGTTAAGAGAATTTTACCTATGAAGGATTGCAACCAATAATATTTGCAGTAATGGGTATGGTTTGAGTAAGAGAGTGTAAGAGACAGATGGCTCAAATAAGAATCATGATAGAGAGGATAATTGGTTAATAAGAACCATTTATTGCAAATCTAGACAAGTTGGAACATGTGTTCTAATAAATGCAAGCAAAGCTATATGCCATGGAGGAAAGAAAGCCCAAGAGCAGGCTAGTGAGCCATGTGAGGAACCCTAATGTGGAGAAGAATCTAGTGGCAAAAAGAAAATAAGAGTCCATGAAAGATAACATGCCACAATTGTCATGGAGAAGGTGTAATCGAAGCCCGAATTGGAAGCCCCTTGTATTTAAGGAGAGAGCCCAAAAGAGTTGATAATTTTTTTTGGAGTTTGAGATTTATTTTGAGGAAGGGAGGATTAAAGACCCTAAGAGGGTACAGTTTACAATCACAAGGTTGTGTGGATATGTTGTTATATGTTAGGAAGATCTCCAGCATAGGAGACGAGAAAAAGGGAATAATAAAGTAAATAGTTTTTATATGATGGTGTTTAAGATGATGGGTGTTATTGTAGACCCAATAATTCAATCAAGATGGTTGTGTAGGTTGCATGAGAAGAGGTTGATAAGGAAGCTAAATATTGATGTGGTGGAATTTCCATGTAGGAAACCAGAATATGATCAAGGAAGAAAAAGAGAGGAGATGGAAAGTTGAGAGCAGCCAATAGTAGAAGTAGAAATCCTCGTGGAGGATGATATAGAATTCATAATTGTTAAACCAAAAGGAGAGGCCCTATCAAAATGTCTTCCTACAATTGTTTCCATGGAGAAGAATCGAGTGGAACAGAAAGTGTTTTGGTATATGTAAAGGTGACATCAGTTTGTCCTGGAGAATCCTTGAGTGGAGAAAAAAATGTGGTGGTGTGAAAGGAGGAAGCGAAGGATTCTCTCAAAGAAGAGTTGAATATTGAAGGAGTACTAGTGGAAGCAGTTGAAGAGATTCATCTATGTTAAATGACCATCAATGTTTTGTTGCGTACACAGAAGGTGAAGGTAAAGGAAATACAAGTTACACAAGGTGAAACTTTTAAGGGGGTTCTAAAATAAATTGAAATTGAATATGAAGATGGGAATATTGTGACATAAATGGCCTTACAAATTGATATGTTGGTTTATGAAGGCCCCATATTTGACAAAGAATAAGGGGAATAAGGTCGTCTCATGTGGGAAGAGAAGGAAAGAGAAACTAGGAAGTTGTTGGAGGAGGTACCTGTGGGAACTCTTAATTCATATAATGTTATTTGTGTTTTTTTTGGTGTAAGTGCAACAACGAGAAAAGAAAGTGTGAATGTTGTTGAAGAGGGTTGATAAAAGGTTGAATGTGTCCTGGAAGAAGACTATGTGGTTGTTACATATGGTCTATATGCATATGGGAGTGTTATGACCGATGTGAAGGTTGTTGTGATTGATGAAATTAGAGATCATGCATCAAATATTGATGTATAACACATGCATCAATATTGAAAATGATGCTTTCATGCATGGAAAACCTTGCATATGTTTTACACCATGTTGCATAAGTGATGTGGAAGACAAGTAAAGAGAAGAGGGTGTAATTGAACAAAGAGGTGAACAAACACCTACAAATGAAGGTTGAAGGGTTGAGAAGTGGAAATACAGATGGAAAAAGAGAAATAAGTACAAATCTATGTAGAGGAAGATGGTTATTGGGTTGTTAAACCCAAAGGGAGGGGTAAAGGAATTTAAGGTGAGCTAGAAAAGGAGAAGACAAAAGTGGGTATATATTTTTGGGTTTCTAACAAGGTAGAAAGACACACCATGGCAACTACATCTAGACAAAAAAGTGGTTATACCAATCAATGCATGTTTGTCAATAATAATCTCACAAAATTTTAACCTAGGGAATCTGATGCAAGAGCATATCAGGAAAAGTAACATGATCCTACATGTTTGAGAGAATTTTGAGTTCTTAGGGAGGCGATTCCTTTTCATAAACATTATGTTAGATTTTGAGACAATGATCAAGTTTGAAATCATCTTGATATGCCCATGAGATCATTTTTTGGTTAAAGACATGAGACTTACAAAGGCCATAACTTTCTCATGTGTACGTGGAATTGAGTGTCATTTTTTTTAAATCATATAATTTTTCAATAGGAATACAAACATGCCATCAAACTTTTGATTGGGTGGGATATTGCCTATGCAATATCTAGTTGAATTAGACAATGTGATATCACGACAATGATACCTTTTTGAGACTATAAATTCTTCATACAAACTCCAAATCGAGTGTTATGTTGTTTAAATCTTATAATTTTTCATGAGGAACCTAAAAGTACATTCATATTTTTATTTGGTGAGGCATCACCCAAGCAACATCTAGTTCATGTAAATAGTGTGATATCATAGTATTAATATCTTTCTGAGACCATAACTTTTTTGTATAGACTCCAAATAGAGTATTTTCTTATATTTCATATATTTTTATGAGAGGAATCCAATGGTGGATTTAAATGCATTGTCTTAGGTATCACCTAGACGACATATTCTAAAAGATGTTTTGGGTGGTATTGATATTTACAAAGAAGACCACTTTGAGGCATCATTGCGGCAACACTTTTATTCAAAAAATATTGCTATTGTAGGTTCTAAAGAATACTAGTCAAAGGTATCACTCTAACGACACCTCTATGATAAAAATTATGGTATTTCAAATGCCATAGTATACCATTTTAAGGTATCATTTACAGTGACATTTATATGTAATAAATTTGTGGGGTGGTGCAAATGCAAACAAAAACCATTTCAATATATCGCTCTAGCAACACCATGTGGGTAACTTTATGGTCTAGCAAAAAAATTATATGCAAGGTGAAAATAATGGTCTATCTGTAAGGCATTACATGGTTGATATAATGATTTGTTTTATGGTATCGAGACAATGAGATCTTTTTAATACTAATTATGATAGAATTCACACGTGTCAAAGTTAATCATGCTAGGTCTTTGTCACCAATTGGCATGTTAGAAGTGTCATTTCATAAATAGTTCAAAAATTTGATTTCCAACTATATAGATATACCATGTATCACGTGTTGATGTTTGGACACATGTCAAAATGCTAGATTAGATATGTAACATATTTCATACATCTATAATTGTTTTTTTTGGTGTTTCATCTCAAGGTCTAGGATCTTGTAAAAATTGGAAGGTGAATGGTTTCATCTTCCCTGTTGTATTGGACAAGAACCATGAAGATAAATATTCAGTCTAAACTTGGAGATCGATAATTTTTGGACTTGGTTTGGGTAATGAATACTAAAAAAGAGAGGGAATTGCAAAGAAGTGTTGAGTGCAACTTACAAGACAATTTCTAGAATAGTCCATAAGTCAAGATATTGATATGATGTTTATTGTAGAATAAAGAGTTATTATGTTTGATAGTAGAGCGTGTTTTATGGTCAAAGAGGGCCCATCCAAGGCAATATCGTAATATCTTTGAGTTGTAAGATTTTGATGTCATGCATTTTTGGAGATTAATAAAGAATTTCATGTTTCCAATGAATTTGTTATGTATTGGCTTCTATTATGCACTTTGATTAGATGTGGGATAACAATTGTTCATTTGACCCTGGATCCTCATGCATCATCAAAGTAAAAGTCATGTTAGGAGTGTTTTGGTGTTTTAATGCACATCAAAATTATTAGCCCAATATGTAAAGAAGTATTAAACCAAAAAAATCCATTTGATAATTTTAACTGACTCTTGACATAAAAGGCCAACTAATTCAAGGAGGGGGTCAACATTGGAAATACAATACTTGCAACATTGGTTGGAATGGAAGCATAGCTAGGGTTAACACACACCTTTAACACATAATTGATAAAGGGGATGGCCATTCTACTAAACTTACACTTGAGGAGAGGGTTGAAATGTTGAGGTTTCTTAATTAGGGGATTTCTACACTATTTGTTAGTGGCCCTTCCTCTATAATTCAAGCATGTTTCAAGTACTAAAATACATGTGGTTCCAAATTTTAAGGTGAGTGTGGTGAAACACAATGAAAAAAGAAATGCCACACTCTCAACTTCAAACCTAATTACAAATATGTATAGTGTTTAGGCTCGAGAAAATCTAGATGATGCCATTGGAAAATATTATTTGCTAGTGGTATTTTATTTCATGTTGCTCAATATCCTTATTACAAGGAGGCTTTTAACAAGACATGTAAAAAAGGTTCATCTTATGTGCCTCATATAAAATTTAAATTGAGAACCACTATTATATGGGAAAAAAATCCAAAATTAATTTGTTGATGGAGATGAAAGTTACATGAGTAACACATGGGTGATCTATCATCATGGATGTGTGGACGGACATTAGCTAGTGCACACTCATCAATGTTCTAGCTACATGAAAAAAAGTCTTTATTTTATTTAACACTATTAAATGATTAGAAAGTACAAGAATGTCAACTTTCGATACTAGATTTAAGGAATGTTATTGAGGAGGTTGGCCCTTCTAATATAGTGCATGTGGTTATAAATGCAACATTTGTGTGTAGGGCAACAACTAATTTGGTTGAGGCTACTTATTATCACATCTATTGCACCCCATATTATGTGCATGCAATTAAAAATCCATTGAAAGACACTTAAAAAATTGAGTAGGTCAAAGAGGTTGTGGCGAGTCCTAGAGTTTCATATATAGTTTTAGTATTTTCCAACGAAGGAATTATCCAAATTGTTTGAGATTTTATTTTTATCTTGTTTCATTTTATTGGATAATATGCTTGAGTTAAAAGAACAACCATGGAC
This sequence comes from Torreya grandis, assembly GCA_037957365.1. Taxonomy (NCBI): domain Eukaryota; kingdom Viridiplantae; phylum Streptophyta; class Pinopsida; order Cupressales; family Taxaceae; genus Torreya; species Torreya grandis. Next base: position 5,797,349 of record JARHVA010000046.1, read on the forward strand.
TATGTGGGGAGAGGTTCAGGGGACAAGGAGTCCAAGACAAAACATGGTAGGAGGGTAAAGGATGTGGTGGTCAAAGATTAGTTTTTGTCAAATGTGAAAATACATTATTGTTGGATGGTGGAGCTTGATCTTATTATAATGCTTGGTTCTCGACATGGGGGTTTAGGGGGAAACACACACCCCACTATGGTCACCGTGGGGGTCTAGGGGGAGTGGCAACGCTCCCCAACTTTGATACTTTTAATAAATAGAATGGTTAGGAATATTTTGATTATCTGCTCATTGTCAAAAAGTTGGAATGGCTTGGTCATGGTTTTCAATAATTCTATATATGGTTTAAACACTTTAAAGTTTGATGATGTTATTAGTGTTATTCTTAACAAGGAAATGCAATAGAAAAGCACAGGGGAGACATTAGGTAATAATTTCAGTATGGAGAATAGGGGAAGGAAAAAGGATAGAGAAAAGGTCCTATACAATTGTGGGAAGTCTAAGAAGAGCAGATCCAAATCTAGAGGAACGTTGGTGTGTTGGATTTATGGGAAGAAAGGACACCTAAAGAAAGATTGTTGGTTTTGAAAAGGAAAACAAGGAGATGGATAATAAGATAAAATCAAGAAGCAAATGTAGCAAGTGATGTGTTAAAAGATGATTTAATTATTTATTTAGATACTATTAATAATTCTTGGATGTTAGATTCAGGGGCTTCATTTCATGCTACACCCCATAAGAAATATTTTCAAGACTATGTTTAAGGTGATTTTGGACAGGTTTATTTGGGTGATGGTGAACCCTATAAAATTTTAGAAAATGGTAAGATACAAATAAAATTATGGAATGAAAATAAATTTTTACTAAAAGAGGTGACGCATGTTCCTGAATTGAGAAAAAATTTAATTTTAGTAGGGCAGTTGGGAAGTGAGGGTTGCATAGTTACATTTGTAGAAAATTCGTGGAAGGTCACTAAAGGATAACTAGTAATAGCAAAAGGAGAGAAGGTAGGTACATTATATTTATCTAATTATAATGTTGATTCTTTTATTGCTTTAGTTTCTACAGAATAAGATACAAAATCATGGCACCACAAACTTGGGCACATGAGTGAGAAGGGGATGCAAGTTCTCCACTCAAAAAATTCGTTGCCAGATTTGAAGAAGATGGATTTGGAGTTCTGTGAGCATTGTGTGTACAAAAAAATAAGAGAGTCAGATTTATCGGAGTTGGGAAGATAAATAAGGATGAAAAATTAGAGCTTGTACATATAGATGTATGGGGACCAGTTCAGATATCATCCCTTTATGGCTCTTATTATTATGTTACTTATATTGATGATGCAACTAGAAAACCTTGGGTTTATTGCATACGAAAAAAAATTTAGTGTTTTTGATACTTCTAAGAAATGGAAAGATTTGGTTGAGAATGAGACAATAAATAAGTTGAAGTGTGTCAAATTAGATAATATAGGTGAGTACTGCAACAAAAAAATTGACAATTACTATTCATCCCATGGTATTCGTAGAGAGAAGACGGTTCCAAGAACACCAAAACAAAATAGTGTGTCAGAAAGAATGAACAGGACAATCATGGAGTGTGCAAGGAATATGAGATTACATGTAGGGTTGCCCTTACAATTTTAGGTAGATGCTATGGATACTATTATTTAATTAATAAATAAAGAGCCTTCAGGTCCTTTGTATGGTGACATTCCAGAAGAAGCATGGACAAGTAAAAAGATAGATTATTCATTTTTAAAGACTTTTGGTTTTGAGGCATTTGTCCATATTGATAAATAAAATAGAACCAAGTTTGAATAAAAATCCAAGAAATGTACTCTTATTGGATATGGAGTTAATGATTTTGGTTACTGTTTATGGGATGTTGAAAATCATAAAATCATTAGGAGCAATGATGTGATCTTTAATGTGAAGGTCATGTACAAAGATCAGTTGCAAGAAAAAAACAAGAAAAACCAAATATAGAATACGTAATACTTAATGGAATCACAAGAAATAAAATTCCAAAAATGCCAAAAAATCAAAATGTGCAACAACTATAACGACAACAACAAGTACCCTAAACTCCTAAAAGTTTAGTTGGTATATCTACTAGAGTAAGTAGACTCCCTGAATGATACTCTCCTTCACTTTATTATTTATTATTATCTGATAGTGGTAAGCCAAAAATCTATGAAGATGCAATGCAACTAGAAACCAAAAAGAAGTGGGAGCAAGGCATGAAAGAGGAGATGGACTCCTTGGTACATATCCAAATATGGGATTTAGTTCAATTGTCTATAAGTAAAATAACATTGTAGAATAAATAGGTTTATAGGTTGAAGGAAGAAGATAGAGGCAAAAAGAGGTACAAGGCTAGACTTGTTGTAAAGAGTTTGCACAAAAGAAAAGTATTGATTTTAATAAAATATTTTCTCGAGTTGTAAAAATGACTTCTATAAGAATTGTTTTAAGTTTGGTAGCAGTACAAGATTTTCACCTTGAACAGTTAGATGTCAAGACTGCTTTCTTTCATGGTGATTTGGAGGAGAAAATTTATATGGAGCAGCCACAAAGATACGAAGTAAAAGGTAAAGAGAAAAGGGTGTGCAAGTTGAAAAAGAGTTTTTATGGACTAAAGCAAGCTCCAAGACTGTGGTATTTGAAATTTGATATGTTTATGACAGAACAATGTTATAATAGATGTCATTCTGACCACTGTATCTATTTTAAGAGATTAGATAATGGAAGTTATATTATCTTGTTATTGTATGTAGATGACATGCTTGTTGCAAGGTCTAACATGTAGGATATAAATGATCTAAAAAATTAGTAAATTCATTTAAAATAAAGGATTTGGGTATTACAAAGAAAATCCTTGGTATGAGAATAACAAGAGAAGGAAAAAAAAATTGACATTGTCTTAAGAAGAGTACATCAAGAAGGTGTTAGTCAGGTTCAATATGCAAGATGTAAAACCTATAAGTACACCTTTGGGAGGGCACTTTAAATTAATCAAGGAACAGTGTCCTAAAACTCAAGAAGAAATCAATTACATGTCTAAAGTTCCATATGCTTCAATAGTTAGAATTTCAATGTATGCTATGGTGTGCACAAGATCCCATATTACTCATACAGTGGGAGTTGTCAACAAGTTTATTAACAATCCAAGAAAAGATCATTGAGATGCATTCAAGTGGATTATCAGGTACTTGAGAGGGATCATTGATAGATAGTTGTGTTATGAAGGTTTAGATGTTACCTTACAAGGATATGTTGATGTAGAAATGGCTAGAGATTTAGATGGTAGGAGGAACACCACATGTTATGTATTCATTGTTGATGACACAACAATTAGTTAGATTTAAAAATTGTAGAAGATAGTTGCCTTGTCAACTACAAAGGCAAAATATGTTGCATCTATAGAAGTAAGTAAGGAGATGATATGGATGCAACGATTCATGGAAGAGTTGATGCAAAATCAATAAGATTGTAGATTGTATAGTGATAGCTAGAGTGTGATTCATTTAAAAAAAAACTTAGCATTCCACTCAAAATCCAAACATATACAACTGGGGTATCACTTCATTCATTTAGTTTTAGAGGATGGTCAACTACAGTTGGAAAAGATCTACATGAGTCAGAATCCTGCATATATGCTAACAAAAAAAGGTAGTAAAGAGAAGCTAAAGAGTTTTTTAGCTTTGATAGGTCTTCAAGGATAAAAAGGAAGATAAAAAACATATCAGGGTCAAATTTCAAATAAAATTCCAAGGAAGAGTTGTAGCGGTGGATTTGCAAGAGTCAGTCTCCAAGTGGGAGATTGTTGGATGGTGGAGCCTAATCTTATTATAATACAAAGTTTTCAATAGGGGGATGTTGGGGGCAATTCCCCCTAACTATGGTCATCATTGGAGTCTCTTTGAAGTAAAATTTTATTAAAAATACATTATAAAATATTGTAATTTTATAGTAAATCTGGGCCATTCACTATTAGTTCACAAATCTAACAGTAAAAATTATGTTTGTGCATTTTTACCTTGATATGTAACTTTCATTTTGATATGATGGAATGGTAATCATGGTAGCACGTAGTGTGTGAATGAAGAGGACATTGCAGTAGATGTATTACAAGTTTTTTCTTCATTTGTTGGACTGAATAATAAAAAATATTAGCTATTTTTGTGTGGACGTAACCCATATTAGGTGAACCACATTAAATATGTGTCTATATTATGTTGTGTTTTTTGTATTTTATTTATATCTTTATTTTATTAATATTACTTTGTATTATGTATTCCTAACAATTGGTATTAGAGTTGAAGGTTTATTTGGTATATAAACTTGAAAGAAAATATGGTTCCTAGTTTGAGTGGGAGCAATGGTGGAAGAAGGCAAGTTTAAGGTTGAAAAGTTTAGCATCTAAAATTACCAACTATGGACGATGAAAATGGAGGATTATTTATATCAGACGGATTTTTTCTTACCATTCGATAGAATAAAAAATAAGTCGACAACTATGAAGATTGAAGATTGGGAGGTTCTTGACAGAAAGGCACTAGGAAGAATACGATTGTGTCTAGACGTATCAATGGCCTTCAATATTTAAAAATAAAAGATAAAAGTGGATGCGATAAAGGTATTAGATTGTTTGTATGAAAAACCCTCAACCTCCAACAAATTATTTCTTATGAAGCATTTATTTAATTTGGAAATGTCAGAAATTAGGCTTAATACTGATCATTTAAATGAATTTAACATGGTCACAAATTAGTTAACCTCTGTAAGAGTAAATTTTGATGATAAGGTTAGGGCTCTTTTGATTCTTTTCTTCTTTCCAAAAATATTGAATGGCTTGGTCATGGTTGTGAGTAATTTTATCTCTAGTTCAAACAATTCAATGTTTGATGATGTTATTAGTGTTATTCTTAGCGAGGAAATGTGATGGAAAATCATAGGTGAGACATCAGGTAATGCTTTGACTATGGAAAACATGAGAAGACAAAAGGATAGAAGAAAGTTCCTATGGAATCATTGGAAGTCTAAGAAGGGTAGGTCCAAATCTAGAGGAATGTTGGTGTGTTGGATTTGTGAGAAGAAAGGACACCTGAAGAAAGATTGTTATTTTCGAAAAGGAAAACAAGGAGGTGGACAACAAGATAAAAATCAAAAATAAAATGTAGTAGGTGATGTGTTACAAGATGCTTTAATTATTTCTTTAGATAATATTAATGATTATTGGGTGTTAGATTCAAGGGCTTAATTTCATGCTAAACCCATAAGAAATATTTTTAAGACTATGTTCAAGGTGATTTTGGATAGATTTATTTGGGTGATGGTGAACCCTATAAAATTATAAGAAAGGGTAAGATATAGATAAAATTACAGAATAAAAACAAATGGTTATTGAAAGAGGTGAGGTATGTCCCTGAGTTGAGAAGAAATCTAATTTTAATAGGGTAGTTGGGAAGTGAGGACTGCATAGTTACATTTGCAAAAAATTTGTGGAAGGTCACTAAAGGATCATTGGTAATATCAAAAGGAGATAAAGTAGGTATATTATATTTAGCTAATGGTAATGTTGATTCTTATATTTATTTAGCATCTACAAAAGTAGATACAAAATTATGACACCACAGACTTGGGCACATGAGTGAGAAGGGGATGCAAGTTCTCTATTCAAAGAATTTATTGCTAGATTTGAATAAGGTGAATTTAGAATTTTGTGAGCATTATCTATACAAAAAATAGATTAGAGTCAGATTTCTCAGAGTTGGGAAGACAAAGAAGGATGAAAATTTAGACCTTGTGCATACAGATGTATGGGGTCTGGCTCAGATATCATCCTTTGGTGGCTCTTATTATTATAGACACTAAAACTAGCCATCGATAACCTCCAACCAGGATTTTGATCAATTTACACCAAAATGCATAATTTGGCCTAAAAACACTAAAGCACAATAAAAAATTTGAAATTGATATATTAAAGTGCCAATTTTGGCTAGGGTGTCACTAAACGGAGCAATTAATTTTATGGGCTAGCTAACTTTGATAAGATCATTTTGAGTCAAAATGCTAATTTTACACCTAGATGCCCTAAATTGCTTTTTTCTATCAAATATCTTACATGAGACACATGCATTTGTTATTTGGTGTTGAAAACATCTTAAATAGGATAATGGATCCAATGCATCTAACATCACATCCTAATTCTAATCTAGTAAAATTTTAGGCTAATAATAAAGCATTTTGATCAATTTAAGTAATTTGTGCATAAAGTGATTAATCATGCTTAAGAGCTAATTAAACCAGATTAGAGCCTAATTAAGAATTCTATGGAACTTGTTGAATAAATTCTTTTTGAAAATGAATATTAAATATTTGCATCATTAGGTGACCTCATTTCTTGAGAAGACATCTGTAGACCATAAATGTCATAAATATCAAGATTCATATCTCTCATGCCTCATTAAATCCCTTTTATGCCTATTCAATGCCCCTATATCCCAAATATTAATGAGGATATTTGTAGAATGAATTTAATATTTGAATTTATCCATGGCCACACATCTCAATCTTGAAATAGATGGTCATGGTTGATCCTCAAACCATTCCAAAAGTCTATAAATAACAAGCCTCAAAGCCATAATTCTAAGCTTGGATAATGAAAAGTTATAATACTAAATTGATTCCAAAACCTCATGCAAATTAGTGTAATTATGCTCAAATATTGATCCAAGCCAAGCCAAAGCCACAAAGTGTCAAGGAAAGATGGAGGTAGCCAAACTTTCATTGATACAAACTTCATGAGCACAAACCAAGCAAGCCACTACAATAAGCATTTTGGAACATCCAAAGAAGGTAAAAAAAGTTTTTTTTTGCATTTTAGTTGTGTCTTCTATTATAGTCTTTTTAACTAAACTCTCCCTAGTAACTAAGCTTAGAGATGTTATGCTAGTTTGTTTGTTTTATTTTTATTTTGGGACTAACACAATACCAACCATCCTCTCTTAAGTCAAATTATTAGTTCACATAATGGCACGTCTGATGGGACTAGAACCCATAAATTTATCCACAAAGCCTCTACAAGTAACCTACTAACCATTTTCATGTAGGATCTTAGAGTATGGAAATAAAGAAGGCAAAAAAGTCCATTTTTATAAACCACAATTTTGTTCTTGGGACTGTCAACCAAGCTCAACTCAACTCTAGATCATCCCAAGTCAACTCTAGATCAGCCTGACTTAGCTCTAGATCAGCCTAACTCAACTCTGAATCATCTTGACTTGACTCTAGTTTGACCCAACTTGGCTCTAGATCATCCTGACTCGAATCTAGTTTGGCCTAACTCAACTCTGGCTTGGCCTAACTCACTTATAGCTTAACCTGATTCACCTCTGGTTCACCCTGACTCAACTCTGGATCATCCTGACTCAACTTTGGTTCATCCTAAATTGACTCTAGTTTGGCTCAACTCGACTTTGGATCATCTTGACTCAACTCTGGTTTAACCTGACTTGGCTCTGAATCACCTTGACTCAGCATTGGCTCGACTCAACTTGACTCTGGCTCACCCCCACTTGGCTCTAGCTCAACCTAACTCTACTTTGGTTCATCCCAACTTGACTCTAATTTAGCTCCACTCAGCTCTGGATCATCCTAACTCGGCTCTGGCTTAGCCCAACTTGGCTCTGGCTTAGCTTGATTCAACTTTAGCTCAATTTGACTCAACTATGGCTCACCTTGACTCATCTCTAGCTCAACCTAACTTAGATCTAGTTCATCTCGACTCAGCTTTGGTTTAGCCTGAGTTAGCTTTGGATCACCCCAACTCACCCTGACTCAGCGCTGGCTCAGCTCAACTTGGCTCTAGTTCAACCTAACTTAGCTCTAGATCACCTTGACTCACCTCTATCTTGCCTCGAATTGGATCTGGCTCACCTTGACTCACTTATGGCTTTATCTAACTCACCTCTGGATCACCCTGACTCAGCTCTGGTTTAGCTCGACTCAGCTCTGGCTCACCTTGACTCGCCCGTCAACCTGACTCACCTATTAACCCAACTCAACTATCCACCCAACTTGTCTGTCTAACCCAACTCACCTGTTAACCTATCTCGTATGTCAACCCAACTTGATTTTCAACCCAATTTGACTGTCAATTCAAGAGCTAAATTCTTAATGTCATTTGCTCAAACTCTTAAGTGCTTCAAAGCAGCCCTTATAATTGTGTTTTTGTAGGGTGGGGGGGTAGTTTAGAAGTTGGTTTGAATGTTTTTGACTAACCAAACACACTTTTATTTGGGTTTAAAATGAACATGCTTGATTTCACACATTTTAAATTAGTGCTTAAAATGAACCTAAGATTTGGCTATCTTAGATATATTTCATTTAGTGCTTAAAACACATCATAACTCTTGCAACATTTTAAATTTGGTGTTTTAATCATGAATCTAGGCTAAGTCTTGAATCTTCAATTTGGGCTTAAAATGAACTTAGGTCTTTATTGCTTCATGTGGCCTTTTTTTGTACAATCTTTTACCATTTTAGCAATTAAGGCCAAGGGCTAAAAAAAACATCACCTAATCTTTTATTTGGTGCTTAAAATTAAACTCATTTGTCAAGTTTGTATGCAATAGATGATTAATTAATTTATTGGTAAAAAGAGGGATGTTGCGTGTATGCTCTTCCATCCATCCCCTTTAGGGAACTTTTAAAATAAAAAATGCCATCTTTATTACAAGCATGCCTAGTCCAAGGCATAGAAAGAATGCCACTTGAAGCACTCCCTAAAAACTCACAATAGTATTAGGTGATCTTGAGGTACCATAAAGTCTTTCTATTATGTCTTTTATATCATGCAAAATTAGCTTGTGAGGGGTATTTCATCACCTCTCACAAGTTCTCTAGAGCTAAATCACCAAGACATGTCTACACTTTGGATATCGCACTACACTAAACAAGTGACAGATGTAGTGGTTGCAAAAAGGGCAAGACCTTTTGACAATAATCTAAATATCGTAGACACTCAATTTAAATGTGTTTCTTTTACATCGTTGATGTGAAAGTCTTGTGCAATTGATTCATCTAGATGTTCAAAATCTAATTAATTTTAGTCAACCCCACTTTGACATACCCTTGCTAAGATTTTGATGATTATACTTAGTGTATTTTGGTCATTTTTGCTTGGTATGTTTTGAGACTAAAACTAGATTATTTATTTATAACTATGTCAAAATTGTGTATTTGAGTATATAAAACATAACATTGATCACATCATTCGAGCATGCTTAGACCATTAAGATACTCAATTTATTTCAAGACTTGTTTACCATTACATCAAAAACTATTTATTTCAAACCATGTCACATCAGTCATTTAGACCTTGTTTATGTGTCATCATGCTGTCCAATCTTGTCTAGCTTGTTTGGTCAAAACTTAGTTTTTAACATTGAGTTTTCAATTAACCTTGTTAAAGTTTGGATTCAAACATTGATTGTTTTTTGTTTAGGCCTTAATTCATGAGATTGATACATAGATCTTTCTCTTTTGGGTTGCATAACTTCGATTAATCGATTACTCAAATTTGAAAAATATAGATGATTTATTTGTTCAATGCCTATCCTCATCATTGTTTATGTTTTTGTTTGAGAGAACACAACCTTTCTCCAAAAGAGATTTTTGCCTTATGCCTTATGCCAACTGATTATGTTTATGTTTGATTTCGTGTGTTGGATCTATGTCAAATTTGTTTCCAAACTTGTTGGATTAAATCAAACTAACATCATGCATTTATTTCAAGTCTAGCTTTTGACACCATTTGACCAAAATTCCTAGCATAGCCTATTTAAGCCTAGCTTTTGAATCTACATTTGGACAAAAGACCTAGCAACTCTTTTCCCTTTCTTAGTTTAAACCTTCTTTGGAATACTTTGACTTAGACTTTTGACATGCTGGTTTTTATTTAGATGTTTGACCTTTTATACATATGACATTTGATGTTAGACTGTTTTATGCTAGGTTTTAGCACAAACTATTTTAGAGATACAACTCTATGATCAAATATTTATTTGGGGATACAAATCCACTTTTGACCAAGTTAGACCAAGTTTTAACCTTTTTTTCTTTGGACATTATCTTTCAAAGTTTGCAAAACTCTAAGCCTTTTATTTCAGAGCTTTCATCATTTATGCATATATGTCTAAATACACTTATGGTGGGGTCACACACAATCCAAATTATGATAGAATGGCCACACAAAATGACTTTTATGGCTTTAGTCAAGACCCCAATGATGATAATATGGTTTTTGAGATAGATTTCTATCCACCTCATAATAATCATTCATGGGAACAAAGTCACAAACCAACTTACGATCCAACTCAAGACCTGGATTGGTATGAAGAGACTTGCGAGGATTTTTAAGACCTAACTATAGATAATGTTGTTTAAGATACAGATCAATACCCTCTTTATGATAATTCGTACACAGAACATAGTCAAGAACAAACTTATGATCCAACTCAGGATTGTGATGATATAGTTTATCAGGAGGACTTAGACACTTTGGCTTGTGTAAGCAATCAATTTCCATGACATTCTTTTGTTATTTGCTCATCAGTTATCCCTAACCCTCCTTAGGATTATATGAGCTAAAAAGCCCCACAATATCCAAGGCATACCATTACCATTTTGAGACCTCATCCTTTGACTTGTGCGACCAACTAGATTCCATAATGCCCTTTCATCATTTTAGGGCCTCATCCTTTGGCTTGTGCTAGAAATCAAGCTCCAGACTGCCCCATTATCATTCTAAGACCTAGTCCTTTGGCTTATAGGAGTAATCAAGCTCCACACTACCTTATCGTTACCATTTCAAGACTTCATCCTTTGGCTCGTGTGAGCAATCATGCTCCCCAATGCCCTACCATTATCCAACCACAGGGCATTCCTCATCCAATACCAATCCAATTACAACCTCAACTAATAAAATCATTTGAATATTGAGCTATGCTAAAAATTGGTATTTTCCAACTCATTAGAAACCAAACTCAAGAAAACCAACCGATCCATGATGTTTTTATTGAACCAACCATTTATGATAAGTTAACCTATAATGAATCAATTTTAAATCCTATACCAATTATCAAAGAGTCTTGTTCTGATGAGCTAGTCTTTGTTGAGTCACTTCTTAATGATTATAACCATCTTTGGGCAAATCATTACCTTGACCATATGCTTATTTTTCATGAGCCTCCCTTCGACAAACCAGTCTATGAGGATTTTTCTCTTGATCTTTTTTCCATCTTAGAGGAGTCCCACTCTGAAAAACCAGTTTTTGTGAAGCTCATTATGCCATCAAAGTCTATTACTTGTCTAATACCAAACATTCACCAAGACATCATTGTAACAAATTATCCATTAGATGAAGAATTAGCATTAGAGTCAAGTTTTATTCTTGAAATGACATCATATTTAGCATCAAAATTAGTCTCAACATCAAATTCAGAGTCCATTGAGTCAGAATTAGATTCAAAAACAAAATATATTCATGATTGTTACAACATTGGTTACACGTGCCTTGCAGATCAATTTGAATACATTTGTGATCCTTTTATAATTTTTGAGGATGAGTACTTTATCTTTGACATGAGTTATCTTAGTATCTTCTATGAGGATTGTGTAGCCTCTCCCCATTCCATTACCATTATACAAGCCATTACCATCAACCAAAATAGCCATATTATTGACATTCCATCTCCCACAAGTGTCAATTGAGACCAATAGAATCATACTTTGTTGAACTACATCCATGGCGGCATAATAGTTGAAAAAGAGTAAGAAGTCCAAGACCACATTTATATAGCAGAAGAACACTCTCTTAGTGAAACCTTTTTGGAGGTGTTAGGGGACATGCAAAGTTCAAACTCAACATCTTTTAGTGAAACTTTTATTGAAGCACTAAAAGAAAATCAAAGTCAAAAACCAATGTTCATTAGTGACACCTTTTCAGAGGCACTATGGGACAATCAAGACAACTTCATTGGTGAAAACCTCTTTGAGGTACTAATAGCTGAGCACAAAATTTCTTCACTACTTGATGAAGATAAAATCAAAGATAACATCAAATTGGATTCCTATCTACCACCTAATCAGATAGTAGCTACTCTCGAATCTAAACAACAAAAAAATATGGTGGTCCTATCGAGAGAACAAGTCTTCGGCCCTACCACAACCAAAATTATGTCAAATCTAGTATAAATAACATTACGTGTGACTAAAAATCATGATCTTCATTTGTTTCCCTACCATTATACATTCCATCATCATCTACCATTCCATTTCACAAATAAACCTATCATCCAACTTATATCTATATTTACCATCCATGATCATACTTTTTTTTGAAAAGGCTACAAAGATACCTTGTCTTGATGTTCAAAGGAATCAAAATTAATGATTGATAGAAATCATAAAAGCATTCTTGACAACCAAATCTGCATCAAGTTCTTATAAGTCAGCTATTCAGACGAGGTGTAGATTAGCAATTATGTCATTTTACCATAACTAGGCCAAACACATCAAAAACCAACAATCACCCAAGCCAAAAACATGTACCATACCATTTCATTTGCCATATGCCATTGATTGTTGTTACATATCCTTATGCCATTGTCACATATCCTACCATTAACCTTACCACTTGGGAAAACCCTCTTACCATTTTATCCAATTTATCAACCCATTATTAGCCTTAACAAGACCATTCCATTCTTCTTTAGACAAAATCTTATTTTTAGCCATCCTATCCAATTCTATTTTGATCTTGGTTCCTTTGGTTCTTCCCATACTTTTTATGAGGAGATTCTGATCAAGTTTCAAAAATAAATCAAGTCCATGTTTAAATTAAAGTTTATGAAAGTAGTGTGATAGTTGATCTGTAAATATATATTTCATCTTCCATCCTATATTAAGTTAGTTTATGTGAACCTCATTATAACTGCCTATGGACAAATCAATGTTTCACTAGTCTTACTACTAATTATAACTGTCTATGAGAAAATTAGTATCATTGACCTATTCTATTGTATCTTAGTTATAACCATCTATGGAAAAACTATAAGCAACACTTGCTTATCATGCATTGTTGGGTCACCTTGCCATCATTATTTTCATTTGACTAGCCATTTGCTAGATTTGAAAACTTGTTGGGACCTAGTTGGTTTCTCCTCACCTTTTATGTGGATAGAATAAATATGAATTGAGATTATTTTAGGACTATGTAGGTCATAATCAATTCATGTTGAGGTCACTTCAGTCCCCCTTTTCATGTGCTCTCACTATTTTGTGAGCAACCTAAGCCACACTCTCATTGTTTTACAAGCATCTTAAGTAATGCTCTTACCATTTTATGAGCTTGAACCATTTAGTGTCCCATCATTCTTGATCAAGTTGATATACTCCAAAAATTCTAAAGACATTTGTAAAACCATTAGGAAAAAACCAAAAACATTGACCACTTCTTTGCCTTAAGGATTTTGAGAACCATTACTAAATTACAAGTTAATCACTTATCACTTAGTTTTTCCATCTTTTTTTGGATTTTTCTCCCACGCACTTACTGTTTCATAAGACTATTCATATTCTTTTATCGCATTTATTTTATTTGCTTTCATTAGTTCTCATTTCTCAGGAGAACTACATTTGACCTGAAGTTTTTGTTGGATATTACATCCATAGAACTATGTAGGCAACATCCACTTGCCTAGTGCATATGGAGATAGCTCAACCACCCCCTTCCTTTTCTTTTATTCTCCCATTCTGTTAGTTTGTTAAGTTGTCACCTATTTTCTAGGGGTAATGTTTATATGGCTTAAATTAATTTGTTTATTTCTTTATTTGTTTCTTTGTTGTTTTGTTTGTGTGCTTATTTGTTTACTTTCCATACTATTGCCTTGATTCAATCTATGTACATTCATTGGATGATTCATTGCCTGCACTTACACTTGAATCTATTTATATTCATGTGTTTACATTGTCATCATAGTTTTTATCACTGGTGCATTGTTTTCTAGTGAGTATTAGATTTCAAGAGTTAGTCCTTATGCATATTTTAGCCAAGTCCTCATGATGTTATATCATGACACCTACTGAAACATGATACAACAAACCTTAGCTTCAAGAAGTCTATTTAGCAATGGCAACATCAACTTATCTTCAACATCGACATCCTGATTCAAGCCCAATCATATCCCAAATAGAGTAATTAACCATAAAAAAATTTCAACTTTTGTTAGTTTGGATGAGCATCTCCCTACTAACAAGTTGTTTCAATTCATCATTACCATCTGTGTTAAGTTACAATCATCAATCAGTCATGTTTTCCATAATTGGGGTCCAATGATTATAACTACCTATGGAAAAATTATTATACACCATCCCACCTATATTTCTCAATGATTATAACCATCTTTACGCAAATCATTGTGTTGTCACCACTTTATTTTTTTACCTATACAAGAGCATGTTGTTATCTTATTTGTCTATCCTAACCAAGATAGCTCCATCTTCTCAATGATTATAACTACCTTTGGGCAAATCATTATGTTTTCATGCCACATTGCCACTATCGAAGTATAATGCTTATAACCACCATTGGAAAAATCATTGTACACCATCTCACTTGCATTATTAATGATTTTGACTAATTTTTTAAACTCATTGTGTTCTCACCTCATAATTTTTCTTTCTTGGGTCCCCTCATTTCGCTTCTTTATTTTTTGAGGGACCACTTGCCAACCTTTCCTTGTGCCACTTGTTCCCTCAAGAGAGAGTCATACAGTTAGTTTATCATCATTACAGTTGTAGGCATGCAATAATTTTCCATTTTTTGAGAAGATGTTATTGTACCTATAGCTTACAACACCTTCCTAAATAGGGGCAAATTGTAAACACCTAAAACTGGCCACCAATAACCTCCAACTAGGCTTTTGACCAATTTCCACTAAAATGCATAATTTGACCTAAAAAACTAAAGCACATTAAAAGAGTTGAAATTGATATATTCAAGTGCCAATATTGGTTAGGGTGTCACTAAATGGGGCAATACATTTTATGGGCTAGCTAACTTTGATTAGATCATTTTGAGTCAAAATACTAATTTTGCACCTAGGTGCCCTGGATTGATCTTTTCTATCAAATCTCTTGCATGAGACATGTGCCTTTGTTATTTAGTTTGAAAACATCCTAAATGAGATAATGGATCCAACACATCTGACATCACATTCTAATTCCAATCCAGTCAAATTTTGGGCCAATAATAAGGCATTCTAATCAATTTGAGTAATTTGTGCATAAAGTGCTTAATCATACTTAATAACTAATTAAACCAAATTAGAGCCTAATTAAGAATTCCATGAAACTTGTTGAATAATTTTTTTTAGAAATAAATATTAAATATTTGTATCATTAGGTGACAAGACATCCATATGCCATAAATGCCATAAATATCAAGATTCATGCCTCCCATGCCCCAATCAAAGCCCTTTCATACCTATTCAATGCCCCTCTATCCCAAATATTAATGAGGATATTTGTAAAATTAATTTAATATTTATATTTATCCATGGCCACGCATCTCAATCTTGAAATAGACGGTCATGGTTGATCCTCAAACCATTCTAAAAGTCTATAAATAGCAAGCCTCAAAGCCACAATTTTAAGCTTAGATAATAAAAAGTTATAATGTTGAATTGATTCTAAAACCTCATGTGAATTAGTTTTATTATTCTCAAATTTTAATCCAAGCCAAGCCAAAGCTACAAGGTGCCAAGTAGAGATGGAGGTAGCCAAGCTTTCATTGACACAAATTTCATGAGCATAAATTGAGCAAGGCATTACAACAAATATTTTGGAGCATCTAATGAAGGTAAAAGAAGGTTTATTTTTCATTTTAGTTGTTTCTTATATTATAGTCTTGTTAACTAAGCTCTCCCTAGTAATTAGGCCTAGAAATGTTATGCTAGTGTGTTTATTTTATTTTGTTTTTATTTTAAGACTAAAATAATACTAACCATCATCTCTTGAGTTAAATTCTTAGTTAACAATTATTATGTTACTTTTATTGATGATATAACTAGAAAAACTCGGGTTTATTGCATATGAATTTTTTTTGATATTTTTAATACATTTAAAAAATAGAAAACTTTGTTTGAGAATGAGATAAGAAATAAGTTGAAGTGTGTCAAATCAAAAAATAGAGGTGAATACTACAACAAGGAATTTGATAATTACTGTTCATCCCATGGGATTCGTAGAGAGAAGATGGTTTAAAGAATACCACAACAAAATAGCATGTTAGAAAGGATGAACAAGAAAATAAGTTGAAGTGTGTCAGATCATATAATGGAGGTGAGTATTGTAGCAAAAAAAAATTGATAATTAATATTCATCCCATGGGATTCGTAGAAAGAAGACAGTTCCAAGAACACCACAATAAAATGGTGTGTCAGAAAGGATGAACAAAAAAATCATGGAACATGGAAGGAATATGAGATTATATATAGGGTTGTCCTTACAATTTTAGGTAGATGTTATGGATACTATTTTTTAATTAATAAATAGAGGGCCTTCAAGTCCTTTAGATGGTGACATTTTAGAAGAAACATGGATAGGTTAAATAGTAGATTATTCATTTTTAAAGACTTTTGGTTGTGAAGCATTTGTCCATATTGGTAAAGAAAATAGAACCAAGTTTGAAGCAAAATCCAAGAAATATATTTTTATTGGATATGGAGTTAATGATTTTGGTTACCGTTTATGAGATTTTAAAAATCACAAAATCACTAGTAGAGATGTGATATTTAATGAGAAGGTCATGTACAAAGATCAGTTGTAGGGAAAAAATAAGAAAAACTAAATATAAAATATGCAATACTTAATGAAATCACAAGAAATAAAATTTCAAAAATGTCAGAAAATTAGAATGTGCAATAACTAAAAAAACAAGTACCTCAAACTCTTAAAAGTTTAGTTAGAAGATATATCAAAGTAAATAGACTCCAAAAATGATACTTTCTTTCACTTTATTATTTATTATTATCTAATGGTGGTGAGCCAAAAATCTATAAAAAAACAATGCAGCTAAAAACTAGAAAGAAGTGGGAGCAAGGCTTGAAAGAAGAGATGGACTCTTTGGTACATAACCAAACACAAGATTTAATTCAATTGCATGTAGGTAAAAGAGCATTGTAGAATAAATAAGTTTATAGGTTGAAGGAAGGAGATGGAGGCAAAAAGAGGTACAAGGCTAGACTTGTTGTAAAGGAGTTTACACAAAAGAAAGGTATTTATTTTAACAAAGTATTTTTTTCAGTTGTAAAAATGACTTCCGTAAGAACTATTTTAAGTTTTGTAGTAGTGTAATATTTACACCTTGAACAGTTAGATGTGAAGACTGATTTCCTTCATGGTGATTTGGAGGAAGAAATTTATATGGAGCAGCCACGGGAATACGAAGTAAAAGGTAAGGAGAAAATGGTGTACAAGTTGAAAAAGAGTTTGTATGGACTAAAGCAAGCTCCAAGATAGTGGTATTTGAAATTTGATATGTTTATGAAAGAACATGGTTATAGTAGATGTCATTCTGATCACTGTGTCTATTTGAGAGATTAAATAATGAAAGCTATATTATCTTGTTATTGTATGTAGATGGTATGCTTGTTGCAGGGTCTAACATGCAGGATATAAATGATCTCAAAATAAAATTAGCAAATTCATTTGCAATGAAGGATTTAGGTGTTGCAAAGAAAATCTTTGGTATGAGAATAACAAGAGATGAGAAAACTAAAAAATTGACATTATCTTAAGAAGAGTACATCAAGAAGGTGTTAGTCAGATTCAATATGCAAGATATAAAACTTATAAGTACACCTTTTAGAGGGCACTTTAAATTAAACAAGGAATAATATGCTAAAACTCAAGAAAAAATCAATTACATGTCTAATGTTCCATATGCTTCAATAATTAGAAGTTTAATGTATGATATGGTGTGCATGAGACCAGATATTGGTCATATAGTGGGAGTTGAAAATAGGTTTATGAATAATCTAGGAAAAGAACACTAGAATGTAGTCAAGTATATTCTCAGATACTTGAGAGGGACCATTGATAGACATTTGTGCTATGAAGGTTCAAATGTTACCTTACAAGGATATGTTGATGTAGACATGGTTGGAGATCTAGATGGTAGGAGGAGCACCACAAGTTATGTATTCACTATCGGTGACACAAAAATTAGTTGGATTTAAAACTTACAGAAGATAGTTGCTTTATCAATTACTAAGGCAGAATATGTTGCATCTATAGAAGCAAATAAGGAGATGATATGGATGCAACGACTCATGGAAGATTTGATGCAAAAGTAAAAAGATTACAGATTATATAGTGATAGCTAGAGTGTGATTCATTTAGTAAATAACTCAACATTCCACTCAAAAACTAAACATATACAATTGAGGTATCACTTCATTCATTCGATTTTAGAGGATGGTCATCTAAAGTTGGAAAAGATTCATATGAGTCAGAATCTTGCAGATATGCTAACAAAGGAAGGTAATAAAGAGAAGTTGGAGAGTTTTTTAGCTTTAATAGGATTTCAAGGATAACAAGGAAGATGAGAAATATGTTAAGGTCAAATTTCAAATAAAATTTCAAGAAAGAGTTGTAGCGGTGGAGTTGCTGCAATCAGTCTCCAAGCGAGAGATTGTTGGATGGTGGACTCTGATCTTATTATAATCACTGATTTTTGATAGGGATTGTGTGGGAGAAATGCCCCTCCACTATGGTCATCGTGGGGGTCCTTTAGAAGTAAAATTTTATGATAAATGTATTGTAAAATATTATAATTTCATAGTAAATCTAGATCGTTCATTATTAGGTCACAGATCTAATAGTAAAAATTATATTTGTGCATTTTTACCCTAATATGTAACCCCTATTTTGATATGAGGCCATGGTAATCATGAAAACATGCAGTGTGTGAGTGAATGGTTATTAAAGTGGATGTATTGAATTTTTTTCCCTTCATTTGTTAAATTAAATAATAAGAAGGACCGATTGTTTCTGTGTGGATGTAGCCCATATTGGATGAACCATGTTAAATTTGTATCTCTATTATGTTATATTTTTTGCATTTTATTTTTATCTTTATTTTATTAATATTTCTCTGTGTTCTATATTCCTAACAACTGGTATCAGAGCCAAAGTTTTATTTGGTAGATAAACTTGTAGGAAAAGAGGGTTCCTAGTTTGAGTGGGAGCAATGGCAGAAGGCAAGTTTAAGGTCGAAAAGATCAACGACCAAAACTACCAACTATAAAAATGTAAAAGGATATTATCTATATTAGAAAGATATTTTTCTACCATTGGGAAGAATATCAAAGAAGTTGAAAACTATGAAAGATGAATATTAGGAGGTTCTTGACAAAAATGCGCTAGGAATAATATGATTGTGCCTAGTAGCTTCGATGGCCTTCAATATTTTAAAAGAAAAGATAATAATGGATGTGATAAATGGATTGGATAGAGTGTATGAAAAACCCTCAACCTATAATAAAGTATTTATTATGAAGCATTTATTTAATCTAAAAATGTTAGAAGGCAGGTCTGTTGTTGATCATTTAAATGAATTTAACACGGTCATAAATCAGTTCAACTCTATAAGAGTAAACTTTGATTATGAGGTTAGGGCTCTTTTGATTCTCTACTTATTGCCAAAAAACTAGAATGGCTTAGTCATGGATATGAGTAATTCTATATTTGGTTCAAACACTTTAAAGTTTGATGATGTTATTGGTGTTATTATTAGCAAGGAAATGCGACAGAAACCATGGGTGAGACATTAGGTAATGCTTTGGCTATGGAGAATAAGGGAAGATAAAAAGATAGAGGAATGATCCTAGGGAATCGTGAGAAGTCTAATAATAGTATATTCAAATCCATATGAATTTTGGTGTGCTAGATTTGTGGGAAGAAAAGACACTTGAAGAAAGATTGATAGTTTTAAAAAAGAAAACAAGGAGATAGACAACAAGATAAAAATCAGAAAGTAAATATAGCAAGTGATGTGTTATGAGATGATTTAAATATTTTTTTAGATAATATTAATAATTTTTTGGGTGTTATATTTAGGGGCTTCATTTCATGCTACACCCCATAAAAAATATTTTCAAGATTATGTTTAAAGTGATTTTGGACATGTTTATTTGGGTGATGGTGAACCTTATAAAATTGTAGGAAAGGGTAAGATACAAATAAAATTATAGAATGAAAATAAATGGTTGCTAAAATAGGTGAAGCATATTCTTAAGTTAAGAAGAAATCTAAATTCAACAACTCAGTTGGAAAGTGAGGGTTGCACAATTACATTTACAAAAAATTCATGGAAGGTCACTAAAAGATCACTGGTAATAGCAGAAGGAGAGAAGGTAGGTGTATTATATTTATTTAATGGTAATGTTGATTCTTCTATTGATTTAGCTTCTACAGAAGTGGATACAATATTATAGCACCATAGATTTGGGCACATGATTGATAAGGGGATGCAAGTTCTCCACTCAAATAATTTGTTATCAGATTTGAAGGTGGATTTGGAATTTTGTGAACATTGTGTGTACAAAAAATAGAAGAAAGTTAGATTTTTCAGAGTTAGGAAGACAAGAAAGGATGAAAAGTTTGAGCTTGTACATACAGATGTATGGGGACTAGCTTAGGTATCATTTCTTGGTGGCTCTTATTATTATGTTACTTTTATTGATGATGTAACTAGAAAAACTTGGGTTTATTACATACAAAAAAAAAGATGTTTTTGATACTTTTAGGAAATGGAAAGCTTTGATTGAGAATGAGACAAGAAAAATTTGAAGTGTGTCAATTCAAATAATGTAAGTGAATACGACAGTAAATAATTTGATAATTACTATTCATCTCATGGGATTCATAGAGAGAAGACAGTTCCAATAACATAAAAACAAAATGGTGTGTCAGAAAGGATGAATAGGATAATCATGGAGTGTGCAAAGAGCATGATATTACATTCAAGGTTGCCCTTACAATTTTGGAAAGATGTTGTAGATAATTTTATTTATTTAATAAATATAGGGCCTTCAATTCCTTTGGATGGTGACATTCCAGAAGAAGCATGGATAGGTAAAAGGTAGATTATTCATTTTTAAAGACTTTTAGTTGTGAAGTATTTTTCCATATTGATAAATAAAATAGAACCAAGCTTGAAGAAAAATACAAGAAATAAATTTTTATTGGATATGAAGTTAATGATTTTGATTACCATTTATGTGATTTTAAAAATCACAAAATCATTAGGAGCAGAGATGTGATCTTTAATGAGAAGGTCATGTAGAGATATCAATTGTAGGGGAAGAAACAAGAAAAGTTAAATATAAAATATGTAGTACTTGATGAAATCACAGGAAATGAAATTCTAAAAATGCCAAAAAATCAAAATGTGTAACAGTTACAAGTACCTCAAACTCTTGAAAGTGTAGTTAAAAGATCTACCAGAGTAAGTAGACTCCCTAAATGATACTCTCCTTAACTTTATTATTTATTATTGTCTGATGGTGGTGAGCTAGAAAGCTACGAAGAAGCAATATAGGTAGAAACCAAAAAGAAGTGGGAGCAAGGCATGAAAGAGATGGACTCCTTGGTACATAACCAAACATGGGATTTGGTTCAATTGTCTATAGATAAAACAACATTGCAAAATAAATTGATTTATAGGTTAAAGAAAGAAGATGGAGGCAAAACGAGGTACAAGGCTAGACTTATTGTAAATGGGTTTGCATAAAATAAAATTATTGATTTTGACAAAATATTTTCTCCAATTATAAAAATGACTTCCATACGAACTGTTTTAAGTTTGGTACCAGTAAAATATTTTCACCTTAAACAGTTACATGTGAATACTACTTTATTCATAGTGATTTGGAGGAGAAAATTTATATTGAGCATCTATAGGGATATGAAGCAAAAGGTAAGGAAAAATAATGTGTAGGTTGAAAAAGAATTTGTATGGACTAAATCAAGCTTCAAGGTAGTGGTATTTAAAATTTGACATGTTTATGACATAATAAAGTTATAGTAGATGTCATTCTGACCACTATGTATATTTTAAGAGATTAGATAATGATAGTTATTTTATCTTATTATTGTATGTAGATGACATGTTTGTTGTAGGGTCTAACATACAAGATATAAATGATCTCAAAAGAAAATTAGCAAATTCATTTGCAATCAAAGATTTAGGTGCTGCAAAGCAAATCTTTCGTATGAGAATAACAAGAGACAGGAAAAATAGAAAATTAGCATTGTCTCAAGAAGAGTACATCAAGAAGGTGTTAGTTAGGTTCAATATTCAAGGTGCAAAACTTATAATTACACCTTTGAAAGGGCATTTTAAATTAAGCAACGAACAGTGTCTTAAAACTCAGAAAGAAATCAATTACATGTCTAAAGTTTTATATGCTTCAATAGTAGGAAGTTTAATGTATGTTATGGTGTGTATGAGACCAGATATTGCTCATGCAGTGGGATTTGTCAGTAGGTTTATGAATAATCCAAGAAAAGAGCATTGAGATGTAGTCAAGTGGATTCTCAAGTACTTAAGAGGGACCACTAATAGATAGTTTTTCTATGAAGTTTTAGATGTTACCTTACAAGGATATGTTGATACAAACATGGTTATAAATTTAGATGGTAGGAGGAGCACCATAGGTTATGCATTCACTATTAGTGACACATTAGTTAGTTGGATTTCAAAATTATAAAAGATAGTTGATTTTTTAACTGCAAAGGCATAATATGTTGCATCTATAGAGGCAAACAAGGAGATGGTATGGATGCAATGGTTCATGGAAGAGTTGATGCAAAAGCAAGAAGATTGCAAGTTATATAGTGATAACCATAATGTGATTCATTTATCAAAGAACTCAACATTCCACTCAAGAACCAAACATATATAACTCAGAGATCACTTCATTTGTTCAATTTTAGAGGATGGTCAAGTGAAGTTGGAAAAGATCTATATGAGTTAGAATCTTATAGATATACTAACAAAGTCAGTCAGTAAAGAGAAGATGGAGAGTGGTTCAGCTTTAATAGGTCTTCAAGTATAACAAGGAAGATGAGAAATATGCTAGGGTCAAAGTTCAAAGAAAAGTCCAAGGATGTGTTGTAACAGTGGAGTTGCAACAATCAATCTCTAAGTAAGAGATTGTTGGATGGTGGAGCTTGATATTATTATAATGTCTAGTTCCCGATAGCGGGGGTGTTAGAGAGAAATGCCTCCCACTATGTCATTGTGGGTTCCATCTGAAGAATTTTTTTGTAAAAATGCATTGTAAAATATTATAATTTTGTAGTAAATCTAGATTGTTCACTATTAGGTCACAGATCTAATGGTATAAATTATTTTTACACATTTCTACCCTAATATATAACCCTATTTTTGATTGATGGCATGGTAATCATGGAAACATGTAGTGCGTGAGTGAATAAGAAATTATAGTGGATATATTCTAAGTTTTTTCTTTCATTTGTTGAACTAAATAATAAGAACTAGTTGTTTTTGTGTGGACATGGTCCATATTGGGTGAACCATGTTAAATCTATTTCTCTATTATATTATGTTTTTTGCATTTTATTTTTATCTTTATTTCATTAATTTTACTCTATGTTCTATATTTTTAACAATTAGTATTAGAGCCAAATTTTTATTTGGTAGATAAACTTGTAGGAAAAGAGGGTTCCTATTTCGAGTGGGAGCAATGGTGGTAGAAGGCAAGTTTAAAGTCAAAAAGTTTTGCAGCGAAAACTACCATCTATGGATAATGCACATGGAGGATTATCTATATTAGAAGGATCTTTTTATAACATTTGGCATAATAGAAAAGAAGTTGGAAACTATGAAAGATGAAGATTAGGAGGTTCTTGATAGAAAGACACTAAGAACAATAGGTATTTGCTTGACAGCATTGATGGCCTTTAATATTTCAAAAGAAAATACAATAGCGAATGTGATAAAGGCATTAGATAGAGTATATGAAAAACCCTTAGCCTCCAATAAATTATTTTTTATGAAGCATTTATTTAATCTAAAAATGTCAGAAGATGGGTATGTTACCGATCATTTAAATAAATTTAACACAGTCATAAATTAGTTAAGCTCTATAAGAGTAAATTTTGATGATGAGGTTAGGGATATTTTGATTATCTACTTATTGTCAAAAAATTATAATGGCTTGGTCATGGTTGTGAGTAATTCTATCACTGATTCAAACACTTTAAAGTTTGATGATGTTATTGGTGTTATTCTTAGTGAGGAAATGTGATGAAAAATACATGTGAGACATCAGGTAATGCTTTGACTATGGATAATAAGGGAAGATAAAAGGATAGAGAAAAGATCCTAGAGAATCATATGAAGTTTAAAAAAGGCATATCCAAATCTAGAAGAACATTGGTGTGCTGGATTTGTGGAAAGAAAGAAAACCTAAAGAAAGATTGTTAGTTACAAAAAAGAAAAAACAAGGAGATGGACAACAAGATAAAAATCAAGAAGCAAATGTAGTAGGTGCTATGTTACAATATGATTTAATTATTTTTTCAAATAATATTAATGATTCTTGGGTGTTAGATTTAGAGGCTTCGCTTCATGCTACACCCTATAAGATATATTTTTAAGACTATGTTCAAGGTGATTTTGGATAGGTTTATTTGGGTGATGGTAAATCCTATAAAATTATAATAAAGGGTAAGATACAAATAAATTTACAGGATGGAAACAAATGGTTGTTGAAAGAGATAAGCCATGTTTTTAAGTTGAAAATAAATCTAGTTTCATCAAGGCAGTTGAGAAGTGAGGACTGCACAGCTACGTTTGTAAAAAATTTGTGAAAGGTCACTGAAGGATCACTAGTAATAGCAAAAGGAGAGAAGGTAGGTACATTATATTTATCTAATGATATTATTGATTATTCTATTGCAATAACTTATACAAAATTAGATACAATGTTATGGCACCACAAACCTGGGCACATGAGTGATAAAAGGATGCAAGTTCTCCACTCAAAAAATTTGTTGCTAGATTTGAAAAAGGTGGATTTGGAATTTTGTGAGCATTGTGTGTATATAAAATAAAAGAGAGTCATATTTCTTAGAGTTGGGAAGACAAAGAAGGATGAAAAGTTAGAGCTTATGCATACAGATGTATGGGGACTAGTTCAAGGATCATCTTTTGGTGGATCTTATTATTATGTTACTTTTATTGATGATGGAACTATAAAAATTTAGATTTATTACATAGGAAAAAAATCAAATGTTTTTGATACTTTTAAGAAATGGAATGCTTAGATTGAGAATGAGATAGGAAATAAATTGAAGCATGTCAGATCAAATAATGGAGTTGAATACCGCATCTAAGAATTTGATAATTATTATTCATTCCATAAGATTTATAGAGAGAAGACAGGTTCCAAGAATATCTCAATAAAATAGCGTGTCAAAAATAATGAATAAAAAAATCATGAAGCATCTAAGGAGCATGAGATTACATGTAGGGTTTCCCTTACAATTTTGGTCAGATATTATGGATATTGTTATTTACGTAATAAACAAAGGGCCCTTAAGTTATTTGAATGGTGACATTCCAGAAGAAGCATGGATAGGTAAAAGGGTAGATTATTCATTTTTAAAGACTTTTGGTTGTGAAGCATTTATCCATATCGATAAAGAAAATAGAACTAAAATTGAAGCAAAATCCAAGAAATGTACTTTTATTGGATATAAAGTTAATGATTTTGGTTACTGTTTATGGGATTTTGAAAATTGCAAAATCATTAGGAGCAGAGAAATGATATTTAATGAGAAGGTCATATACAAAGACCAATTGTAGAGAAAGAAATAAGAAAAGTCAAATATAGAATATGTAGTACTTGATGAAATCACAAGAAATAAATTTTCAAAAGTCTCAAAAAATTAGAATGTGTAACAACTACAAGTACCTCAAACTCCTGAAAGTGTAGTTAAAATATCTACCAAAGTAAGTAGACTCGCTAAAGGATACTCTCCATTATTTATTATTATTTGATGGTGGTGAGCTAGAAAGCTATGAAGAAGCAATGCAGGTAGAAACTATAAAGAAGTGGGAGCAAGGCACAAAGAGGAGATGGACTCCTTGGTACATAACCAAACATTGGATTTGGTTCAGTTGCCTGTAGGTAAAAAAACATTGCAAAATAAATGGGTTCATATGTTAAAGGAAGAAGATCAAGGCAAAAATAGGTACAAGGATAGACTTGTTATAAAGGGGTTTGCACAAAAGAAAGGCATTGATTTTGATGAAATATTTTCTCCGATTGTAAAAATGACTTCCATAAGAACTATTTTAAGTTTGGTAGCAATAGAAGATTTGCACCTTGAACAATTAGATGTAAAAACTGTTTTCTTTCATAATGATTTGGAGGAAGAAATTTATATGGAGCAGTCACATGGATACAAAATAAAAGGTAAAGAGAAAATGATGTGTAGGTTGAAAAAGAGTTTGTATGGACTAAAGCAAAATCCAAAGTAGTGGTATTTGAAATTTAACATATTTATGATAAAATAAAGTTATAGTAGATGCCATTCTGACCACTGTGCCTATTTTAAGAGATTAGATAATGACAGCTATATTATCTTGTTATTTTATGTAGATGACATGGTCGTTGCAGGGTCTAACATGCAGGATATAAATGATCTCAAAATAAAATTAGCAAATTCATTTACAATGAAAGATTTGGGCATTGCAAAGCAAATCCTTGGTATGAGAATAAAAACATACAAGAAAAATAAAAATTTGGCATTGTCCTAAAAAGAGTACATCAAGAAGGTGTTAGTCAAGTTGAATATGCAAGATGTAAAACCTATAAGAACACCTTTGGGAGGGCACTTTAAATTAAGCAATAAATAGTGTTCTAAAACTCAAGAAAAAATCAATTACATGTCTAAATTTTTATATGATTAAACAGTTAAAAGTTTAATGTATGTTATAGAGTGTACGAGACCAGATATTGCTCATGCAATGGAAGTTGTCAGTAAGTTTATGAATAATCTAGAAAAATAGCACTGAGATGCAGTTAAGTAGATTTTTAGGTACATGAGAGGGACCACTAATAGACAATTGTGCTATGAAAGTTTAGATGTTATCTTACAAGGATATATTGATGCAGATATGGCTAGAGATTTAGATGGTAGGAGGAGCACCACAAGTTATGTATTCACTATTGGTGACACAACAGTTAGATTTCAAAATTGTATAAGATAGTTATTTTGTCAACTATAGAGGTAGAATATGTTTCATCTACAGAAACAAGTAAAGAGATGATATGGATGCGACGGTTCATGGAAGAGTTGATGCAAAAGCAAGAAGATTACAAGTTATATAGTGATAGTCCGAGTATAAATCATTTTGAAAAAAAAATCAACAGTCCACTTAAGAATCAAACAATACAAATTAGGTATCACTTTATTCATTTAGTTTTGGAGGATGGTCAACTAAAGTTAGAAAAGATCCATACGAGTTATAATCTTACAAATATGCTAACAAAGGTAGTCAGTAAAGATAAGCTGGATAGTTGTTCATTTTTAATAGGTCTTCAAGGATAATAAGGAAGATGAGAAACATATTAGGGTCAAAGTTCAAAGAAAATTCCAAGGAAGAGTTGTAGCAGTGGAGTTGCAATAATCAATCTCTAAGTGGGAGATTGTTGGATGGTGGACCCTGATCTTATTATAATGCATGATTCTGAATAGGGGGTGTGTGGGAGGGGAAATGACCCCCACTATGGTCATCATAGGGGTCCCCATGAAGCAAAATTTTATTAAAAATAAATTGTAAAATATTATATTTTTTTAATAAATTTGAATCGTTCACTATTAGGTCACAGATCTGATGATAGAAATTATGTTTGTGCATTTTTACCTTAATACGTAACCTTTTTTTATATGAAGGCATGGTAATCATAACAATACGTAGTGTGTGAGTGAAAAAGATATTGCATTGGATGTATTCTAGGTTTTTTATTTCAATTATTGGACTAAATAATGACTTACTATTTTTATGTGGATGTAGCCCATTTGGGTGAACTACATTAAATCTGTCTTTATTGTGTTATTTTTTTATATTTTATTTTTGTATTTATTTCATTAATATTTCTCTCTGTTCTATATTCCTAACAAATGGTATCAGAGTCGAAGGATTATTTGAAAAATAAACTTATAGAAAAATAGGGTTCTTGGTTCGAGTGGAGGTAATGGCAGAAGAAGGCAAGTTTAAATTCAAAAAGTGCAACAACCAAAATTATCAATTATGAAAAATGCAAATGTAGGATTATCTATATCATAAGGATGTTTTCTTACCATTGGGTGTAATAGCAAAGAATCCAACAATTATGAAAGATGAAGATTGAGAGGTTCTTGACAGAAAGGCACTACGAATAATAAGGTAGTGCCTAGCAACATCGATGGCCTTCAATATTTCAAAAGAAAAGAGAAAAAATAATGTGATAAAAGCATTGGATAGAGTGTATGAAAAAACTTTAGCCTCCAACAAGGTATTTCTTATTAAGCATTTATTTAATATAAAAATGTCAGAAGGTGGGTTTATTGCTGATCATTTAAATGAATTTAACATGGTCACAAATCAGTTAATCTCTGTAAGAGTGAATTTTGATGATGAGGTTAGGGATCTTTTGAATCTATGCTCATTTCCATAAATCTAAAATGGCTTGGTCATGGTTTTGAGTAATTCTATCTTTGGTTTAAACACTTTAAAGTTTGATGATGTTATTGGTGTTATTCTTAGTGAGAAAATACAATGGAAAAGTAAAGATGAGACATCAAGTAATGTTTTGACTATGGAGAATAGGAGAAGATAAAACAACATAGGAAAGGTCCCAAAGAATCATGGGAAGTCTAAGAAGGGCACATCTAAATCCATAAGAACATTGGTGTACTGGATTTGTGGGAAGAAATGACACCTGAAGAAAAAAAATTTGTTTCAAAAAATAAAACAAAGAGATGGACAAAAAGATAAAAATTAGCAAAAAAATGTAGTAGGTGATGTGTTACAAAATGATTTAATTATTTCTTTAAATAATATTAATGATTCTTGGGTGTTAGATTCAGGGGCTTCATTTCATGCTACACCCCATAAAAAAATATTTTCAAGACTATGTTCAAGGTGATTTTGGACATGTTTATTTGGGTGATGGTAAACTCTGTAAAATTTTAGGAAAGGGTAAGATACAAATAAAATTACATAATAGAAATAAATGATTTCTGAAAGAGATGAGGCATGTTCTTGAGTTGAGAAGAAATATAATTTCAGCAGTGCAGTTGGGAAGTGAGGGTTACACAGTTATATTTTTTTAAAATTCATGAAAGGTCACTAAAGGATCACTAGTAATAGCAAAAAGAGAGAAGGTAGGTACATTATATTTATCTAATGGTAATGTTGATTCTTATATTGCTTTATCTTCTACAAAATAATATACAAAATTATGGCACCACAGACTTGGGCACATGAATGATAAGGGGATACAAGTTCTCCACTCAGAGAATTTGTTGCCAGATTTAAATAAGGTGGATTTGGAATTTTGTGAGCATTATGTGTACAAAAAATAAAAGAGAGTTAGATTTTTCAAAGTTGGGAAGATAAAGATGGATGCAAAGTTAGAGCTTGTACATACAAATATATGTGGATCAACTTAAGTATCATCCTTTGGTGGCTCTTTTTATTATGTTACTTTTATTGATGATGCAACTAGAAAAATTTGGGTTTATTGCATATGAAAAAAATTAGACAAAAATTTTAAGAAATGAAAAGATTTGTATGAGAATGAGATAGGAAATAAGTTGAAGTGTGTCAGATTAGATAATAAAGGTGAATACTAAGCAAAAAATTTGATAATTATTGTTCAACCCATGGGATTATTAGAGAGAAGATAGTTCCAAAAACACCATAATAAAATGGTGTGTCAGAAAGGATAAACATGATAATCATGGAGTGTACAAAGAGCATGAGATTACATGTAGGGTTGACCATATAATTTTGAATAGATACTATGGATACTGTTGTTTATTTAATAAATAGAGGGCCTTCAAGTCCTTTGGATGGTGACATTCCGGAAGAAGCATGGATAGGTAAAAAGGTAGATTATTCATGCTTGAAGACTTTTGGTTGTGAAGCATTTGTCCATATTGATAAAAAAAAATAGAACCAAGCTTGAAGCAAAATCTAAGAAATGTACTTTTATTGGATATGGATTTAATGATTTTGGTTACTATTTATGAGATTTTAAAAATCATAAAAAATCATTAGGAGTAGAGATGTGATTTTTAATGAGGTCATCATGTACAAAGATTAGTTGCAGGGAAAAAAATTCAAATACAGAATATACAGTACTTGATGCAATCACAAAAAATAAAATTTCAAAAGTATCAGAAAATTAGAATGTGTAACAACTACAAGTACCTTAAACTCCTAAAAGTGTAATTAGAAGATCTACCAAAGTAGACTCCATGATTGATATTATCCTACACTCTATTGTTTATTATTGTCTGATGGTGGTGAGCTAGAAAGCTATGAAGAAGCAATGCAGGTAGAAACTAGAAAGAAGTGGGAGCAAAGCATGAAAGAGGTGATGGACTCCTTGGTACATAACCAAACATGAGATTTAGTTCAGTTTCCTATAGGTAAAAGAGCATTGTAGAATAAATGGGTTTATAGGTTGAAAGAAGCAGATGGAGGAAAAAAGAGATATAAACCCAGACTTGTTGTAAAGGAGTTTGCATAAAATAAATGTATTAATTATGATGAAATATTTTCTTCAGTTATAAAAATGACTTTTATAATAGTTGTTTTAAGTTTGGTAGCAGTAAAAAAATTGCACCTTGAACAGTTAGATGTGAAGACTGATTTCCTTCATAATGATTTGGAGGAGGAAATTTATATAGAGCAGTCATAGGGATATGAAGTAAAAGGTAAGGAAAAAATAGTGTGTAGATTCAAAACGAGTTGGTATGGACTAAAGTAAGCTCCAAAGCAGTGGTATTTGAAATTTGACATGTTTATGATAGAAAAATATTATATTAAATGTCATTCTTACCACTATGTTTATTTTACGAGATTAGATAATGACATCTATATTATCTTGTTATTGTATGTAGATAACATATTTGTTGTAGGGTCTAACATGTAGGATATAAATGATCTCAAAATAAATTTAGCAAATTCATTTGCAATGAAGGATTTGGGTGTTGCAAAGAAAATCTTTGGTATAAGAAAACAAGAGATAAGAAAAATATAAAATTTACATTGTCTTAAGAAGAGTACATCAAGAATGTGTTAGTCAGGTTAAATATGCAAGATGTAAAACCTGTAAGTACACTTTTGAGAGGACACTTTAAATTAAGTAAATAATAGTGTCCTAAAACTCAACAAGAAATCAATTACATGTCTAAAGTTCTATATGCTTCAGAAGTTGGAAGTTTAATGTATATTATGGTGTGCACGAGACCATATATTGCTCATGTCATGGGAGTTAGTAGCAGGTTTATGAATAATCTAGAAAAAGAGCATTGGGATACAATTAAGTGGATTCTCAAATACTTTACAGGGACCACTGATAAATAGTTGTGTTAAGAAGGTTTAGATGTTACCTTACAAGGATATGTTGATGCAGCCATGGCTAGAGATTTATATGGTGAGAGGAGGACCATAGGTTATGTATTCACTATTGGTGATAAAATAGTTAGCTGAAATTCAAAATTGTAGAAGATAGTTGCTTTATTAACTATAGAGGCATAATATGTTGCATCTATAGAAGCAATCAAGGAGATGATATGGATGCAACAATTCATGAAAGAGTTGATGCAAAAGGAAGAAGATTTCAAGTTATATAGTGATAGCTAGAGTGTGATTAATTTAGAAAAGAACTCAACATTCTACTTAAAAACCAAACATAGACAACTCAGGTATCACTTCATTCATTCAATTTTGGAGGATGATCAAATGAAGTTGGAAAAGATCCATAAGAGTCATAATCTTATAGATATGCTAACAAAAGTAGTCAATAAAGAGTAGCTGGAGAGTTTTTCAAATTCAATAAGTCTTAAAAGATAAATGGGAAGATGAGAAACATGCCAAGGTCAAAGTTCAAAGAAAATTCCAAGGAATAGTCATAGCAGTGAAGTTGCAGCAATCAGTCTCCAAGTAGGAGATTGTTGGATGGTGAAGCCTGATCTTATTATAATGCTCGATTCCCAACAAGGAGGGTGTGGGGGGGAAATTCACCCCCCCCCCCCCCACTATGATCATCATGGGGGTCCCCTCAAAGTAAAATTTTGTTAAAAATGCATAGTAAAATATTGTAAATTCATAGTAAATCTGGATCATTCACTATTAGGTCACATATCTAGTGATAGAAATTATGTTTATGTATTTTTACCCTAATATGTAACCCTCTTTTTGATATGAGAGCATGGTAATCATGGAACACGTAGTGTGTGAGTGAAGAGGATATTACAGTGGATGTATTGTAAGTTTTTTCCGTCATTTGTTGAACTAAATAATAAGAAGGGTTGGCTATTTTTGTTTGGATGTATCCCATATTGGATGAACCACATTAAATTTGTGTATTTATTATGTTGTATTTTTTGCATTTTATTTCTATCTTTATTTCATTAATATTGCTCTATCTTATGTATTCTTAACAACTAGTATCAAAGTTGAAGGTTTATTTGGTAGATAAACTCATAGGAAAAGAGGGTTCCTGGTTCAAGTTATTAGAAATATTGTCATCGATGTCAAAGGTCTAGCATTTGTGATAAATGCCCCATAACATTTAATAGTGTTTTTAATATTCATATCTTAGCTAATATGTGTTAATATTTATTTAATATTAACGAATATATTTTTGGTTGCATAAAAGTAAAAAGAGGGCCCATGGAGAAGTCAAAGAGTCATGGGATAAAGAGAAAGAGTGATCTTGAGGAATTCCAAGAGTCACCATATGAAGACAAAAGAGGGTATGGTGCATTTTTCCATAAAGAGTCACCTTAAGGAATTTGGAAGGTCACCAAGATAAAGACAAAAGATAAAATGATGCATTTGCTTATGAAGGGTCACCATGTGACTTTTCAAATGCAAGGATACAAATGGTCATGCAAGTTTGGCACCATTTTCCATGAGGATTGAAGGGTCACAAAGGGTGGATGCCAAAGGTCATTTGAAAATCTATAAATAAAGGCTTGAGAAACTATTTTTAATATGCAAGAGAGTGCATATTTTTGTAATTATTTTATATAAGAAAAGCAGGAGATATTTTAGAGTGATATCATTTTTTGAGTAAGCAACATTGAGAGATAGTTGTGTTTTATACACAAGAGAGGTTGGTGCTCACAAATAGTTGTGTTGGTGCTTGGAAAAGGGGTTTGTGCTTACAAATTTTGTAATTTAAGTTGGTGTTCATCCATATACTTGAGATTGTTCTCTGTGATTTTTTCTACTTTGGGTTTCCATGTAAAAATCTGGTGTCTCTCTCTTTCTTGTGTGGTACATGTTATTGTTTCAATTTTATTACAGATCTTGAATGTGTGATAAAGTGGTTAAAGAAAAGAAATAATATTAAGTAAAAAATATATAATAAACTAATTCACCGCCCCCCCCCCCCCCGCCCCCGCCTCTCAGTATATTTCATGCTTAACACAAGTGGGAGCAATGGAAAAAGAAGGCAAGTTTAAGTTTGAAAAAATCAATAACTAAAACTACCAACTATGGCAGATGTAAATGGAAGATTATCTATATCAGAATGATCTTTTCCTACCATTGAGTGTTATAGTAAAGAAGCCAACAACTATGAAGGATGAAGATTGGGAGGTTCTTGATAGAAAGACACTAGGAACAATATGGTTGTGTTTGGCAGCATCAATGGCCTTCAATATTTCAAAAGAAAAGATAACAATAGATGTGATAAAGGAATTGGATAGAGTGTATGAAAAATCTTCAACCTCCAACAAAGTATTTCTTATGAAGTGCTTATTTGATCTAGAAATGTTAGAAGGTGGGTCTGTTACTGATCATTTAAATGAATTTAACATGGTCACAAATCAGTTAAGATTTATAGGAGTAAATTTTGATGATGAATTTAGGGCTCTTTTAATTCTCTGCTCATTGCCAAAAAGTTAGAATGGATTGGTCATGGTTGTGAGTAATTTTATCTTTGATTCAAACACTTTCAAGTTTGATGATGTCATTGGTGTTATTCTTAGTGAGGAAATGTGATGGAAAAACACACGTGAAACATCAAGTAATGCTTTGACTATGGAAAACATGGAAAGACAAAAGGATAGAGGAAAGGTCTCAGGGAATCAAGAGAAGTCTAAGAAGGGTAGATCCAAATTTAGAGGAACATTGGTGTGCTATATTTTTGGAAAGAAATGACACTAAAGAAAGATTTTTAGTTTTGAAAATGAAAACAAGGAGATGGACAAGAAGATAAAAATCAAGAAGCAAATGTAGTAGGTGATGTGTTACAATATGTGTTAATTTTTTCCTTAGATAATATTAATGATTCTTAGGTGTTATATTCAAGAGATTTATTTCATGGTACACCTCATAAGAAATATTTTCAAGACTATGTTCAAGATGATTTTGGACATGTTTATTTGGGTGATGGTGAACCCTGTAAAATTGTAGGAAAGGGTAAGATACAAATAAATTTATATAATGGAAACAAATGGTTGCTAAAAGAGGTGAGTTATGTTCCTGAGTTGAGAAGAAATCTAATTTTAGTAGGGCAATTGGAAAGTGAGGGATACACAATTACATTTGTCAAAAATTTGTGGAAGGTCACTAAAGGATAACTGGTAATATCAAAAGAAGATAAGGTAGGTACATTATATTTATCTAACTGTAATTTTGATTCTTATATTGCTTTAGCTTCTACAAAAGTAGATATAAAATTATGGAACCACAGACTTGGGCACATGAGTGAGAAAGGGATGCAAGTTCTTCACTCAAAGAATTTATTGCTAGATTTGAAGAAGGTGGATTTAGAATTTTGTGATCATTGTGTGTACAGAAAATAGAAGAGAGTCAGATTTCTTAGAGTTGGGAAGACAAAAAAAGATGAAAAGCTAGAGCTTGTGATATATATGTATAGGGACCAGCTTAGGTATCATCCCTTGGTGGCTCTTATTATTATGTTACTTTTATTGATGATGCAACTAGAAAAACTTGGGTTTATTGCATATAAAAAAATGATGTTTTTGATACTTTTAAGAAATGAAAAGATTTTGTTGAGAATGAGATAGGAAATAAGTTGAAGTGTGTCAGATCAAAAAATGGAGGTGAATACTACAACAAATAATTTGATAATTACTATTCATCCCATGGGATTCATAGAGAGATGGTTCTAA
This sequence comes from Torreya grandis, assembly GCA_037957365.1. Lineage (NCBI taxonomy): Eukaryota > Viridiplantae > Streptophyta > Pinopsida > Cupressales > Taxaceae > Torreya > Torreya grandis. The sequence continues at coordinate 5,832,877 of JARHVA010000046.1, forward strand.
TAATATCACAACAAAATAGTGTGTCAGAAAAGATGAATAAGAAAATCATGGAGCATGAAAGGAGCATGAGATTACATGCAAGGTTGCCCTTACAATTTTGGGTAAATGTTGTGGATACTATTGTTTACTTAATAAACAAAGGGCCTTCAAGTCTTTTGGATGATGACATTACAAAAGAAGCATGGATAGGTAAAAAGGTAGATTATTCATTTTATAAGACTTTTGGTTGTGAAGCATTTGTCTATATTGAAAAAGAAACTAGAACCAAAATTGAATCAAAATCCAAGAAATATACTTTTATTAGATATGAATTTAATGATTTTGGTTACCTTTTATAGGATTTTGAAAATCACAAAATCATTAGGATCATAGATGTGATCTTTAATGAGAAAGTCATGTACAAAGATCAGTTGTAGGGAAAGAAATAAGAAAAGCCAAATATAGAATATGCAATACTTGATAAAATCATAGGAAATGAAATTCTAAAAGTGCCAAAAAATCAAAATGTTCAACAACTATAATATCAACAAGTACCTCAAAATTCTGAAAGTGTAGTTAGAATATCTACTAGAGTAAGTAAACTCTTTGAATGATACTCTCCTTCACTTTATTATTTATTATTGTCTGATGGCGGTTAACCAAAAATATATGAAGAATAAATGTAGGTAGAAACCAAAAAAAAGTGAGAACAAGGCATGAAAGAGGAGATGGACTCCTTGGTATATAACTAAACATGGTATTTGGTTCAGTTTCTTATAGGTAAAAGAGCATTACAGAATAAATGGGTTTATAGGTTAAAGGAAGAAGATGGAGGAAAAAAAAGAGATTTGTTGTAAAGGGGTTTGCACAAAAGAATGGTATTGATGATAAAATATTTTCTCCAGTTGTAAAAATGACTTCTATAATAATTTTTTAAGTTTGGTAACAGTAAAAGATTTGCACCTTGAATAGTTAGATGTGAAGACTACTTTCATTCATGGTGATTTGGAGAAAGATATTTATATGGAGCAGCCATAGGGATACGAAGTAAAAGGTAAGGAAAAAATGGTGTGCAGGTTGAAAAAGAGTTTGTATGGACTAAAACAAGTTCCAATGCAATGGTATTTGAAATTTGACATGTTTATGATAGAACAAGGTTATAGTAGATGTCATTCTGACCACTGTGTCTATTTTAAAATATTAGATAATGACATCTATAATATCTTTTTATGTATGTAGATGACATTCTTTTTGCATGGTCTAACATGTAGGATATAAATGATCTCAAAATAAAATTAGCAAATTCATTTTCAATGAAGGATTTGGGTGATGTAAATCAAATCCTTGGTATGAGACTAACAAGAGACAAGAAAAATAGAAAATTAACATTATCTCAAGAAGAGTACATCAAGAAGGTGTTAGTCAGGTTCAATATACAAGACGCAAAACATGTAAGTACACCTTTGGGAGGTCACTTTAAATTAAGCAAAGAACAGTGTCCTAAAACTCAGGAAGAAATCAATTACATGTCTAAATTTCCATATGCTTCATTAATTGGAATTTCAATGTATGCTATGGTGTGCATGAGACCATATATTAATAATGTAGTGGGAGTTGTCAATAAGTTTATGAATAATCTAGGAAAAGAGCACTAGGATGCAGTCAAATGGATTCTCAGGTACTTGAGAGGGACCACTGATAGATAGTTATGCTATGAAGGTTTAGCTGTTACCTTACAAGGATATATTGATGTAAACATGGTTGAAGATTTAGATGGTAGGAGAAGCAACATAAGGTATGTATTAACTATTGGTGACACAATAGTTAGTTGGATTTCAAAATTGTATAAGATAGTTGTTGTATCAACTACAGAGGTAGAATATGTTACATCTATAAAAACAAGCAAGGAGATGATATGGATGCAATGGTTCATGGAAGAGTTGATATAGGTTGTATAGTGATATCTAGAGTGTGATTCATTTAGCAAAGAACTCAACATTCAACTCAAAAACTAAACATATACAACTTAGGTATCACTTCATTCATTCAGTTTTGGAGGATGGTCAATTGAAGTTGGAAAAGATCCATATGAGTCAAAATCTTGCAGATATGCTAACAAAGACAATTAGGTAAGAGAAGTTGGAGAGTTATTCAGATTCAATAGATCTTCAATGATAACAAAGAAGATGAGAAACATGATAGGGTCAAATTTCAAAGAAAATTCCAAGGAAGAGTTGTAGTGGTGGAGTTGCAACAATCAGTCTCCCAGTGAGAGATTATTGGATGGTAGAGCTTGATCTTATTATAATGACTATTTCCCAATAGCGGGGTGTGGGGATCAATTCCCCCCACTATGGTCATCATGTGGGTCCCTTAAAAGTAAAATTTTGTTAAAAAATCATTGTAAAATATTTTAATTTCATGGTAAATCTAGACCATTCACTATTCATAGATCTAATGATAGAGATTATGTTTGTGCATTTTTACCCTAATATGTAACCCTCTTTTTGATATGAGGGAATGGTAATCATGGAAACACATAGTGTGTGAGTGAAGAGGATATTATAGTAGATGTATTACAAGTTTTTCCCTTCATTTGTTGGACTGAATAATAAAGACTAGTTGTTTCTGTGTGGACGTAGCCCATATTGGGTGACGTAAGTTAAATCTGTTTCTCTATTGTGTTATGTTTTATGTATTTTATTTCTATCTTTATTTTAGTAATATTGCTATATGTTATATATTCCTAACAATTATATCCATTATATCCTTTTTTTTAATGTGATCAAATATGGGGACCCTGGCATTCCCAAGTTTGGAAAGATCTATGGGTTCATTGATAGAATTCTTGGCCAAGTGAAGTCATGATTCATGATGAAAACCCCACCATGGCATCATATCTCGACCATATTCATACTATTATTCAATAGAGGTGGGAGAGGACACCCTTTTACATGTGGTTGCATATACAATGAATCTTAAATGGTTTGTGGAAAGGCTTAAAGGTGTCATTCCTTTTGATGAGTAAGAGGTGAAAAAGAGCTTCACAAAGACCCTCAAGAAAATGTACGATGTGAACAATGTTTAAAAATCAAGGGCTAGTGGAGCAGATTGGTTGAATTCAAAGACTACAAGACTTTGACTAAGATGGACTCATTATGGCATAGGAAACCCCTATAAACTAGTGGAAAGTATATGGGCCCCTTGTTATTGCTACAAACATTTGTCATTTTGCTCCTTTCATAGGTTTGTAGTTCCTCTATTTTTAGTAATAATTGGTTTACATAAATATTTATCCTATGTTAGGAAGAAAGGGCTTATCCCTAAGAGAGAGAAGGAGATTCTTGTTTTATATAGTGCCTAATATTTCTTTTATCACAAGACAAATCAATGCAAGGAGATTCCAACACCATGATAAGATATAAAGCCCAAGAAGTTGAGCCAAAATGATGAGGACCAAGATGTGTAGCCAAGATTGGTTGTGTCTTTTTGGAAGAGCCATATGAGCCCAATAATTCATGTGACAAGACCAATTCATGGGATTTCCATCTACTAATGACTTATATAATTGAGCTCTCTACTTAATACATCTAAGCATTTATTTTTTGCAATTTGATTTTCAATGTTCAATTTGTAATTTCAAACTTGTAGTTGATGACGGAGGGGCATTGGCATAATTTTAAAATATAATACTTGTATTTGAATTTCATATTTTTGGCAATTCATAATCATTATTGATTAATGTAATTATCATTTAATGTTGGATCATGGATGTTATCTAATTATAAAAATTAGCTTCTTTCAATATTTTATGTTACGTATTTTATTTTACTTTTCTAAATTTAATATATATATAAAATTTTAATATACATTTAATACTCGTCTACAAAATCCATTTATTGTTTTGCCTTCCCCAAAGACACGGTATTCCATCATTCACCCCATCCCAAAACATGAAGAAACATTGAATATTTATTGAGGAAATTATGCTAAAGGAATCCTTTTGTTGTGAGACTTTTCAATATTTTATATTTTTATTTAATTTATCATTGAAGGAAAAAATGGAAGAATTTTTAATTAGTGGTGTGGTGTTGTTTTGTACTCCTCTTCCTACCCATGGAGAAAAATGATTGGTGTTTTTTCCAAGTCCTCAAGAATGGGATATGGTTATTCATTTATTAATTTTTATGCATTCACTACCTATTATTAGTGTCTAGAGAGAGGTAAGTGCAATCTATTTGCACCTAGTCCAAGAAGTAGAGTACCCAGAGGGAAAGTTGTGGGAAGTAGCCATGTTCTATCACTTCATATTTAGTTCTTATTAGAGGGGTGATATATATTCAAAAACATATTTGTGTGTAAATTTTGATATGGATGTGAATGGCAAGAGGTCTAGTTGGTCAAAGTTCATGATTGATTGAACATTACAATAGGGTTTAGTTTTTGTGTTTGTTGAGCAAGCAATAATCTTGTTAACGAGTTATGCCAATACACAAGTTAAATTATCCATTCATAGCAAGGGTGTTCATACATATTTAAAGTTTGGCTATGATCCTATTATTTAGGATACATAACCTATCTTCAATTTATTTAAACACCCAACAAATTTTATTCTATGTGGGTGCTCTAATTGCCCAACAAACACATTAAAATAGGTTTAATTAGCTTTAAACCTAACAAATACTTATCAAAATTTATTTATCTCACCATTTATTTAGCAATACTATGGTGCAATAACATTATTTTATAACACCCCCCCCCCCCCCCCCTTTATTACATCATGGACTTAAGAGTGTAAGCGATCAAATTTACAAATGCCTCAAACTTCACACATGTAAGTGATTTGGTGAAAATATTTGCACATTCATCTTGAGTGGGGAAAACATAGATTTGAATATTGTGTTGATGAACTTGATCTCATATGAATAAACTAAATGTGTTTAGTGCACTCTTGGAATACAATATTATGAAAAATGTTGCATAATAGCCTGATTATCATAGTATATGACCATGGGTTATTCCTATGATAATCCCATTCTAGCTAGTATGCTATGTAACCATATCGCTTCACAAGCAACTTCCCTAATTTCATGATATTCTACATCATTAGAAGATCGAGAAACTATGTTTTATTTCTTACTTCACCATGAGATTGGATCATATCCTAGAAATAAAACAAACCCAAAGTGTATTTTTTGACATCAATGGACCATGCATAGTCCAAGTTTTTATATCCGGTTAAGAAGAACTAATCATTCTTTTTGTATCCTAAACCATGCTACATACTATAGAAGGAGTTTTGGGGATAATATGGATTTAACTGTAGAAATTTAGACCCAAAAATCAAACTACCAATTAGGAAGGATTGTGGAAACAAATTAGAATCATAAGATATTCTTATTGAATTCCTTGTCTTAGCTAGCCTCCTTCTAGGATGTTCCAATGGATGGTTGATTGTTATTTGACTCAGAATTTTGACATTATGGATGCTTGATCATGGATGTAGATGGTGGGTTAAAGATTTGGATTGACATGGAGATTCCTTTTGATTGCTTAGATGATTTCTAGTTAGCTCCAATGGAGGAGTGGGTTTGTTTAAATAGATTTTGGAGGAAAAGATCAATGGTGGAGCATTTAAAATTCATTGGAAGCCTCTAGATTTAGAGGCTTATAGAGAGGAGGGGTGAGAATAGAGAAGGTTATAGATTTGGAGGGTTCTATAATAATTCTTAGGGATTAATGATGATTATATGGGGGATTACATAGGTATTAGGTGGGTGATTAGGAACTATGTGTAGGAGAGCCTAGGCATAGGCTAGTAGATGGGCCATTAAAATTTTAAAATTCCCAAATAATAGGTAAGTGGGATTAGGATGGGATAATGGAGATTTAGGATAGATTAATTGATTGGTGGGGATGGATAAGTTTAGTAAATGAATAGGTATATTGATGGGAATATTAAATAAATGATTAGGAAGGGGGGATATATTAGTAGAATTAAATGAAACGAGGAGAATTAGTGTTGACTAGTAGAAATATTAGTGACAATAATGTAGGTGAACAAATTTATACACATACATTTTGCTCCTCTTTGAAATGGCATTTCAAGTAGATGAAGTAGGATTAATGGTCTTTTACATAAAAATCATTTCATGGATGAATGTTAGTAGATATGATGTTAGTGGATATGATTCCCCCTCGAGGGGACATGCGGGGAAGAATGAGATGGATGGACACTCGAAAGAAGAAACAAGGGGTGGGATGCAATGAATAGAAAAAGGGATGGGATACAAGATGTTGAGGTAGATGAGGAGGAAGATTAATTTGAATTGAGTGATGACATACAAAGTAATGATGCCCACGACAAAGACATATGCATAGGAAGTAGAGATGATGGGTGTCACAGTTGTTGACATATCCCAAGGGGGAATCCACAAGAATGTGATGATGATAATATTAAAAGGCCGTAAGCTTTATAAGTATCCCAAGAAAGGATGAATGCAAGGGAGAGCTTTAGGCCATGATAAGATGATGATTTGATAAGGCCAATGATGGGTGTATGTCAAAGCTAAATCTAAATGATATGATGAAGGAGATGAAATAGAATAAATGATGTGATCGAGTGACTAAAAGACTAGGGGATGAGGATGGATGAGAGAGATAGTGGTCTAGCTATCCTTGGTCACTAAAAAGTGTCTAAGTGTTGCCTGCATAGTCTGAAAAGACCTCAAGTAGATGTAGTTCTAACTAGGAGATGATGATGATGATGAAAATTAGTGAGATGAGGATAAAAGATTAGATGTTAGTCATATGTGTTAAGAGGATTAAATTAGTGATGGGAATAAGGATGATTAGACAATTATAGAAATGATGAGGATGTAAATGATCAATCCATCACAACTATCATAAGGCTCATCATAGTCTAGGTAATCCAATAAAATATAGCACTTGGCATTATGTCCCGTGAGATAAGTATGAATAAGAGGACCTTATGCCAAAATGCATGGGTAAATAACAAACTCTGCATCATTGAGGGCACTATAATCATTATGGTAGCTTTGGTGATGTCATAACATCCTTGTTCATTGCCCCATATAAAAAAAGACATGATGCAAATAAAACATAAGCCAAACAATATATACATGATGCAAACAAATCCAACAACATAGAGCATACAAGTAGCACACATAAGTATCTATATGTAGTGTCATAATGTCTTGTCAAATTATGAGATAAGTAATTGGGTGATGGGTTGGATTAGGATGATCATGATGTGATTATGGACTAAGGGTAGACTTGGATCTATAATAGAATTAGATAGGATGACCATGATTATGATTATGACAAAGGTAAGGATATGGATGTGGATGTAGATTTTGGACTAGTATGAGGATGAGGAGGATTTGGAGATAAGTATTAAGATTTTGAGTTAGGGGAGGGATTTGGATGAGGATTTATATATGAGAATTGATATTAGGATTAGGATGGGAATAAGGACTTTGACTGGGATATGGGGACCTAGATAAAGATTAGGATCGATATAGACTAGATTTACCCTTAGTTCTTGGATAAGGTCTTTGAATATGGATTTGGTCTAGAAATCAAATCTAAAGGTGGTCAAAGAAGGTGATTTGGAATAATGATGTTTAAGATGACCAAGTATTTCTAATAGAAAAAGCCTTGCAGGAGTCCAAATAGCAAGAAGAGTAGAAAATGATGAGATCAAATACCTTTCACACTAGCAAAATAGTGATTGGGTGGGTGCTAGGTATGAATAGGTAATGATAGGAAAGTGATGGGTACTAGATTAGAATCTTTGACAAGGTTATGTGTGTCAATAATACCTAGTCAAAAGGATGATGAGGATATGGTGGAATGAGTGACCACTCAAATTTGGGTTTCAATACTAAATATTGTATCCAAAGATGGGAATGGAAAGATATGATATGGATATTAGCTTTTGTGAAAGATGAATGGCATGAAGATAGATGTGACTAGGGGATTAGGCATAAGAAAAGACACAATATAATATTTTGGGATTTTTCAAATTTTATGATTTTTAAGAGTTTTTGACATATTTCAAATTTTAGGATTTTTTGGAATATGTATATTCATGATACTATACAAAGGGGGTTACTAGTAAAGGGAATACCAATCTTAGCAACCAAGATGAGGATAGATGGAATGATGGATGAGAAAAAAAAAGCATGAGGTGATGCATAAAAGGGGGATGAATACAAAGGAAGAAGGGGATAAGGATTGCCAATGACCACATCATGAAGGAACCAAATGGATAATGGACTGAGTATCTATTGGAGGACATGCCAAGATTATTTGAGAACATTTTTAAAGACTCCTTCCATTTCTTATGAAGGTCAAGATGGGAAGCAATGAGAGATAGGATGGATGATATGGATAAAGTGATATAATATAGATAGGTTGGATTGTGCCCCCAAGCATTGAGGTATAATGTGGATAATTAATTATTCTACCATGACGTTGGAAACCAATTTTTATCATGATACTTTCCTAAGGAACTAGAAGACTGGTTTTCACCATTAGATGATTTTTTTTATGGTTTTAGATGGCATATCAATTTATTTGATATTAGTATGAAATTCAACATGTAACCATTATGGTGATCTTCATCCAAAACCTATTCTGGGGAGATGTGAAGTTGGGATCATGTCATCGTAGCTAGATATATTGGGGTCTTGTGACCTTTAGTGATTATTGGTGGTGATCCCTCTAGATATCTAGACCAAGTATCATTATTACCCCTAGGATAAACAATGTTTCTCAAGAGGGTGATGGGAGGTATGGAAGTGATAAGATCTTGATGGGGATGTATGGGACTTGAATAGATTATAGGATTTAATAAGTTTATGGGTTCATGATAAAAAAAGGTGTGATGGGTGACTGGGGATTATGATTAGTAGTCACATACATCATTAGAGATGTTAGACATTCTTCATTTGATTGGTGCCATGTGACAAAAGACTTTAAGAGATCCAAGACATTTTGACTACGTGGTTTATCTTTGATCAGATCATTTTATGGATTATCAACCATGATAATAATGGATTATTTAAATTTTTTGATGGGATTTGACTTTGAATGCCCCTTGGTGCCTGATTTTGGGCTTCACTAGGGCATATTGAGTTTTGAATTGATATATAATGATCATTTTGAGTTTGATAGTCCCCTAGTGCCTAAGTTTGGGATTTATGAGGAGAAGATATTTTAGACTAAGCTGATGATGTGGTTATTCTTGATTTTGATTGATGGGATCAAAGATGGCTTGATTATTATGATTGACCTTTTAAATACAGTCTTGGACCTTTGTATTCATGGCACACTTTACATTTCTCAAGGATGGGTCCAATGATGTATGTTCTTGTTCATCCTTATGGAGGGAGCTGATTAAATGATCATTGATAGAAAGAAAGGGGTCTATGATGGATGAAGGTGGTGGAGATGGTATGATGAGGTCAATGAGTGGTGATGGGGTAGCATAATCTTCATAAGGGTTCCTAAGAAACCTAGTTTTGACATTGAAGAAGATTTCCTCACGATCAACAAAAGGATCACTAGGACTAGTTATAGTATACGCATTTAGAGTAGGATTTGATTCACTCTAGAAATATTTAATAGATAAAGCTTAAAATAAGTTTATTATGACTTCATCATCCTAATTGGGATCCAAAGGTATGCCTGGTGATGCATTATGATCCAAATTAGAGGTATTTCTAAAAGGGCAGGTATAATTATCAACATATTCTACAGTATCGATGAGGGATGATGTTTATGATGAGGGTTTTGATTTAGATGCTGGTGTTAAACATGACCCTGATGCAGATAAGAATTGTGCTGGGTCTGATGTTAACTCTAATGTACATGATCTAGTGCTTCTAGTAGAAGATTTGTCTATAATTGACCTCTCAATAGGGGGTGTTTGATATGATGGGTGAGAGGGAGATGATAGATGATTAATGGATTCAACAAAGATAGGACCATGGGAGGGTTCATGAGGACTAGGTTCATGGGGGATAGATACATCTTTGATGGAGGATTTATGGAAGGTGGGGGGATCATGGAAGGTAGATGTGATGTCTAGACCTTGGATTAGAAGGGAAAGGTCTTGATCATGATCGAGAATAGAATCTTTACATTCTTCTCTTTATTCACTTAGGGATGTAGATGCATTTGGTTCATCCTCAATTACTATGTCACCATAGTCAATAAGGTCTTGAACATAGTCTTGGAAGTTATAAAATTGATTAGCGGTATGCCCCTAGATTCAATGATATACACAATATTGATTAGCTTGGTACCCAAATGGCTTAGGCTTAGTGGGATCAAGATGTCGTATAGGTGGATATACCATCATGTTAGTAGTGATATGTTTTTTGAAAAGGGATTCCAAGGATATAGTATGGGGAGTATAAGGACCCACTTCACTTTGTGATTTGGATGTTGAACCATTGGTATTTAGATAAGATGGTTGGTGATGTGATTGGGTGGATGTATTGGTATAAGACAAAGTGGCCAAGATTATATTCCATTTACTAGTGTAAGGAGTAGACAATGGGTTATGTCTAAGGGATGGAGGATTTGTATAGGATTTAAATGAAGGGGCTTTGATAGGGGGTATAATGAGATAAAATGATCAACCCCTTCAAGAATTGGAACACCCATCATAATAAACCACAAGAGGATCTCATCTTTGTGGGCATATTGTATTGGTCGATGAAGGTGAGGTCTAGCCTCATGGTGATGGATAATAAAGAGGGCCAATGTGGGGGTAGACAAACTAGGTTTGATGATTGAGCTAGTGATGGATTAAAGACTAGGATCATATTTTAGACTGATAGTGCAATAGGTGCTAATGACATATCATCAATGTCTAGTTTTCAAGCTAGTAAAAGGATTGAGGATTTGATGGTGCCTATATTCAAACTAACAATATGATGATGTGATGGGTTCTAGTTAGTAATAGGCAAGGTGATTGGACTAGAGATGATTGGATTGATGATTGATGGGTTTGTTAGATTGAGATTGACAAAGTGATAAGATGCTATCGAAATACTGACTAGGATATGAGATCTGACCAATAGTATGGGTGACAATGGATTAATATGATATAGATAAATAACAAGAGGAATATCTCAAGCCTTGGATTAATTTGATCAAGAGGGGATGGGATATGACTATGTGATAAAGGTGATAAAGATAAGGGGATCAAAATAATGGATAAATATATGTAGGTGATGATGAAATGATAAAAGGGTAGGATGAATGAGATGGGGATGGTTTAGACCCATATGTGACCTAAAGATCCAACTAGGATAAGATAGGATGAGATTAGACTAGATGGGTGATGAAGGTGAGGTCAAGATAAAGGATAAGTTATAGATAGAGTGGACTTGATGTAGATGATGAGATGTGATTATGATATGTGATGGGGTATAACGAATAACTAGTGAGACTAGGCTAAGTTGTGACTAGAAGGATATAAAAGAGAACAAATTATATATAAGGGGATAATGAGATATAATATGTACAAGAAAAGATATATATGTTAGGGATATGGATAATTAGGTGTGATTATGACTAGCATAGGATGGGATGAAGACAAGATGGGTGATGGGATAAAGATACAAGAGGATGATATGTACAAGAAGATGATGATAGGATAAAGATGTACAAGGTAATAGTTTGGTAAGGATATACAAGATGAGTATGTGTAATACCTAAATAGGTGTGTACAAGTTTGGGTGAAAGTTTTAATTGGCTCACAAATAACATTGGTTTATCACAACACACAAACAAGCAAGCAAGCCATAAAACCTATGATTAGTAAACTCAAGGGTATGTAACTAGACAACTACACCATCCAATAGCTTCACACATAAGGCTATAGGCTAGTGACCCATTATACAATTGATCAAATCCTCTCGATCCCATTTGCACATGATGGCTACTTAGGAGCTGATATTGACTCTAGCAGTGAGGCAACTATTATGGCTAAAGGATCCTATGTAAGGTTTGCACAAGGCTTCTCTAGGTGCATCCCCTATATACACAAAATTAAAGTAGGGCCCAAGTCCATATAGGATGTTTTCTAACTACCTTATATATTAGAGATTAAATTACCCTCACTCCATGGAACCCTTTGTGGGAAATTATGCTTAGGTGCCTAATGATAGCTCTCCTTATTTTTAGAATCTATCAAAACATAGAGTTTGAACTAGTGTGTGGCAGTGAAATCCATGATCACTAATCCTATAGAAAATAAAAAATGATGGAAGGTTTATAGGTAATTTTTGATCCCTTAGGAATCACTGCAAGGATGCAAGGGGGAGAGCATACATCGACTATAGCCCTCAAGATACAAACATGCAGCCAAAAAGATTAATTAACTGATTAGATTAAGATGTGTGATATATTTAAAAGATGAAGTAATATATAATAATATACAATACAACATAATTCAAATGAAGTGCTTAAAATGATGAATGATCAAAATGATGGGTCTTTGATAGGCGGCCTACAAGCAAACAATTAGTAGTTTTTTATTTGGCACTCAAAAGAGGTAAATTGCAAGACACAATGTTAGACCAAAATAATTACCTACAAAAATAGAGTGTTAGGCAAGACAAAATGACCTTTAGATTCACCCTTGCAAAAAATAAGATGTTAGTTCAACTTGCAAGACACAATTTTAGACCAAACTAATGACCTACAAAAATAAAGTGTTAGACAAGACAAAATAGCCTCTAGGTTCACCCCTACAAGAAACAAGATGTTAGTTCAATAGGCCATAAGAAAAAACACCCTAAAAAAATCATGATTTGGCTCTATAATTCCTTTGGGTGAGCGGGCCATGATGTGTAGGTCTGGGGGTGACAACCCTTAGCAAGGTCAAGGGGTAGAGCCCTTTATGGGGTTAAGAGGTATCACCCCTTACAGAAGATTCTTTAGAATAACTCAAAATTTACCAAAAATGACTCCAAAAAAGCACTAAAAAAAGAAAATTTTGAAGGTAAACAAAGGGTTAATAGTTCTAAAAATGACGTTAGTAGACAAGCAATTTATAGCATTAATAATTTTGATTATAGACTTTGAAAGGTCCCCTACAAAATGAATGTCAGTAGTTTCGATAATTTAGCCTTCGACGGTCATATTACCTGCAGGTTGAAGAAACTTGACAAGATGACAATTAATTAAAAGCGATATTAAATCCTACAATAATTTAGCAAGATTGTTGACACGATTTTTATACCACCATAATATAAAAGTTAAACTTAAATATTTTAAATTTTAATAAAAAATTTAATATTGACCATCTTTATTGTTAATATTCAAAACAATGTCTAACAATGGAGCAACTAACCCACAACATCATGACCAAAAAAACAATAATTAAATATGTAAAATTAATGATATGCCAACTTAATCATTGTAATTTGAAATAAGTGTTTTGACCAAAATGATACTGTATATGACCATTTATCAAATTATCAAGAATGAAACTTGGGAAGTTGAAAATATTTGAAAATTGACACATCTCAAGGCATCTATGGACAACCAAAAACCATGTGATAGATGTTGTTTAACTTAAGGTCTAGTAGAGATGTTTTGAACATGAAATTGAGAATTTTTGATGATGGGTATATGGAACTGTTTCACCTGATGCATCAACCCACCTTTACTAGCATCCTCCTGACATGTGGTGTTTACCCTGTTTGACCAAACAATTCAAGAAATAATAATATTTCATTAAGTTCGTAGAAAAGATATCCAAGATTGGATTAAATGCCATAGTTAATGAAAATGGGCTTGTTGAAAGTGCATTAGAGATTAATAAGTTGGTAGGTGCAATGTAGCAAACCTCCAAAAATTTACTATGACTAAAAAGTTTTACAAAATTTGTCAAGGCTAATACGTAACAGTCAATTTCTTAGAAGAAAGTGCTTGAGGATAGTTCTAAAAAACCATTAGAGGTAAGTGCAAGTGGTTGATAAATGGTACAGGTGAAGGCAATAGATATAGAGATCCACCAATTGTACTACAAAAAATGTCATCGATAGAGGATAAAAGATTTAATTATGGATCAAAACTTCACCACAAAATCAAATCATAAAGGGCTCGGTAGTAGTTATGGGTAGAAGCAGTTTCTACAGAAGCTACAGAGATTAGAAGGCAAGCTCAAAGTGTTAAATATGCTTCAGACTATGACAAAGGGGTTGGATCTGGTTGTTACTTTTAAATTCCTCAAGGTTTCTATTTTTTTTTAATGTAATTAGAGTAGAACAACCCAATAAAAGAGAATATACATACAAATAAAATTGCATTGATTAGGGTAAGTCAATAAAATATAATGGTATGCATCATATCAAAACTCTTATCTACTAATCACAAGTAGAGCCAAAGCATCTATGGTTACAGATTACTTCAAAATCATAGTTTAAAAAAAAAATTATCATAAAATGATTTTGCACATATGGGGAATGAAGGAAACAAAATTTAAACTTTGAACCACCAAATATGTCCTAAATCTTTCTTGCAAACATCATTATCACACTTCACATTTGCAAGATTAGTTTAAAAAGAGTTGTCCCATCGTGGTCATCAAAATGTAAAAGGATTTTTGGGCACAATATAGATTTAAATATGTAAATTTAAACCCAAACATCAAACTACCTATTAGGAAGGATTGTGGAAACAAATCAGAATCACAAGATATTCTTACTGAATTCTTCATCTTAGTTAGCCTCCTTCTAGGATGTTCTAATGGATGGTTGATTGCTATTTAACTCAAAATTTTGACATTATGGATGCTTGATCATGGATGTGGATGGTGGATTCAAGATTGGGATTGACATGGAGATTCTTCTTGATTGCTTAGATTATTTTTAATTAGTTCTAATGGAGGAATGGAGTTGTTTAAATAGATTTTGGAGGGAGACATCAATGGTGGAGAATTTAAAATTCTTTGGATTTAGAGGATTCTAGAGAGGAGGGGTGAAAATAGAGAAGGTTATATATTTGGAGGGTTATATAATATTTCTTAGGGATTAATGATGATTATATGGGGATTATACAGGGATTAGGCGGGTGATTATGGACTAGGTGTGTAGGAGAGCCTAAGCATAGGCTAGTAGGTGGGCCATTGGGAATTACAAATTCCTAAATAATAGATAAGTGGGATTAGGATAGGATAATGGGGATTTAGGATAGATTAATTTATTGGTCGGGATGGATAAGGTTAGTAGATGAAGAAGTATATTGATGGGTATATTAGATAAATGATTAGGAAGGGGGATTTATTAGCATAATTAAATGAAATGAGTGGAGTTAGTGTTGACTAATATAAATATTAGTGACGATAATGTAGGTGAGTGAATTTAGATGCATATACATACTATAAAAAATATACCTCAAGGCTCACTTTGTTTCCTTACAATGATATAGCCTTTGTCCCTATGTGAACCATGAAAGATAATTGACAACATAATTAATATCTGGCTTAGTGTAAGTCATGTAGATGAGACTCCCAATCAATTGACAATATAAAGTGGAATTAACTTGAGGAGATATATTAGATCAGGATAACTAAATTCATATATATATTATCATTAGCATGGGCTTATAATCCATCATCACAATTTTTTGAGCAAAGTCTTAACATATTTCATCTGAGAAAAGTCTTAACATTTTCATTTGAGATAAAAATATGCAATGTCTTATTCACCATACCTCCAAAATGAGAGAGTAGTGGAAAAGCCAAATGTCAAACATGACAATTTATTTCTTAAAATCATTTTTTGTTACATCAGTCATCTTTTACAAACTAATTGTGATGACCAGATCATCGACATACACAATAAGAATCATGACCTCCCCCCCTACTCTTTGAGGTAAAGGTTCAGAACATATGGACTCTATTTTATTTTATGCTACACGAGATATTTAATTTATCTTGATATATCAAGATCTAAGATCTTGCTTGAAGACATATAGAGTTTTGACATAGAATTAAATGAAATGAGAGTGGAGTTAGTGTTGACTAATAGAAATATTAGTGACGATATTGTAGGTGAGTGAATTTAGATGCATACACATACTATAAAAATATACCTCAAGGATCACTTTGTTTCCTTTCAATAACATAGAATTGGTCCCTACATGAACCATGAAAGATAACTGACAACATAATTTATATCTAGCTTAGTGTAAGTCATGTAGATGAGACTCCTAATCAATTGGCAATGTAAATTGGAATTCACTTGAGGAGATATATTAGATAAAGATAACTAAAGTCATATCTCTATTAGAATTAGCATGGGATTATAATCCATTATCACAAATTTTTTGAGCAAAGTCTTAACATATTTCATCTAAGATAAAATTGTCCAATGTCTTATTCACCATACCTCCAAACCAAGAGAGTAGTGGAAAATCCAAATGTCAAACATGACAATTGATTTCTTAAGATCATTCTTTGTTACATCAATCATATTTTCCAAACTAACTATGATGACCAGATCATCGACATACATAATAAGAATCATGACCTCCCCCTTACTCTTTGAGGTAAAGCTTCAGAACATATGAACTCTATTTTATTCCATGCTTGATATATCAAGCTCTAAGAGCTTGCTTGAAACCATATAGGGTTTTGACATAGAATTAAATGAAATGACCAGATTTAGTGTTGACTAATAGAAATATTAGTGATGATAATGTAGGAAAGCAAATTTAGATGCATACACATACTATAAAAAATATACTTCAAGGCTCACTTTTTTGCCTTCCAATGACATAGCCTTGGTCCCTACATGAACCATGAAAGATAATTGACAACATAATTAATATCTGGCTTAGTGTAAGTCATGTAGATGAGACTCCCAATCAATTGACAATATAAAGTGGAATTCACTTGAGGAGATATATTAAATCAAAATAACTAAAGTCATATCTCCAGTAGCATTAGCATGGGCTCATAATCCATCATCATAATTTTTTTGAGAAAAGTCTCAACATATTTCATTTGAGATAAAAATATGCAATGTCTTATTCACCATACCTCCAAACTGAGAGAGTAGTGGAAAAGCCAAATGTCAAACATGACAATTGATTTCTTAAGATCATTCTTTGTTACATTAGTCATCTTTTCCAAACTAACTGTGATGACCAGATCATCGACATACACAATAAGAATCATGACCTCCCCCTTACTCTTTGAGGTAAAGGTTCAAAACATATGGACTCTATTTTATTCTATGTTACGTGAGATATTTAATTTATATTGATATATCAATCTCTAAGAGCTTGCTTGAAATAATATAGAGTTTTAACATACTTTTTATGTTTTATTAGGTCTGTAAAATCCCTTTGGTAGGGTCATGTAAACTCTTCTTTCTAATCTCCATTGAGGAAAGAACTTTTTACATCTGTTTGATGGACATTCCACCCAAACTAAGTAGCTATATAAAATACCTTTATAATAGTCTTTATCTTGGTCTTGTGAAAAAAAATCTCCTTTTAATCAATGCCTTCCTTGTGAACGTATCCCTATTCCAAAAAAAATTGAAAACCCACTTAAAATAGATGTATTTCTTTCATGATGTATGATCAATAAGTTTTAGTGGATTAAATTAATTAGTGTTTGATACTCTTCATCCATGACATCTTTCCAGGTATTTGAATTTTGGGCTTATTGAACTATTGAAGGTTCAAAATATTGAAAAAATATGCTCATGAGGGTTAATTTCATCACATTGTAACCCATGTTTCTAGTGTTTGGTCATGAATTTGAAGTGTTTGGGACTCCATTCAGATTTACATCATGAATGTTGTTGGAGTACCACTATACTATTCATTATGTGGTACTTACAAATTCTAGCACTAGAGAAACTAGTTGACCCCATCATCATCACCATCTTCATTATCATCCACACTTCCAAGAAATCCATCCTCAACATCATTTGAATGGATCATAAGAGAAATTTTTGGATAAAGGGATGGTGTGGAAGTAGATTTGGAGTCACCCTTATCATCAAATGTTACATCTCTATGGATGTACAACTTCTTGTTATTGGGTTCTATGATATGTTAGACCTTTGACTACTCATTGTATCCGAGAAAGATATGTGCATGTATGTCGTGAAACCAAAAACATAAAATGGGAAATGGAAGGCTTATTCCCTTACCATTTTTCCTTTGGAGTGATTCTATTGAGATATTTAGTTGGTGCTAAGTTCATAAAATAAATTGGTGCATGAACATCTTTTGCCTAATATGTAAGGCCCAGTTTTCACCTTTATCATTTATTCTCATGTGCATTATTCTTGCAGTATGTGCTAAACTTAGCTTTCATTGATTTAATATATATAGGATGTTGATACTATATTATTATCCCATGGACAATTTGGTTTGCATGTGTGTATTTGGCTTGTTGAGATAGCATGTATACACTTTTGTGATTTCGTACATGGACATTTTGGATCCCTGACTAGTTGAGCTAACAAACTTATGTTAATTTATTTTGTTATATGGGTACCATGGATACTTTTTGAGTGGGAATTATGTGTGTTTATTTACATATTTATTTATTACTTCATGTGGTGATTTTAGGATTGAGATCTTTGTTTATTTTAGTGATTATATTTGTCTTTTATTGTTTGTTTGTGTGGACTATACAATTCATTGTTTCATATATATCAAGTATTATATGTTTTGCTTTGCACATTAAGTGTGTCAACATATATGGGTGGACAATCAAGGGATAATCTACTAAAATAATCATGTAACAACCATAACTAATATGTTCTTAGATTTCATTTGTATCACCTTGTAGATGTGTCTAATTTGAGAACTAGTGAACCTAGCAGGAAAAAATGTCTATTTTAGGACTTAACCACTATTTTAAATCTTTGACCCTCACCCATGGAAGATACATAAGCCTATATATAGTTGAGTGGGAGTATGTATTAGTCAATAAATGTTTCCAATTTTCAAAATTTAGATAGATAAGGAAACCCATTTTTTAAGTGGTGTAAGTGCAAGTTAGGTCATTTTAAAAATGAAATAAAAAAGACTTGATGTTATTGATGAACATGAGAGTGATTTTATGTAATTTTTTATAATTATAAGATAACCAAGTGCCTCAATAATGCCTTGGATATCAATGGAATTAATAGGATGTAAGAGGACCTTGTTTGCCTATGTGCCATGTAAGTTAGAGTTATTATTTTTGTAAGAAGAGTTATAAGAAGGAAGACTTTTTGAAGGAGAGATTGAAGAAGGGAAGGAAAAAATGATACCTCTCATTGGCCAAGGATTTGAGATCATTTCCTATAAATCTAATAAATGTAAACCTTGTGCACATTTTTTTATAATTAAAAATTAGATTAGCAGCTCAAGCTTGGAGAGAAAGAAGGAGACATGGAGGATGAGTGTTAGTGTTGTGAAAAACTCTAGAAAAGGTTGGATATTCCCAAAATGGTGGATTTGAGATAAGAGCTTACATGGAAACCTAATTATCATTTTTTTTTCCTTTCAATTCTTTACTCCTCCATTCATTTTAAAATTTAAGTCATCATGGGATTAGTAAGGCCATTTGGCTTGTAATCCTTGTCCA
The DNA here is from genome assembly GCA_037957365.1 of Torreya grandis. Taxonomy (NCBI): domain Eukaryota; kingdom Viridiplantae; phylum Streptophyta; class Pinopsida; order Cupressales; family Taxaceae; genus Torreya; species Torreya grandis. Next base: position 5,852,504 of record JARHVA010000046.1, read on the forward strand.
TTTTTTATTTATTTATCCCTTGGACTAGAAGTTGTAATCCTATTAATTAGTTGTGAAATATTACTTTATTCTTGGGTTTGTGTTGAGTGTAGAATAGGGCTATCAAAATCATAGAGTGTGTCTGATGGACATGTGTGTGAATTTCACTATTTTGTCCTTTACATAATATTTTTGTATATATTTGACCTTTCTAAGCATAGTAATAGACTTCAAAATGCGAAGAGTCACTCCTTTTGGGCTTATCAAAAGGTTGGAATATAAAGAGACAATGTTGGGTAAAACTCTACATATAGCACTTAATAATATTTGGATATGGTTCCAATGTGATAGAGATTAATAAATATTGTTCTAAAATAGTTTTTCTATGTATCTTTTATCATTGTTTTGTGCACAATGAGTATTTTGTTTTAATTTATTAATCAAATGAGTTTATACTGACTATTCAAATTCTAATAATCCTATGTTTATGTGTGCATCTATTTATTTTGATTGTTAATAAATATATTTAGTCTAAATTGTCATTGAATGTTTACTTTTGTTAGTTCATGTGCAAGTTCTCCTTGTATTAGCATGTTCTGAAGGATTTTGTAGGAACCTCTAATAACAATGGTGTGGTGAGCATAGAAAATTTATCAAAACATATTGAGATGGTTTCCAAGGCAAAGAGATATATAGAGATGGCTGAATGAAATAATTCAAAATTTTGTCGAAGAAGAAGCTACAAAGAATAGGGAAAACTATGAAGGAAATTATTGAGGAGCATATTTGTGTAAATATACAAAATATTCTAGTGTGAATTGCCTAAGCTATTAGCTACATATTTATTCAGATTGGAGTATTATTATTTTCTACCATGAAGGATGAAATTCATAACCTCATCAGAAGAAAAGCTATAAATCTTTTGAAACTTAGATATTGATTGGACCCATGTAGTAGACTACTATACCAAGCCTACCATTGATGGATATATCATTAAATTTGTTGTATAATATTATTTAGATTTTGAATCTATGTAAGACTTTTTGGTTAGAGGATTCCAAGGAAAAAATCATCAACAACTACCTACTCTGATTAAGATGTTGGTTATGGACATGGCCATGGTGCCTACTCCTACCAATATGGAGTAGTCACTTTAGTAATTATGGGGATGTATGCGATGTAAGAGTGAATGATGTAAATATGAGTAGAGAAACTTGAACTTGAACCTAGAATATGAAGGATGAAAAGAGCTAGAGTGAAAAGAAGATTCTAGGATTGGAAAGAGAACTATGACATCAAAGAAGATGGAACAAATTCAATAATCCAAACTTAATTACAAGTAGGATTAGGAATAAGGTAGAATATGTTGAAGAAAGGGGAGCCCAGAGAAAGGCTTCATAAGATGAGAGAAGTAGAGAAGGTAGAGAGTATGTAGAGCAAGAAAGAGAAGGTCCTAAGGAGGAGGAATAAATAGTTGTGAGTAGTGAGGAGATGGAGCAAAGTGAAGAAGAAGAGGAAAGTAGGATAAAAGTAAAGTAACTTAAAGATAGGAGTAGATTGCATTTAAGAGTAAATTTTTTTGAATCAGTAAAGAATATTTAAGATGAGAGATTATGCAAAAGTGCAAAAGTATCACAGGTTTAAAATCATAGTCAAAAGAAGTTAAGAATGGATATCATTCATTTCTTCAGTATGCATCCCCCCAACCCAATTTATCATTAGTAAAAACTCAAAGTGCAAAGGAAGGGATGGATAGAAGCTGATTTGAGTCAATTACAGATAAATTAGGAAAAATTAGTGTAGAAACTAGAATTTCATAAATAAGAAGAAGCTAAAAGAAGTTGAATTTGATTTTGAGACCTAATTTTAAAATGCTAGTAAAAATTAGTGCATAGAACCTTGTAGTGATAGTGTATAGTGTGAAAGATCCTATAGTTGCAGTCATTAGTGAATAACTAGGTATTAGCTATTATAAGTGTACCAAATATGACATTAAATCTAGGCATGTTTTTTGTGTTGACGCAATGTCATGGGTCTATAGACCCTAAGCAGTATTTTTTAACCTACGACATGAAATGCTAGGTTAAAATAATAACTTATGATGATGTAAATAAGTATGAGCTCATAGGAGTTTTAGTAGGTTAAGCTTTGGAATTAATTTTCAAGATAGGTGTTAATGCCTTAAATATTTAAAAAGTTAAAGCACATTTGGTTTCAAAATTTAAAAATAAAAATTGCATGAGTGAGATGATATAGGACTTGAAGGAGATTCGGTAGTAGAGTGGAGAATCTGTATGGAACTATGATCATAGATTCTTAGATGTGATGAATAAAATTAATTTTATCATGGAGGAAAATGATAAATTTGCTTTGTTTTTAGAAGGGATGTGATCAAGAATCATATTTTCCATTGCACAATCCAAATTCTTAATGAAGGTTGATGCTTGAGAAGTTTCCCTGCAAGTGGAAAAAATTGAATATTATGGAGATGTTACAGTAGCTGGCTCCAAAGTGGAGGCAAAAATAGATGCTTTCATAAACCTAAATTGGTTTTATGGTGTATGGAATGTGATCAATAAGGGCATCATATGAATGATTTTCTTAAACTCAAGACAAAATTCTATGAACTCTGTAGAGTAGTAGGGCATGCAACCTCAAAATTTCATCTATTATAACATTACATTCAAAAGTATCAAAGTTTATACTATAATTTTATAAATTTACCAATCATGATGAAAATAATTGTCAAGCTTTTCAATAATTAAAGGAATATATCACCAAGAATATGTTTACATTCATAGTGCAATAGTTACTCACTACGAAGTAATAAATTCTAGGCTCAAAGGTAGAAATGACTAGTGCAACACAAAGTAGTCTCAGATGGATTCTTTTATCACCTCAATATCAATATAAACCCCAAGGTCTAACTAGATAGACACCATCATCATTTAATATTAGTGTCAACCCTCATATAATAATGCAATTCCTAAATAACTATAATAAAATTAGGTTCCAACATCACCTTGGTATCAGTATGGTGGATACAATTTGTATCAACTACAACAAGGAGGATTCATCGAGCAGTAGTCGCATGATTGGGGTTGTTAGTGGAATAAAGGTGGATATAGAAGAGGATAGAGAGTAGGATATTGAGGTTGTTATCAAGGTGGTCACAATAATGATAATCAACAAGCTCACCATCCCATCTAATATTATTTATGTGGTGAGTATAATCATTTTGTGTGAAATTTCCCTTAATCCTCAGACATAGACATATTATGTGTATTATAGAGTTGAAGGAAAATAAAAAACTAAATATTGTCTAACATTAGAGAAATAAAATATAGTGTGCAATGTGAACTTTATTAATGCATATCCTAAGGAAAATGCATTTCTATAAGTGGTTACTAGACAACAACATGCAGATCAAAGCCTACCTCCATTAGAAATGTCATAGGATCATAGAATTAGGAAGGTGCAATAGGACAAATATCTTGATCCTAAAATAGATAAGGGATTGATGTATGAATCTTTGTAGGCCCTACAGTACATATAATAGTATATTATGTCAAAAGGAAACACCACATTTATTGATGCACAAATGTATGGGCAAATTATGTAGATTATGAGGAAGGAAGGTGTTATGACTGTACTAATAAATTTGTTAAAATTTCTTAGCACTCTATGTAATGAAGATATCTCCCAAAATATTACAAATCTATTACATAATATTCTATAATACACGTATTTAGGATAAGAACTTACCAACAAGGTGGGTTGGTATGTTAAATTTAAGAAATCATGGGATGTTGACTCATGAATGGATGTTGAGCTTGTCGGATATGAAATTCCTAATTTGATATTTGATTTTGGAAGTATTATTATTATGATTCATAGATCTACATGGGAGATTATTGGTAAGCCACACTTGAGATATAGTTTTATCACTCTCATTCTTAAAGACTATGGGAGGGTTGAACCAATTAATCGCCTTGAAGATGTGGATTTTAAATTTTTTTAGTTGACTCTGCGAGGTGATTTTGAGGTCATTGACATGAAAATAGATGAGACCCATTACCCTACCCTGATTGGTAATAAATGAGCATATGATGGTCAAATTATTATTAATACAATGCATAATCAATTAGAGGCTCATCAAAGAGATAAGATAATTGTCATACCTTTGAATAAATCAGAATAGGAGCCCTATATGATTCCAAAGCAACCAAAGTCACATTATGTATATGATGATAATAGTTAGTTCAAAGTCAGCACAAATACAAATAAAAATATTATGTGAGCTACATAATGTTTGTTTTTGAAACCACAACTAGAGCAAAACATAAAAACACAAATAATAAAGCAAACGGTTTATAATCCAGTAATAACAAAATATCCAGCTCCCCAATTTTAATTTAAAAGATGTACCTCTCTTTTTGTGTGGTATCCTATTAAGTAAAAGGTATATTTATTATATAATATAGGTGAATTAATAATATATTATACATAACCTACTCCATAGGGTGCCTTACCTTGGGAAACAACATAATCAATAAACAGTGACTCATATTCCCATATGTTGAATTAGGTTAGGGGAGACCATGAGATACAAACTCTACACATGTGTTTGCCACATAATGCCAATTATCATAATATTTTAAGATAGAGGATTTCAATATATTTATCTTGATATTGGAGAACCATGTGTCGGATGTGGATCAAAGAATCATCGCACTCAATTATGTGTTGAAAGTAACTATTATGAATTGGTGGGTAATGCATAGAGAATAGGAGTTACAATGGGATAAAGCATGTGATTTTTTATGCACACAATTTTAGTTACCACTTACTATGAGAACATAGTGGTCATTCTTTCAATAAGTCCAATGTACCAAGTTATACATTCATAAATGTGTAGATATATGGTCTACACAAGGAGTTAAGCCCATATATTGGGTGCACATTTTTGTTAGGATGTGAAGTCACTATTCACAGTCACTATTCAAAAATCATTATTTATAGGCACTATTCATGATGATGAGGCATGATGGTGATGTGGCTAGTTAGTGATGTGGCTTATGGGTGATGTGATTGATTTGTGATGTGGCAAGGACCCATAGAGGGTATCCTTAGTGTGATCAAGTTGATGTGATGGGAGTGGGGAATAACACTCCACCAAGGCACATAGCTTTGTCCTTGGTAGTCACATGTGTGTTGTCACATGGTGAAAAATATAAAATGTTAGGAACCCCTTATCCAACGAAGCATAATTGATTACTTTTCTTATAAGCAATTAAACACAGAATTATACCAGAATGATTAAGTAACTAGAAACTTGAAATAGCAAAGAATTTGAGAGACAATACACAATCTTGTATTAGATACTCTTAGAAGAAAATACAATAAAGAAGATGCCACTTCTTCTTCCACCTCAAAGGCTCGCCACACCTCAAGACCTTCTTCTCTCTCTCTCTCTCTCTTGCTCAACCACAACCAACTCAACACCCTGAGTTGCTATCCCCTCCTTGAATGCTTCAACTGATCTCCTTGACCTTACACCTTGTAGATCTCCTTGACCTTGCTTCCTTGCTTCAATGCTTTACTTGATTTCTTAATTTACAATACATGCCTCATGGGTCCTTAAATAGGATCCCATGCATACAAAAATAGATCTCTAATTACAATAATTAGACATGAAGCTCGAGACTATAATTAGCCCTTTAACATGCAAACACTCACTTCACTTAACTGACTGTTCATCAGCAACAGTTTTGGAACCGCCACAGGCGACCGACGTCGGTCCCTATCTGTCTGGTGCTGACCGACGTCGGCTGACTCCTTGTCGATGCTAGTTGCCTTCTGCACTGTATGTGACCGATGTCAGTTACACTGCTAACGCCAATACTTCTGGAACTTCAGCATCCTCCTCCATGTCTACAATAGTTGAAGCTTTTAGCTCCACAACCTAACAATCTCCCACTTGGAGATAAATAGTTGCAACTATACCTGTACCTGTACACCATCTACTTTGTTCCCTTGGCTCTGTATCCCTCTTCAAAGTCACTCTTGAAGACCAACCACCACAAAACCTGTGATGCTATACCTGTCACTTATGCCAAAAGAATTTTGCTGCTCTCAAATTCTTCATGACATACTTCTGAACTAACTTTACCCTTAGCTTAGAAAACTCCCTGTATATGTAACCCTGCAACAAGCAACATAATACAGTAACAGGATAATGTAGCTAATATTATCCAACCTGGTAAAGAAAAATACAATGGTCAAACTTTCATTGTCTTGCAACCTACTCAAGACCATATACCATAGCCTTCTGTCTCATGTGTCCATCCACTCTCTTCTCTAACTTGGGAATCCATCCCTCATCTAGTGCTTTCTTCCAACTGACAACTCCACCAACAAATACCTATTTGGTTCTTCTCTTAGGACTCACACTCCTCATCCATGCCAAGCTCCCACTATTTCTAGATTCTACCTGCATTGCATGTTTACATCTTCCTAGTTCTTGACCATCAATAAGCAATATAAAGAAGGTAAACAATGAATATGAGGTTCACTTACCCTTTTTGACCTCCATATGGGCATTTGAGACTCCTTGATAGCTTGATGTCCGCCCAACATCCATTCTAGTGACCGATCTTGGCCATCTCCCAATCTGCAACCAACCAATGTCGATTCCCTGCACTGACCCTGACTGTTGACGGCATTTCCCTGGCCGACACTGGTGTCCCCTCTTCCGACATCGGTTCTTGTCTAACCGACGTCAGACTTCTCCTGCTTGACTCTACCGACCCTGCTGGTCTGCACATGACCGATGTCGATATCTACCTGATCGACATTGATGTCTGTGTATTCTTGTAAGTGATGAATTCTTCATCTGCGAGCTCATCTTGGATCAAACCCTTGTCCATACTGCCCTGCCTAGAATTATTCAACCCCTATGACTGATCTTTGTCCCTCATCTCCTCCATAAACACCAAGGCTTATTTGTTCTTGTCAAAAGCATCAAATTTCCTTTTCCTGCAATGAACTTGATCTATGCCTTCCGAATCTAAACTCATACCTTTTGATTCAAGAATGTCAATTCCCTTTTTATTCATGTGACCAAGCCTGTTAAGCCACATCTTTGAATCTACAGCTGAAGTAGATAAACCAAAAGTAGAATCAGTAATACAAGTAGATAGATAAAGAGTACCTACTTTCTTACCTCTTGCTAAAATAAGTGCACCCTTGGTAACCTTCCAAGAATCTGTTGTGAGGGTTATTGTGCATCCCTCATCACCCAACCTTCCTACAGAAACCAAACTCTGCTTCAGAACTAGGATATGCATAACCTCCTTCAACACCCATGTGTTGTCCATCTGCAATTTCAGCTGCACTTTCCCTTTGCCAACAATTTGACAAGGCATACCATCCCCTAAATAAAGCACTCCAAAGTCTCCCTCGACATACTCATGGAACAAATCTCTATTTGGGGATGCATGAAAAGAAGAACCAAAATCTAAAACCCATGATTCTATCTGACTATCCAAAGAAAGTATGAGAGCGTCCTGTGCCACAATATTTGCATCCTTTGCTTCTTCATTGCCTTCATGTTGATTTTCTTTATCCCTCAACCAACACTCTTTCTTTGTGTGTCCTCTCTTTCCACAAAACTAGCAGGTGACACCTCTGGATTCGGATCTCCTTCCCACCTTCGACCTTGATTTTCCTTGCTCGATCTTCTCTCTTTGCCTTCCCCTGCTTTCTACACTTGGAGCATTCCCTAATGATTCACCTATGCTTCTCTTGCATATTTCTTCATTCAAGATCACACTCACAACATCATCAACTTTTAATATTTTAGAAGCAGATACAGAATTACTTACTGCCATAACCAAACTATCCCAACTTTCAGGTAAAGAGCATAAAATCAAGAGAGCCTTTACTTCATCATCAAAAACAATATTGACTAAAGCTAACTGGTTTACCAAACCATGGAAATCACTAAGATGAGTATGTACCAATCCACCTTCTTGCATTTGCAAAGTAAATAAATGCTTCATAAGAAATACCTTATTAGAAGCCGAGGGCTTTTCGTATAAATTTGCCAAAGATTTTATCAACTCTTCCGTTGTCTTGCACTGTGATAAGTTAGAAATCACAGACGATGTAAGGCTCAACCTTATGGATCCCAGAGCCTTTCGATCAAGAACGTTCCATTCTTCATCCTTCATATTTGTGGGCTTGCATGCAACCCCACCCAACGGTAAGTACAAATTCTTCTGATACAGATAATCCTCTATCTGCATCCTCCAATGTTGATAATTCTTGTCGTTAAACTTCTCCATTCGTAGCTTACTTTATTCTACCATTGTTGAACTCCCACTCAATCAAAAACCCTTGAGAATGACCTATAATCAAACAATAACCTACTCCTTGCAAACCGTAGCTCTGATACCAACTGTTAGGAACCCCTTATCCAACGAAGCACAATTGATTACTTTTCTTATAAGCAATTAAACACGAAATTATACTAGAATGATTAAGTAACTAGAAACTTGAAATAGCAAAGAATTTGAGAGACAATACACAATCTTGTATTAGATAATCTTAGAATAAAATACAATAAAGAAGATGCCACTTCTTCTTCCACCTCAAAGGCTCGCCACACCTCAAGACCTTCTTCTCTCTCTCTCTTACTCAACCACAACCAACTCAACACCCTGAGTTGCTATCCCCTCCTTGAATGCTTCAGCTGATCTTCTTGACCTTACACCTTGTAGATCTCCTTGACCTTGCTTCCTTGCTTCAATGCTTTACTTGCCTTCTTAATTTACAATACATGTCTCATGGGTCTTTAAATAGGATCCCATGCATACAAAAATAGATCTCTAATTACAATAATTAGAAACGCAGCTCAAGACTATAATTAGCCCTTTAACATGTAAACACTCACTTCACTTAACTGACTATTTATCAACAACATTTTTGGAACCGCCACAAGTGACTGACGTCGGTCCCTGTCTGTTTAGTGCTAACCGACGTCAACCGACTCTCTGCCGATGCCGATTGCCTTCTGCACTGTATGTGACCGATGTCGGTTACACTGCCGACGCCGGTACTTCTAGAACTTCAGCATCCTCCTCCATGTCTGCAACAGTTGAAGCTTTTAGCTCCACAACCTAACATAAAAGGGTTGGCATGGGGTACATTTCTAGATGTGTCCAAGATTCTCATGTGTGGAGAAATTCCAAATGTGATTGTAAGCACCTTTTGTACTCATGTGATCACATGGAAAATAAAGACAAAAATATCACTGTGTGATTGGAATCACATGTGTGAGTAGGGTGACAACTTTGGAGCGACATGGAGGTGGCCCATGATATTATCTAGTGGAGGATCTCTTTTGTTGACTTTTGGCACATGGTGACAAAAACCACTATAGAGATCACATTACACACCAAGTTTGGTGCATTTTTGGGTGTCACTATTGCATTATCTCTCCTCTCTCTCTTCTATGTTGTAAATTTTATTAATAGCATGAGATATATATTATAATTCATCACCTTAGAGGATTCATGCAAGTTTGAGCTTGCATGCTTGGAGGTTGGATCCTGTAGGTTAGGTTATGCTTGGATCACAACCTGAATGTTTTATGTGTAAGCATTGAGTGTTTTATTTTTATCACTGAAGGAGTTGTTAGAGGAGCTAATGTAGAAGAGAGTTGTGTTAATATGAATTTTTGAAGTTGTCATTTTGCCTATGGTTTTTCCTTTCACACTATAGAGTTTCCATGTAATCTCTTGTGTAATGTGTCATCTTTTTTGTCTATTATTTTGTAGCTTGTTTTTCACATTATTTACTTGCACATGTAGGATGTTTATTTCCTAACATTTGGTATTATATCCATGGTGAAAAACTCCATGTGTGAGTGTTTTTCATTGTTGGCTAGTTTTGTGCAAGTGGAATCTATAGTGATAGGAGGAGAGACCAAGTTGGAGATTAAAGAAGAAAAAAAAGTTTTATTGGCTAGTATCTCTTTGTGGAGCAAGGTAGAAGATCTCTTGGTAAATATCATGTTCTCTTTGTATTGTTAAGGAGAATCCCATAGAAGAGTTGAAAGAGAAAGATTAATAAGCTTTGACAAATAGGTCAACAACCTACACAGTGTTCTTGATGAATAAGTAACTCTATAGCTTGAGGAGAAATCTGGTCTCCATAGGTGGAGGTTGAAGACAAGGTATGACCTTGTTATGGGTCTTAGAAACAAACAAAAGGGGTGTATGATGTGGTATCCTATTGACCACATATTGTTAGTTGAAATGTTGTAAAAGAAGGAAAAATCCATACAAAGGAAGGAGGTACAAATAAACTTGAAGTTATACCTATTTTGAAGTAGTCAAGGATGAGGAAGATGAGTAGATGAATAAGTGAGACCTAGTATTCTTGGAAGGAGAAGGCCATGTGTTTGGACATATGATAGAGCATGATGCATTTTATATGCATTCTTGAGGCTCAAAAAATTGGTAGGTGTCTTGGTGCATTGTGTAGCTCAAAGACTTCCTTGGAGTTGTGATTGGTCCACTTGGGTCATGTTTAGCATGATTGGTAGTTGAAGGCTACATGCAGAAGAACAAATGAGACCTAGTGTTCCTAGAAGGAGAAGGTCAGTGTTGTCCATATAACTCAGGCTATTAGAGTGTTATGTATATAATTATGGCATTGTCCAGGTAGACCAATGTATGGAGTAACACTAAAGGTACATGATTTGGTGTTTTGGCAACATTTGGTAGAGCATAATGTATTTTGGATGCAAGATCAAAAAATTGATAGGTATAATGATGCACTAAGTAGCATGATGACTTATCAAGAGATATGATTGGTACAGTGAACTTGTGTCATGTTGATAGCTTGGTGGCTATGTGGAGAAGTTTAGTTTTGAATTCTATGAGATCTTCTCTCCTCACTAATATCAGGAGTATTACATGCACTAGTTATTGTTCAAGGAGTTGGATTAGCATTATTCCTACATGGTGATCTCTTTTAGGGAGAGATAAATACATATAATGAGGTAGAAAGTTGTTGGTTGCCATAAAATCATTATACAGGTTGGTGCAGATGTTGCACATGTAGTATAGGAATTTTAGTACCTTGATAGAGATCTAAGTGTTTAGTAGAGGTTATTGCTATGTGTTGATGACATGTTGGATGTAGGCTCCAACATGAACACAATATTTATGGCTCATTAGTGACACATGAAATGAAGGTGGTATGGAGGAGTAAACCAAGGATGGAGATACACAAGGATGGGAGTGCAAGGAAGTACCCCAATTCTTGCATTTTGAGTTGTCTTCTTAGAAGTATCTCATAGAAAGAGAAAACATGTTATTGTCCTATGTATTAGATTCATCAGGAGTAGGAAGCCTTATGATGCCATGGTGAGCACTAAACTAGATATTCCCAAGCAATGGGAGTTATGAGTGGTTCATGGAAGAATATAGATTAGAGGATTGGTATGTGGAAAATTGAAGATTCACTTCAAGTTCTGCAATATGTTATGGAGGAGCAAATATTGACAAAGTCAGTCAGGCTAGAGAAGTTTTAGAAGTGCAAGAAAACTTCTATTGGGTTTGTGTTAGGACAACATAGAGCATTGATGAGTAGCTAGTTGTATAAAACTCAGGTGTGGTAAAATCTTAGGTATATTGACTTCAAGTGGGAGTATGTTAAAATGTGAAGTCACTATTCACAAGCACTATTAATGGCCACTATTCATGATGATGTGGCATGCTACTGATCTGAATAGTTAGTGATGTGGTTTGTGGGTGATTTGGTTGATTGGTCATGTGGTAGGGGGCCATGGAGGGTATCCCATGTGTGATTAGGTTAACATGATGGGAGTGTGACGTAACACTCCACCAAGGCACATGGGTTTGTCCTTGGTAGTCACATGTGTGTTATCACATTTTATAGAAGATAAAAGGTTGGTGTGGGGAACATTTCTAGATGTGTCCAAGATTCTCATGTGTGTAAAAAGTCCAAAGGTGATTGCAAGCACCTTTTGGACTCATGTGGTCACATAGAGATTGAATACAATAAGATCACTATGTGTGATTGGCCTCACTTGTGTGAATGGGGTGCCAACTTTGGATCCATATGGAGGTGGCCCATGATGTTTTCTAGTGGAGGATCTATTTTTTTGAATTTTTGCATATGGTGACAAACACCACTACAGAGATCACATGACACACCAAGTGTGGCACATTTTTTGGTGTCACTATTGCATTCTATCTCCTCTCTCTCTTCTATGTTGTAAATGATATTAATAGCATGAGATCTCTATTTTAATTCATCCTATTATAGGATCCATAAAATATTGAGCTTGCATGGTTGGAGGTTGGATCCTATAGGTTAGGTTATGTTTAGATCACACCCTGAATGCTTCAAGTGTAAGCATTGAGTTCTTGGTTGTTAACACTAAAGGAATTGCAAGAGGAGTTATTGTAGAAGAGAGTTGTGTTAATATAAAGTTTGGAAGATGACATTTTGCACATGGTTTTTCCTTGCACATTGTAGGGTTTTCACATAATCTATGTAATGTGTCCTCTTTCTTGTTTATTCTTTTGTAACTTATCTTTCACATTATTTGCTTGTACCAGTAGGATGATTATTTCTTATAAATTTTTAGTAACGTGTTAGCACCACTTTCAAATTTATGGTATATGTATCAAGAGTTTATAATGGAGACTAAACATAGGGCATAAGTACAACAAGACTTTATTCAGACTTTTATGTTTGAAGATGACAATCTATTGGTACATAATGCATTGCAAAAACTAAAAAAAAATTATGATATGTCTGAGTAGTAGATTTGGGAGCTGTGATAGATTCATCATCAAAGTAGAAAGGAAATCAATATTTGAATCTAGTGATTCATAATTACAAGACTATTAAACAATAGCAATCTCTTATTAAGCCTTATAATAGAATTATAGACAAACTAACAAAATCAAGTGATAGTGATGGATATATGGATTTTGAAGGATTATTCGAACCAAATCGAGAAGCTAAGCCAACAAATGTCTGAAGCACAAAACAAGTTGAAGAGGAAAGACTGTGTAATGTAAACATTGTGAAATAGGAAGGGGAACAAACTATGTGAGAGGCTTTAACTAGTGGATCAAAAAAAGTATATCAATAACCACTGAAGAAAATTGAAGAAAATATTGGAACAAAGTTTGTTTCTAAACTTGTCACTGTGGGAGACTATTGGGCATAGAATGAGATTTTAGAGGCATTGTAGTTGCTAAGAGATTATCAGGATGTCTTTCCAACCAAGTTATCAAAATTGAAAGGTGTAGATCCATCATTGGGGAAAATGCACATTGAATTAAAAAAGTGCACTAGACCCATTAAAAAGTACCCATATAAATTAAATCCCAAAATGAAGATAAAATTAAAGGCTGACCTAAATTGCATGAAAGAAGTAGGGATAATTTATCTAGTTGAAAATTTATATTGGGTTAGTCACATAGTTTTACATCCAAATAAGTCTGGTGAGATTCAGGGTTGTAGGGACTATCGTGTACTAAATGATGCATGTATTAATGATCCATTTCCAATACCATTTAGAGATGAAGTTATAAATTCAATCATAGGTCATGAGGTATACTCATTTATAGATGGATTTAGTGGATACCATCAGAGTCCTATCACTAAATAATACCAAACTAAAATAACCTCTATAATGGAATGAGGGTCATTCACATATAAGGTAATGCACTTTAATCTTAACAATGCTCTTGAAGTTTTCTCTAGGACTATGGTAACTGCATTTAAAGATTACATTCGTGATTTTTTATAAGTCTATTAAGATGAATGGGTTATTTTATCTTTGTTTAAAGATCATCTATCGAAGTTGTGTTTGATGTTATAATGGTGTTGAGCCTTGCACATTACTTTAAATTTGAAGAAGTGATTATTTTTCACACCTTTCAATATTTTTCTAGGTCACATTGTATGCAGTGATGGAATCCTAATAGACCAAGATAAAATTACAATAATAATGGGGATGCTACCCTCAACTAGTTCTACATAAGTGTGGACCTTTTTGGGTCATAGAGGATACTATATAAAATTCATCAAGAGGTACGCAACCATCTCTATAATGATGGAAAAGATATTGTGTAAAGATACAAATCTTGAGGGGAAATCAGAATACCAAACAACATTTATTAATCTCAAATAAAGGTTAGTAATAACACATATCTTAGTTTTTCATTATCAAATGAAGCCATTCCATGTACATATGGATGCTTCTGATGTTACAGTAGGGGTTCTCTTAGCATAGCCCATGGATGGTAGGTTGGATCATCCCATACACTTCACTATTAAAAACTATCGACATTATAGAAAAAATATGACTATAGAAAGAGATGCCTTAGCTATGGTGTTTACCTTACAATATTTTAGACATTATATTTTGGCCATACCATTTGATTTTTTCATAGATCACCAGGCACTGTGATACCTGGTTAATAAGTTGATGTTGGGTGGATGGATCTCTAGGTGACTAATAATGTTTCAATAATTTTAATTCATAATCAATATGAAGCCAAGTCAAGAGAATGTGATACTAGATCATTTGAGCAGGCTCTAGAATAGGGAAGAACTAAAGGAAATACGGGATGAATCTCTAGATGTGCATTTGTTTATAGCCTCTATGATCCCTAATAACATGTAAGACATCACAAAATACATAGAATAAATAATGTTTCATGTACACTATGTTGAATGGGATAAAAGGAAAATGGTCACATGATCCATTTATTATAGTCTCATTAATGTATTTCTATATAATCTCATAATGATGATGTGTTGTGTCGAGTAGATTTAGAACATGAGTGACAATAACTTCTTTAAGAAACACATTAGGGAGTCACAAGAGGTCAATATCAGGGGAAACTACTATGAGAAAGATATTACAGAGCAATCTTTAGTGGCTAAATTTATTTTAGGATGCACATAGGGTGGCCAAACACTATGATGTTTGTCAAAGAATGGGAAAACCCAATCATCATGATGAAATGCCCTTGGTCCCAATGTTATCAAAGAAACCATTTGAAAAATGGGGTATTGACTTTATAGGGCCTATAACTCCCCTGAGCAAATACAATCATGCATGATATATCATTACTACAACTAGCTATTTTATGAAATAGGTGGAACTTGTTGCGACACTAAATTGTGGTGCAAAAAATGTCGCTAAATTTTTGTATGATAATATCATAACATGGTTTGGATGTCCAATCAAATTTGTTAATCTCTAGGTTCTCACTTCCTCAATAACATAATCAAGACTCTTCCTAAGGAATTTATGATATTGCGTGACAAGAGCATGACCTATCATCCACAAGCAAATTGGCAAGCTAAAGCTTCAAACAAAGTATTGGGTAAAATACTAACAAATATATGTAATGTTCAAAGGGATAATTAGGAGGATCACATTCTTAAAATTATTTGGGCATATAGGACAAATTATAAATGTGTGACAGGATTTTCTCCCTTTTAGTTGGTTTATGTTCTTGATGTAGTTATGCCTATGAAATCTATTGTTATTAGTTACACATTGTAATAATTATGAGGTTGGACGACAAAGACTCCTTGAAATAAATATTGATGGATTTGGTCAAGATGGAATAAAATAGACAGAGCACAATGAATGCATGATATCAACAAGTTAAGTCAAAAAGTGTGACATGATCACAACTTGTAATATAAGGAATTATGTCTTGAGCAAACAATATTTTTATATGATAACATATTCAAAACATTTCCAAGAAAGTTACACATCAGATAGAAAGGACCCTATATTATTCATGATGTTTCACTATAGGGTATAAATATTATAAAAGATTTGTAAGGAACCATTTTACCATGGCATATCAATGGAAATAAGCTTAAGCCTTACCATCATTAATCTTTATCAGTATCACTATAAATGAGAGAGGGTGTTGAGTAGTACCATGTAGATAGTAATTTTAGTTAACATTATTTTATTTTGTATTTGTTTTTAAGGGTTAGTGTGTTTATACAATGTGATTTTTGAATTAAAACACATCGAAATGAAGTTAGAATAGTCAACATCATAGAGTGTAATTGATATGCAAATTTAGCCTAAAAGGAAGACAACTAACAGCTACAACACAATGGTCATCAATTAAGGAAATAGAGTGTTGATAAGACATGTATAGTGAAAGGATGGTGACTGGTCATTTGAAATCATTAATGATAATGCACTTGAGATATTGCATCTTTCCTAAAGTAGATCATGTGGCCAAATGACATGATGGCCCATAAAATAAATTAGATAAGTGAAGGGATATCATGTCACATCAACTAACCACCAACAGATAGATCAAGGAACCTAATTGTAGAATAGTAACCATCATGTCAAACAATAATCAATTTACATAAATTTTGAAGATACACCCATGATAACCAACTCAATGCATTTAAACTCGATAACTTGATATATTTGGGTGGAAAACATTATATAATAGAGGGCATGAACAACAAAAATACATTACATACTCTTAAATCCAATCAAACTTTATGATCTACACCCAAAATAGTTTCTTGTACATAAATTTCACACCAGCGCTAGACCAAGCAAAGAAAGTGTTCAATGCAATCCATAATACAACCATGGATATGACACAACTATTGATTTCGCTCATATATGTGTAGAAGGAGAAAATGGGGATTGGTCTAGGCCTTATATATACTATATATCATGACCTGGACCTCTTTGATTTCATTAATGTGGTTTAAACTACCATGTTTGCCCATAAACCATAGGAAGCAGCACAAGCAAGAGTACTAACACTTCAATAACTACTATGAGGCTCTGATACTAAGAGATTAATCAAATTGCCTACTTTAGGGTAGTTAGATGATGTAATTATCACTTTACTTAGCTAATGTACTGAAGGAGCCATTAATTTATCACAAGATGTGACCATATTCATCAACCTTGTAACTATGGTGAGAGCAATAAGGCTTCTAGCATGAGGAAAGTCTCTTTTGCCTTATAAATCCATAGCTCCACATATTTACTCTAACACTAGATAAAAGTATAGAAGGGTAAGTAGAAGAATTCCCATTTATTATAGAAGATGTTTCAGTGATCATCCTACATGAATACATAACCAAATGATTTTGGCAAAAAATGAATCAAACCATATAGGCAACTAAACGAGTGGTGGACATTGTGTATCACATGATACACCTACATGAGGATTTAAATTGGCCTAAGTTTTGGGCCTCCAAGCTCGTAATGAACATTGAGAAGATCCTTACTAGCATTGTACAAGAATTCTAGTACCAATTTTGGTACTAATACTCTACTTCACATAGTGAAAATCACCATAAAGTCAAATCAACCCTATTGTAGATTTTTGGCATGTCACTACATTCACCAACATTATGTGGACAAAAATAGGTAAATACTATGATCAATTAGGGAGGTTCAATATGAGTTGGTTGGATATCCAATCCATGATTAATTCACGCCCCATGGCACGCCAAGATGTGATGCAGTATCTGGGATAACATGAGTCAATGACCAAATGGCATAATGGTATACAAATCAAAGTGCATGAATTGCCTAAAGAAACAACAAATCAACTACCATTTTTAATCACCATGTTAGATGCATAGGTATAAGTTTTGAAATAGAAATCCCTAACAACAAGATCAGTGTAACCTTTGTGTTCCATGCCACTAGGTGTGAAATAACATATGAAAACTCAGTTACAACTACAAGCATAATCATAGGCAACACTATAAATAAAAAACTCCATCACAGGCTGACAAGGGGAAGAGGAAGGCACAAATGTGATGAGCCTCACCATCATCACCTAAAATGTGGACATGCCACACAAAATCCTAGATCAATAATAAATATGTTCCAAAGATAGCAACTCAATGTGAGTTGGTAGAGATAGGAATTGGAGAGCAAAAAGTTCTACAGTCCATGCTTGTAGACATCAACAACAATGTTTATGAGCAGGAAGAGGAGAAATAATTTTTCTTTTATAAAGTAGTGTGCACCTGCCAAATGTAGAATTAGGTAAGATAATACCTATGATTAGACATCACCCAGCCTCATTCTTCTATTATTATTGATATTATAGGATAAAAAATAGCTCAACAATGATTTCAAGCTAAAATTTATTTAGCATACCTAGCTACAAGATCCTCTATTGTGCAGGAAGTAGAACTGCTAACATAAGAAAGCCAAATGCCACCTTTGATGCATAGATCATTAACACATGATACAACTTGACCCTCTCCAATAATCAAGGACAAAATTTTGTTATTTACAAAACTAGCTGAAGATATTTGTGCACAACAAGCATAAAAAGCACAGCCACAACCTAAAGCCTAGGCTATAAAGAGGCAAAAGAAGAGCCTCACTCTACCTCAAACCTCCATGAAGAATATGGTTGCATAGAGGGGTACTATTATGGAATAATTTTATTTATAATATTTTGAGTCAATTACAATGTTAGATTCATCCAACCCCATGAATGCACCTAAACAAACCACCTTGCCATAGCCAGAGTCACAACATGAAGTTATGCAAAAATAAGAGGATTCATCAGAGGTGAAAAAGGAGGCTACGAGGAATGAGAAGGAAGAGAAAAAGAAAAAGAATCAATAGGAAAATCATAAGGCTACATAGGAATAAGATCAACACACATAAAAGGCTTAAAAGGAGGAACATAGACAAAAATTCAAAGAAGGAGAGGTTCAAAAGAAAAGAGTTGAAGAAATAGAGGCTAAAAATAAGATAGCCAAATAATTAGAAGATCAAAAGAGAATAGTCAATGAAGTAGAGGAAAAGAAGAAAGAAAAAGAAGAAGCAACAAGGAAACAAGAAGTACAAGTTGTGAAAAAAAAGAAAGAGGAATCAATAGTAATTGCAAAAGCTCAGGAGGAGCAAACATCTAAGTGAGAAGTTGAAGAGAAGGAAGATTAAGCTAAAGTTAAAGCTGAGGTAGAAGCCAAGGCTAAATCTAAAGTGGAGGAGAAATCTCAATCTAAAGTGAAGCAAGGATAATGATGAAGCTAAATTTGAAGCTAAGTAGGATGTAGAGGCAAAATCCAAGTAGCAAGTAGAGACTGCAGTGAAATTGACACTTGTAACACAAGGAGGTGTGCAAGAGGAGGATTCTCAGCTTACACCACAAATAACTAGCCAATGGCTATGAGATGTTCCCACATTATCCACTTTATACACCACCTTTTCTCTTACTTTGGCATAATTTATGTTGACCTCTACAAAAATGGTGGTAACATCCATGGCTCTAGATAGGACCATGCAATAAATATATTTGGATGTTTCTCAATTACCACTAACCAAGAAAATTAAAGGTGAAACTACTTTCCAGGAATCAATTGCACAAATGGCTTCAACCTTGGAGCAGGAAGTCTTGTAGATTTAAGAGGACAATGTAGATATGAGCCTTTGATTCACCAATGCATGTAAGATCATTGACATTAGTTGCCCTACACTGTTTACCCAAGTCTTAGGTGACTAGTTTATGTTTGAATAAAATCAATTCTTAGCTTTATTGTCATAACTCATGAAAGACTGGTTAGCTTCACACAAGCTATAAATTCTATGAGCATAAGGGTAAAATATCAAAGTTGAAATAGAGGTGATATACAAGCCCTTGGAGGATTACAAATAAGTTTTGGACATAGCCACACTTCAAATAAAATGAATAGCATAGGATATATTGAATTGGAAAAAGCAACTTAACAATTCATTATCTATAACTAAATCATATTTCGACAAGGTGGACAAAGCCAAAGTTATGATGGAGGATTTACCCCTACAATAATGAATAATGCATTTAAGCAATTACTTCATTCAAGGGTTGGGGCCATGTAAAAATTGTAGACTTGGAAAAATGAGATTATGTGTAACTCATTTATAGGCATTTAGGCACAAAGGCATGCAACCTAGTTGGAGGAACTATCACAAGACATTCAGGTCAAAATGTCAAATTTTAAGGCACTCATCACCATCATCAATGATGAAGACATTCAAAAATTAATAGTGACTCAAGTTCTGATGCACACATTGTTAACTATGGTGTATG
Source organism: Torreya grandis (assembly GCA_037957365.1). Lineage (NCBI taxonomy): Eukaryota > Viridiplantae > Streptophyta > Pinopsida > Cupressales > Taxaceae > Torreya > Torreya grandis. The sequence continues at coordinate 5,872,657 of JARHVA010000046.1, forward strand.
AAGTGGTGAAAAACTAGAAGATGCTAAAGTAAGATCTGTCTCAGCTTGATCTCTCTATTGCATAACTTTTTAATGAACTACAATTCATTCCCTCTCAATAGTTATAATAAATACTTTAGAAAAATAAAAGAGTGCCATAAACACATAGTCAGCATCTAATAACCACAATATCCTCCACCAACAATTTCTATAGAACCAAGTGTTTTGTCTACTTCTCCAGTAGAACCATCATTATAATAACCTGTTATGAATCCAACACAGAGCATGATGCCACCTACACAATAGGTAATGTGAAATTCCAATTTTGTAGTTTTCACAACATTTTGGCACAATTTATTAGGATGGGTTAGAGCATTAGGACTAGATAAAGGTTGGTTGAAAAACCTTAAAGGACAACCGCATGGTTAAGTTAGTCTATTGAAAACCTAAAAAGGTGGTAGGCTAGTGTGCTACTTAGTTGAGAACCTAAAAAAATACCTAAGTAATGCATAAAGGGTGAAAACCAATAAATAACATCTAGAGTGATAATCATGACTCTTATTTTTGGTTCCATTCCTCAACTTGAGCTTTAGATTAGGATCCTTTTTTGTGACTTTGTCTCAGGATGAGATAAATGTTTAAGTCTAGGAAAGTGTTGAGTGTACAACAGGGCTATCAAAATTGTAGAGTATATTTGATGGACATGTGTATAACTTGCACTATTTTTTTTTTTTCATAATCTTTTTGTATGTATTAAACCTTTGTAAGCATATTAATAGACTTTAGAATGAGAAGAGTCACTCTTTTTGGGCATATCAAAAGGCTAAAATATGAAGAGACCATGTTGAGTAAAACTGTATATATAATGCTCAATTATATTTGGCTATGACTCTGATGTGATATAGATTAATAAATATTGTTCCTAAATAGTTTTCTTATGTATATTTTATCATTTCTCTATGCACGTTGAGTACTTTAATCTGTTAATCATATGAGTTTATACCAATTTTTTGGATACTAATAATCCTACCTTTATTTGTACATCTAATTATTTTGAATATTAATGAATATATTAAGTCTAAATTACCATTGAATGTGTACTTTTTTTAATTCATGCACAAGTTATCCCTATATTAACATGTTTTGAGTGGTTTTCCAAGAATATCTACTAATAGTTTGGTCTACTAATTTTTAGTAACTCTTGAAGACTTCCTTCCCTCACCCCTTAGAGTGGGAGTTATAATCCTCTTTGTTGGTTGTGAAAAATTAATTTATTGTCAAGGTTATTGTCCCTAATATTTTTTTTGACTTATTCCTAATAAATAATGCCTTGGTACTTTTGTGATATGGATGTCTACTTATAATTAAGCATTGAAGTTTTTCTAGCATATAGGGAAGAGTGGTAAACTAAAATGTTTCTACATGTTTTTCTTATTTTAATGTCTTACCTTCATATTTCTTATCACCCTTGTGTACAATCATGATCAAAATTGAAATTTCAGAGTTTGGGGGTGCCTAAGATATCCACCTAATGATGACAAAATGATGGGAGGCAAGTCTCTCCTTAGCTTGGCCTTGTGATTAGATTCATAGAGTTAGTGAACATATTTTTAAGGTTGAACCTACTTTGAATAAAATTGTATTAAAATTTATGAAATGATTGTTCTTAGCCTTAATATATATAAATTACATGGACAAGAGTAGTGAAGTTTTATTTTTTTTATAATAGTGAGGGTTACATCAGTTGTAGAGGCTTGTTAGTGGGTGGTGATGAAGTGTGGTGGCTTGATCAAGGATGAGCCAAAAACATCTAGTGGGTGGTGATGGATTGTAGTGGCTCAATCAAGGATGAGACATAATCATCTAGTGGGTGGTGATGGAGTGTTGTGGCTCAGTCAAGGCTAAGCTAAAATTATCTTGCGCAGAGAAGCACCGAAGGGCTTAATCCCAAAATAGTCTAGTGGTGGTGCTGCCCACATAGCCAATGACCATTTGAAAAACCTTGTAAATTCCACATTGGATCTTAGGTATTTGTTTTATTCTCATCTAGATCATAGGTAGTTTCTAATGGCCATAGACACAATGATTCTACTTTGATGGAGGATCTCCTTACTTTGATCGTACAAAAATATATGCTTAGTTGGAAATAAGTATTTAGTGCCATCGAGGGTAGTGGTGGTGTTTAACAGTAGAGGTGATGTTTTGGAGGTTGATTGTCATTGAAGGAGATCAAGTCAACTTGGTTATGCTTGAATGTAGTGATCAGGGCCTGAGTTTAGACCCAAGTTGTCTTTGTTTTGAGCTTACCTCACCTTGCGGCCTTTGAAGGCCATTGATTTTTGCTTAAGGGTGGGGTGTTTCAAGGTGACCCCCCTCTTTCCAAACCACTTTCCCACTTAATAAAATCAAGACCAAAACTATGTACTAGTAGTTGCCCAAAACTGCAAGTTATGTCAAGAAGGGTTTTTTTTATGTCTTAGTGAAGGGGGTTTTGTAAAGTGAAACACTATAAATCAATAATAGTACCTCAATCAAAATTTGTGACCAGTAAACTAGTGTCATATTTTGTGTGTGAAGCATTAAACAAAAATAATTTGATTTTTATGGTAGAGGGGATGGTGGAAAATGAGGTGTTGTGTGCCTTCATATGACATAGAAATGAGTTTTTTTAGGGAGTTGGTGTTCCATTTCATGGTGAGCTTGAGCAATGGTAAAGTGGTGGGGAAGGGAAAGAACATATAGAGCATGAAAGCAGTGAAATATTTCAAGGTGAGGTGGGTGGTGATGGTGGCATGATGGCTGTATTTCAAGGAATGGACTTGAAGAATCCCAACCAATCACACATGCAAGGTTCAGTAACATGTCACATATGTTAATGCAATATGTAACTTATACCAAACTATTTCACTTACCCAATACATGATTGAAACAAGTGGCATCTCAATGAACACATATCTTTTTGTATGGTAAAATGATATATTATAGTGCAAATGTGTGTAAATCAATATATCATTACAAATGAACAAGGGAAGTATCTACAAGTAACATTATTAAATGTTATTATAGATATTATTATTAATTAAGGGAGATTTCATTTTCTTGGACTCTATGCAAATAGATTTTTAAAATAGAGTTTAGAATAGAGACATCACCACATGTACTCCACTTGTCTTAAATTTGATTATTGTCTCCTCCCATTGACGAACATAACTCCTCATCATCTAAGGACGTCAATTCAATCCTAACTTGACACATGATGCCATTTATTAGCTTAAATTTGGTGGCCCATCTAACCATCATACATAATAATATATAATAGTGTTGTAATAATAAATATTATTAATGATTACACAAATATATGATTTACATAATATTTAATATATAATATAAAACTATATAATAATAATGACAATAATAATAATATTTTTATTATTATTTTATATATGTGTGTGTATACATACATACATACATACATATATATATATATATATATATATGTATGTATGTGTGTGTGTATATATATATATATATATATATATCTGTGTGTGTGTGTGTGTATACACACACATACATACATATATACATACATACATATACATACATACATACATATATATATATATATGTATGTATGTATATATGTATGTGTGTGTGTATATACATACATACATATATATATATATATATATATATATATGTATGTATACATATATGTGTGTGTAAATATATGTGCATGTACACACACACACATGTATATATCCACATATATGTGTGTATATGTATGTATGTATACATAGATGCCAGCCATGTGAATTCAAACATTACCTTGAATCTGGGTCTATTGTATGATGTCACATGAAATACTGGTGTTATCCCTCACTATCACCACTTAGATCACCTTGAAATATTTCACTATTTACATGTTTTGTATGGCCTTTCCCTTTCTTTCAAGAGTCTAAGTATGGCATTTTGGCATGTTCTTAACCCTGATGGAATTGCTATATATGTCAATATATTGGCAACATGGATGAATGGAAGCTACAAGATAGACTCATACCTAAATGTCTTGTCCCCACATCAATGGTAGTGCAATGTTGATTTGAGTCACACATCAGATGTGGAGACATGTCATGATCAAATCATCTCTTATGGCATCCTCAGCCACCCTTGACAATAGAAAACATCTAATAAAATATGCCACCACTTTATAAGCTACAAACCCATTTTCTATGGGTGTGTCGTATAAATCCAAACAATAATGTTAAATCTAACATCAGTCTACGATATGGGCCCTCTAGTGTATGATGCTAAATATAATAAAGGTTTCAACATATTGGCATCATGGATGAATGGAAGCTATAAGATACATTCTAGAACCTTAATGTTTTGTTCCAACCTTAATGGCACTGCATCATTGATTCAGTTTTCACATGAGATAGAGATCCCTATTGCAACTAAATAAGCTCTTATGATGTCTTTGTCCACCCTTGATAGTAGAAAACATATAATCAAATATGTCACCACCTTAGAAGCTGCAAATGCTTTACAATGGGTGGTTGCCCTAAATCTGGGATTAGAGTATGATATGGGCTCCTTGGTGTACAATGTCACATGAAATACCTTTCCATTGTCCCTCACCATTCCCTCTCAGGCCACCTTCAAATATTTCACTATTTTCATGTTCTGTATGGTCTTTCCATTTCTTCAATGGGTCTAAGAATGTTTTTTTTATGTATGTTCTTAACTTGGATGTAATTGCTCTACATGTCAATTTATTAGCATCATGGTGAATGGAAGCTATAAGATAGACTTTGGGACATCAATGTCTTATCCCAACATCAATGGCATTACATCATTGATTTTAGTTATACATACGACATGGAGCTCTACTGCAATCAAATCATATCTCATGACATCCTCATTCACCCTTAATAACATAAAACATCCAATCAAATATGTTTTCACCTTACAAGTTGTGAACCCTTTTGAAATGGGTGTTGGTCATGTAGATCTAATAATTACCCTGAATTTGGGGTTGGTGTATGATATGGGCCCCCTAGTGTATGATATCCCCTAAAATACCTTGTCATTTCCCCTCACCATTACCACTTAGCTCACCTTGAAATATTTCACTATTTGCATGTTCTATATGGCCTTGCCCTTTCTTCAAGGAGTCTAAGTATGGAATTTGTGTGTGTTATTACCCTGATGTAATTCCTCTAGGTCAATATATTAGCAACATCGATGAATGAAATCTATGAGATAAACTATAGGACCTAAATGTCTTGTCTTCACATCAACTACAATGTAATGTCAATTCGAACCACACATTAGACATGGAGTTGTGTCAATTCTCATGATGTCTTCATCCACCCTTGATGATAGAAAATAACCAATCAAAAATGCTACCACCCTATAAGCTTCAGATCCCTTGACTATGGGTGTAGGGCATGTAAATTTAAATAGTTGTGCTAAATTGAGTGTCATTACCCAGTATGGGTCCTCTAGTGTATAATATAAATATAATATAATATATGGTACCCAATATTATGTAGTTATTAAATATTATAATAATATCATTAAATAAATATCACAAAAATGATGGCATTTTTTAACAGGTATTTATTCCTCAAATTTTAATGGATCCAACTAAAATCTGGTAAGTTGTCATTGCCATATGAGAAATAAATGGTAATACCCCTACCACATAGACAATCCCTGTACAAATTATTATACCCACTACTATTAGAAATGTCAATTTAATATAATAGCCTTTATCATTTTAGAATCCAAAGTGTTTTAAATGTGTAAAAATGGCTCCTCCAAGTATAGAGGAGTCCCTAAAGTTGGTGGGAAAGCAAGGGTGATACTATATATATAAATGTGTACATAGCATGACAAGTTTGTAGTGACTTCATCAAACACGTTTCACTTCTCCTTAGGGAAGATTATAATTAATGATTTATCTCCTTTACCTTGCATTTTTTTGTATACATTTTTCAGTTAGGGAGTTTGCTTCCACTACTTGGGATTTACTATTTATATATAATGTAAGGAGACTCATTTATTATATATTTTAGGGTCAATGTTGGCCAAATTTGGCTTACATAACAAGATTTTTCCTAATCCAGAATAAGAAGTTGAGTAAGGTCTTGATTAAGGAGTGATCCAATGTCACAAGGAGCATATGGAATTCAATAGAAGATCACTTTCCATTTACAAGATTTTGAAACACTTTAAGCAGGATTAAAGTGTGAATTTGGTGGTCTTAAATAGGCAGATCGTCATCACATGTCATAGAGAAATGAATAGACTAGTTTGCTTATGTATTTTATAATTATATTTAGGAAACCCCTCAAGCCCAAAAGATCACATGAGATCAATGTATTTAGTGCCAAGGTCATCCTCTGCAAATTTCATGTCTTGATGAGCTTGTTATCTTAAGATATAATACTTTAAAGTCAGACTTGCAGAGTGAAACATGTTCATGAACATCAAGTTTAAGCTTTAAAAAATAACCATTTGAATTCAAAAGTTCTAAGATTTAATACAAAGTTATAGATCTCAAGATCTCAAGATCTCAGGTAGAAGATCTATGACACGCGATGACTGACAAAGCCAGTGGATCCTAAAGATCCAACAACACGCATTCGATCATAAATTTAAGATCCAATGATGTGAGTTGGGTCAACAAGTTAGAGAATCTCAAGATCAATCAAGGGGATGACAAGTGGCATGGTCATATTGGCTAAGAAGATCAATGGTATGTGTTTGATCAAGCAGAGGTAGATCAATAACATGCATTTAATAGGATCAAGGAGATCAATGGTGTGTATAAGGTCAAAAATTCAACAAGCTCAAGATGAATGTGAGGATACCACATGGTACAATTGCATGGGCAAATGGAGTTGATATTAAGATCTTGAGAACAAATGATGAGCTAACAATTGGCATAATGTGAGAAGCCCAGATCAAGATCAAGAGCCAATATCAAAAGTCCAAAACTAGGGAATTCATAAAGAACAATTATGACTGAGGTTAAACTAGAGAAAATATTTCAAATGAGATGCCATAGAAGCAAACATGTTAGATTCATCACCAAAGCTAATAATATGATTACGACCCTTTTTCTATTCTTGCATGCCAAGATGAACCCGTAGGGAGTAATACACACTAGAACAAGATCACAATAGATTGATCTAGTTATTGTAACTACTTCAATGTTAGAATTCAGATTTCAAATGACTTGATCCCACCATTGTAACCATAAGGAGCATCAATGTAGGCTATAAATAGATTGAAAGGATCTAGTACAGTGGCTATGGCCATTATTTAGAAGTAGTCTTAGACATTATGATCCTTTTTAATGACATCAACATTGGAATGATCAAGATATTGGTCATTATGCTCCCTTCTCCACTCTCCCATGTGTTTACTAGTCTCTCTCATCCCTTTCTACTATAAATGCAGGCTTATATGCATTATAAATGATCTTTTCTTTGGCATGACTAGACTCTACCAAGATTTGTACTGTAACACCTATTTGATGCAATAAGAGACTGAATTCCTCCATTTACAAGATGAGTTGAAGTGTGTCTTATGAATTCATTGATGTGATCAAGTGAATGTATGTTTTACTTACCTCTGTCTAAGTTTGCTCACCTTCATGCAGTGTTTTTGTAGTTCTCACATGTCATTCTAAGTGCATACATGGTATGTTGGTTAGTGTGGAAGTGGACAACTACCCTTCCATGCTAGGTTGATAGCTAGTTAATGCCTTATCATGAAATACTTATGTGTAATTTAATCAAAGAGTGAATAAAGTGGTCTTTAGAAGTCTTGAAAGTTTCTTATAGTGTGTCTTATGCAAACATAAGGATCAAAACATTTGATACATCACCTCATTGTACATGATTTTATGAATTATTGTCAATCTCTCTCCCTTTTCCAAGCAAGAGATAATTTAGATCTAGTATATGTGATAGGTATAAAAGGAATTCAGCCTTCTTCAGATTTTTGACCCACTCATAGCCTAAGGTCAGTCCCATGTTGGACTAGGTTTGAGTGGGAGGACCTGAACAATCCCCTTCTCAGCTAGGCTGTAACCATTTTGGCATGCCTCGTGGGACCATTATCCTTGAGATAGCTTAAATTTGGAGCTAAGGAGAAGCATCTATATTAGCAAAGGAGATCTATCATCATTATCAATTGAAGGGTCTTTAAGTTTCCAGACAGCAGTCTCATGCCAAAGGTTACTAAAAGGTTAGCTAGTAAAGGTATTCCCCTTTAATTCATTGATTTATCTATTATTTCATAAAAGAGATAAATATTTAATATGAAAATACCTTATCCCCAAAATCAATAATCATCCCCTTGTCATCCTCTTATCTTAAGCGGTGTAATCCCCACTACCCAAATGGCTATCAGAAATCAAGTATTTTTTCCATTCAATAGAGGTAGTCCATTGAACTTAGCTCAGTATGATGATATTCTTGTGTCTAATTTTAAAATCATACCATTATTTTTTGGAGAGCATCAAACAACTTCTATTGAGCACATCAAAGATGTTTCCCACCTTTTCTCTATTCACAATGTTGTTCAAGATAATGTGGTTGTCAGGTTATTTGTTGCTTCCTTCAAATGAAAAGCATTGTAATGGTATATAATTATTATATTTAATTCCATTACTACCTGGGATGAGTTAGGTACAACCTTAGTCAAGTAGTTTGAAGATATATCTGATCACCTATCATTAGTTGAGTAGTTGACTACCATTCAAAGAGCTCCCCATGAGTTCATGTCTTATTTAACCTTAAATTCTAAAATACATGGAATGGAATTCCTAAAGTGATTAGACCATCCCAAAAATATGCCTTCTTGTACTACCTAAAAGCCCTTAATTTTGATATTAGTGTAATGATACAGTCCTTTGGTTGTAATACGTTGCCAAATGCTTATGAAGTTGCCATAAGAGCAGAAAATAGTTTGATACAAGTTGGTAAGATTTCTCCTAGACCCCCAATGCCTATATTCCTGGAGTTGCAATCTATCCCACCCCCCCCCCATGTTCCTCAAATCCCATCTATGGATCCTATCGTATCTCTTAAATCCCAAGTTGTATCCCCTTCTAATCAAGTTAGTGAGATTGAAGGATTGAAAAATCTATTACAATCTTTTGGGAATGAAATAGTTCAAATCAAGAGATAGAAATACTAGGGTAGGTCTTTTCAACAATAGAATCAAACCTCCTATCATCCCTTTAGATATCAAAGGCCTACCTATCAAGGATTTAGGGAAAATAGACCACCCTACCAGACACAAGGATCCATATTTCTTGCTAATCCATATTCATCTCTTGATCCTAATGCACCTTCCATATCAAAATTTATTATTCCCACACCACCTCAAAATAATTTGATATATGACTCAAATTGGCAGCCCTCCAACCTCAATAATTTTCAAAACCAAGCCTTGGTATCATAAAACATTACTATGCCATAAATGACACAAGAAGAGTTTTTTCTTCAAGGAGGTCAGTATCAAGAGAAAACTTTGGTAGCCCAAGGAGAGGCTCAACAATTTCAAGGGCAACCTCATGCTATTAATGTAAATTGGAAAATGGATGGTTATGTTGCTTTCAATCATGGTAATGATACTAGTAATTCAAGTGGTCAAGTAGAATTTGTAACTAGAGCTAAAAAAATGCCATTGATGAGGCTCAAGATGTGACTAACGATTTAATTAATCTTAATGTTGTTCTCAAAATTACAAAAAATTAACTTATTTCCCCTATAATGAAAAAAAATTAGAATGCAGAGGTTAGGAGGTCCTTCAAATGCCTTTGGTCCATGAAAAACTAGTGGTTCAAAAGGTGCATCGAAAGGTTAGTAGAGCTTCATTTAATATAATGGATCAGATGAATAAATCCAACGTTAGCATTAGCATGCAAGATTCCCTTACTATTCTAAGAGAAAATGATATGTTCATCCTAGATCTTTTAGCTGTCAAGATGTCCCTAGAACTAATTGAGAAATAAGGAGTTGTCCTAACTAATACAAACCAGCTACTGAAGCATCAAGAATATCAAGTACACAAGATGGAAAAAAGGGTGAAGTTGAGTTAAATTCAAGTAAAACTCCACCCTTATAACTCTCTTTGATAGTTGGTGACTATCTAGTTCATAACTGTATGGTGGACAGTGGAACTAATGGTACTGTCATGCCCAAGAAAATAATAGATAAGTTTGGTCTTGTCTATGAGCCAAATACTAAGAGAGTATTATAATTAGATGGTTCACCAACAAAGATAATAGGCATCATTTAGGATCTAGATTTAACATGACATGTTTTCCCCAATGCTACCATTCAATAAGATGTGGTTGTAGTGGACTTGCCTCCCGACTTTGCCATGTGTCTGTCAAGGGACTTTACCTCAAATATTTGGGGATATTTATATTTTGATTGGATATAATTGATGTTAATAACTAGGTATCACACCAAGGTAATAATACATTTTGAACCCATTGCATTATTCCATTTGGAACCATATATGCCAAGTGTTGTGAACACCAATTGCCTCATCTTAGATGAGGTGATAAAAGATAGTGTAGAGGAAACTAAATCACCTTTATATGGGATTCCATATTTTTTCCTTGATAAGTGGGACTCTAGCTCACATGATTATGATCCCTATAAGTTGATTGAATAAGAAGGACTTGGTTTTTATTGCTTGAATGAGAAAGATGCACCAATTCCAATCTTGATGAAGGATGATGAGTCTACTGATGGTCTTTGGAAATTATACTTTGATGGATCAAGGAATAAGCATGGTACTAGGGATGGAATGGTTTTGATTTATCTATCAAATTAAAGGTATTTCTCATCTATTAAGTTTCAAATTGGTTTTTCAAACAATGCTACAAAATATGAGGCACTAGTTCATGGTTTTGAATGGGCTAGGAAGATGAAAGTCAACGCTTAACAAGTCTTTGGTGATAGTGAACTAATAGTTCACCAAGTGAGAAGCCTTAATGTATGAAAAAACCCATTGCTTAAATCTTATAAGCATAGGGTATGGGACTTTCTTGAATAATTTTAGGCCTTCAACATTCAGGCAATACCAAGAGATGAGAACAAACATGCATATAAGTTGGCTACCATCGAGGCACAATTTAGTATCCTAACTGATGTAAGAAATGAAAATGTCTAGTCACACATTAAGGTGATTATAAGGCCTTATATCCTAGATAATAATAATAATTGGAAAGTCTTTTAAGATGATAATCAAATTGTTAGATTCGTTGAAGAAGAGGTTGAGTTTTTCTCAAGAAATCAGTCAAAGTACTTGTAGCAGTATGGTGATGATGAGATAAGGAAGGAAAATTCATCTTTGTCAAAAAAAGAAGAAAACTATTACAATGTGGAAGTTACACTTGGTAAAATCTTAAATTTGGGTAAAGTATGCACTTATTCAGAGAAAGAAGCTTTCCTTAAGTTATGTGCAAGTTTTACTGATGTATTTGCATGACAATATAGTGATCTCAAGGGATTTGACCCAAGCCTATCTCAGCACACCATTGAGCTAGAAGATGAAACTAAGCCAGTAAGACAAAGACAAATGCCTATTAATCCCAAACTTGAGTCTTTGATGAGAGATAAGATTCATAAGTTGATTGAGTTAGGTATTATATTCCCAATCAAGTACTCAACTTGGGTGGCAAACCTTGTTTTAGTATGGAAAAAGAATGGTGAGATTAGACTGTGTGTTGACTTTTGTGACTTGAATAAGGATTCCTTTAAATACCACTATCCACTTCCATCTATGGAACATATTTCATAGTTGGTTTTAGGTTTATAAAGGTTCCCCTTGTTAGATGGCTATAGTGGTTACAACTAGATTTTGGTCAAGGAAGAGGACCAATTCAAGACAGCCTTCACCACAAAGTGGGGGACATTTACATATATAAAGATGCCCTTTGGTTTATCCAATGTTGGATTAAATTTTCAAAGAGCCATGGACATGGAATTCCTGGTCCTTCTTAACAAGTTTGTACTGATCTATTTGTATGATATAATAGTGTTTTCAAGAAGGCAAGTGAGCACATGGTTCACCTTGAGCAAGTGTTTGAAAGGTGAAAATAATTTTGGGTATCCCTAAGTCCCAATAAGTTTGTCTTCTCAGTTCATGAAGATAATATCCTTAGATATATAGTTTCAAATCATGGTTTAATCATATATCCTAAAATAATAACTTTAATTCTTGCACTTTCTTTACCCAAGCACAAAAGATATTTTTAAAGTTTCTTAGGGTAGATCAATTTTATCTAAAGATACATTTCAAATTTTGTCACTTTATCTAATCCACTTACAACCATGTTAAAGAAGAATCAAATCTTTAGTTGGTCTAAGTAAGGGAAAAGGAGTTTTGAGGAAATTAAGAAAGTCATGGCTAGTGTTCCTATGTTGATGAACCTAAATTTCTCGAAGGACTTCATTTTGTACACCTATGATAACATTGAAAACATTTCATGCCTTCTTATGTGGTAGAACCATGAGGCCTTAGAACATTGAATAGCCTTCTTTAGTCAAGGCTTAGAAGAATATGAAATAAAGTACTATTTTATTGAAAAGCATATACTTTCAGTCATAAGGTCTCTCAATAAATTTAGATACGTGTTGTCTAACCATAAGATACACCTAATAGTTGTCCATCCAAGTATCAAGGAGTTTCTCTTGAATAAGGACATAAATGAGAAAAGAGTTGCTTGGATAACAAAGGTAATGGAGTATGATGTGGAGATCAAGGTCACAAAGCTAATTAGAGGCAAGGGACTTTGTGAACATCTAACCTAAGACTTATAAGAAGCTAAAAGGGTGGTTATGGTGTCTAATGATGGGGAAGTTGCATTTGATCACACCTCACCTTTTAGATACTTCTAAGACTACAAATAATACAAGCTAAACATAGAGATTTTGGCTGATCCATATCATGGAAGTTGTGGCTGATCCATATCATGTTATTAAGATGTGTAGAACCAAGCCAAACATAGAGATTACTTAAGCAGTTTCATGATGGACATGGTGGATGTCATTACTCAACAAATACTATAACCCATAAGATCATGAGAGGTGGGTATTATTGGCCAATCTTATTTAGTGATCGTCATGTATGGGTTAGGAAATGCAGACAATGTGTTATGTTTGTAAGAAAGATGAAATGTGTATCCTTACTATTCCAACCAATTGCAATGGATCATCCATTTGTATAATGGGGATTGGACTTTGTTGGACTCATTAACCCCCCTTCTATCTCAAGTCATAAATGGATACTAACTGCCATAGAGTACTTTACTATATGGATAGAACTAGTGGCATTAAAGGAAGAAAATGAGTCTAATGTTCTACTATGAAGGTTTGCTTACTAGATTTAGAGTCCCTTCAACCATCATTTCTTATAATGCTATGGCCTTTTTGGGGTCTAAAATTAGCCAATGGGAAGTTCAACATAGTGTCTTTTTCATCACTTCATCAAACTACTATTCCCAAGGCAATGGCCTTGTTGAGTCCACTGTTAAGAACCTGTTGAAGATCATAAGAAGAATAATTGTAGATAATTAGAGGTCATGAAATCTCAAATTGAAGTTAGCTCTGTGGGATGATAATATCACCTAAAATAATTAAATAACCAACTCCCCTATAAGATGGTATATGGTAATGAAGTAAGAATGCCTATTTCTCTTGAATTTCTTGCCCTAGAACTGATGCATCAACTTGAGTTGTTGGAGAATGAACCTATAGAGATCAGATATCCTAAGCTTATAGAGTTGGAAGAGACAAGACATTAGTCATGCTAGCCATGAAAATCCATCAATAAAAATTAAAGGGAGCCTTTGACAAAGGATCTTCTTCTCAAAGTTTCAAAGAAAAAGATTTGGTCTTCAAGTGGGATGAGGATAAAGCTAAGCCAAGAAGGAATACAAAGTTTGACTCTCTTTGGAGTGGTTCATACACAATCTCTAGCTATAAATCCCATAATGCCTTCCAACTTGCAAGGATAGATGGTGAAGAGATTATTATCCCATTTAATGAGATACATCTAAAATATTGATATTAAGGAACACTTGTTCCCTATACATAGTTTGTTTTGTCTATCCTCCAAGTGATGTCCTAACACATTAGTTTGTTTGTTTTTGCTTTGTTTGGTTAGATTCCTTGATTTTTTAGCTTCGTATTTTGGTAGAATCTATTGTCTTTTCAAACCAAGGGGTACTTACAATCATGGATCAAATTTGTCATTACTTTTTGAATCCAAGAGTCATGTAAATGGTTTGAGTCCTCAACATAACAGGCATGTTGCCTAGCTGAGTTATCAAAGATGTTGGCCAAATTTGGCCTACATACTAAGATTTTGCTTAATCTAGAATAATAAGCTGAGTAAGGTCCTAATTAAAGAGTTATCTAATGTTAAAAGGAGCATATGAACTTTAAGATAACATCACTTGCCATTTAGAAGCTTTTGAAACACTTTAAGCAGGCTTAAAGTGTGAATTTGGTGATCTTAAAGAACCAAACCATCATCATACATCATAGAGAAATGAACAAACAAGTTTTCTTGTGCATTTTATAAGTATGCTCAAGAAGCCTCTCAGGCCAAAAGGATAACATAGGATCAATGTGTTTAATGCCAATGTCATCCTCTATAAATTTCATGTCTGGATAAGCTTGTTATCTCCAGATATAAGCCTTTGAAGTTAGACTTGCAAAGTGAAACATGCCCATGGACATCAAGTTTAAGCTTTGGAAAAAAATCATTTGAATTCAAAAGTTTCAAGGTTGAATGCAAATTTAACAGATGTCAAGATCTTGGGAGCTCAAGTAGAATATTTATGATGTGCAGCAACTAACAAAGCTAGTGGGTCCCAAATATCTAACAACATGTGTTCAATCATATATCTAAGATCCAACGGTGTAAGATGGGTTAATAATTTGTAGTATTTTAAGATCGAGTGAGGGGTTGAAAAGTGGTGTGGTTATAGTGGCTAAGTAGATCAATGGTGCATGTTCTATCAAGCAGAGATAGATCAATGACACACATTCAATTAGATCAGGGAGATCGATGGTGCACATGAGGTTAAGAATTCAACAAGCTCAAGATGAATGTGAGGCCACCATATGGCACAATTCTAGGGGCATATGGATTTGATATTAATATTCTGAGAACAAATGATGAGTTTACAATTAGCACAATGTGAGAAGCCCAGATCAAACTCAAGGGCCAATATTAAAAGTCAAAATCCAGGGACTTTATAAAGATTAATTACAAGTGAGGTCAAACCAAAGTAAATATTTCAAAGGGGATGCCATGGAGGTAGACACATCAGATTTGTCACCAAATCTAGTAGCATGATTATGACCCTTTTCTCCATTCTTTCATGCCAAGATGAACTAGTAAATAATAATACACTCTAGAATAAGATCATAATAGATTGATCTAGTTATTGTAACTACTTTGATGCTAGAATTAAGCTTTAAAATGACTTGATCCTACCATTGTAAACATAAGGAACATCAATGTAGGATAGGAATAGATTGAAATGGATTGATACGGTTGTTATGGCCATTTTCCAAAAGTAATCTTAGACATTATGATATTTCCTAATGGCATCAATTCCAGAATGATTAATATCTTGGTCAATATGCTCCCTTCTCCACTTTCCCATCCATTTGCCCATCTCTCTCATCCCTTTCTACTATAAATATAGGATTTTGGGCCTTAGAAATGATCCTCTCATTGGCATGACTAGACTCTACCAAGATTTGTACTGTAACAGCTATTTGATGTAATAAGAGACTAAATTCCTTCATTTATAAGTTGAGTTGAAGTGTCTTATGAATTCATTGATGTGGTTAAGTGAATGTATGTTTTCCTTACATCTGTCTAAGTTTTTTCACTTTCATGTAGTGTTTTGGAATTTCTCACATGTCATTCTAAGTACATATATGGTATGTTGGTCAGTATGGAAGTCAACAACTACCCTCCCATGCTGGGTTGATATCTAGTCAAAGCCTTGTCATGAAATACTTATGTGGAATCTCATCAAAGAGTGAATGAAGTGATGTTTATCAGTATTGAAAGTGTCTTATAGTGTTTCTTTTGCAAGCATAAGGATCAAAACATTTGGTGCATCACCTCATTGTACATGCTTTTATGAATTATTGTCAATCTCTCTCCCTTTTCCAAACAAGAGCTAGTTTAGGTCTAGTATAGGTGATAGATCCAAAAGAAAGCCAGCCTTCTCCAGAGGTCTAACCCAAGTTCAGGTGACCCACAACCTAGGGTTAGTCCCATCTTGGACTAGGTTTGAGCAAGAGGACGTGAACAATCCCCTTCTCAGCTAGGGTGTAACCTAGACAATTAATAGTCAAGTCACATAACTTTGATTTATAAGGAGAATTTTTCATTGATAATGTTCAAATAGAGTTTATGGGTGAATTTTATTGGTTGGGAGTGACTTATCCACAAACAACATTTACCTAAAGGAGACTTCATAGATCATCCCCTTTCAAATCCAATCATCAAGTGAAGCACATCGAATTCCATTGTTAGAATTGGCAAGAAATTAACTATTTCAACAAGACACTGAGCATTTGATGTATTTTCAATTATTTTATTTTTAAATTTTACATGTATCATGAAGGTATTTTATATCATGTAGTTATACCACTCACAGTAACAATACACAACCTATCTCATAAATGTTTGGGGATGTGTGTGCTACCATTATAGCTGCTAACACGGTTTAGAGTAGTTTGAGAGAAATTAAATTGATTTATAATTTCAAAAATGGTATAAAGATGATTTGATCCTTGAATAACATGCACAAATCACCACTTTGGTGGCCTTTAACAACTTAATAATTTATACATGGTTGCTTCCTTTCACATGTTTGTGTTTAACAAGTCACATGTGCCTTTTACAACACTACAATAGTTGCCTTGCCCAAATCATGTGGTTGAGTTTCCTAGTGATAGTTAATTTTTCTATCATGTGGCTTGGCAATGAAATGCATCCAGCCTAATTAAAATTATAAATTGTTTTAAATCGAAAACTAAATAAATATCTTGAGATTTGAGATTTTCTCCAAATGAACATTAATGGTCATTGGAGGTTCCAAGGGCCAAAAAAGTGAAAGTTGTCGAATGGATCATGAGGCTCAAGGGACATCTCATATGAACCCCTTCAAACCTAATGATCTCTGTGTTATAAATAATCTTCATAAATAAATTTTGGATCTAAGGGCCATAAGGCAAACACTAGGGGAGCATTTTTATCCTATGTCCTTTTTCACTTATTCAGTCTCCTAGAGCATCATAGATTTATTGTGTCTAGGTGGTGTAAAATCAACCCAACCATGATTTTTTACTATTAGAGGATGAAATTGGTACTTTTTTGGAAAGTGTGTTTCATCTCAAAGAACCCATTAAAGGAGGTTACCTAAGGACCTGGAGGATGAGTGGACAAGATTATGAGCTAGTCCCCCCTTTGCATCCTTAATTACTCTTCTTCTTTGAGTTTAAGTAACCTTGGTTGAGGTTGTGGAGATTTATAAGAACTCATAAGGATTCCTATGGATTTCTAGATCTAGGACAATATGACAACTAGGATAGGCCAAATTTGAAGCTGGAGATTGGATCCTCTACCCACTAGGGGCTTGACAAGGATATTTTAGGCACTCTTTGAGGTCACATTGGAATTTATTGACATTTTTCTTATCCCTTTTTCAAAAACCAACTCAAATTGAAACTAGATTCCACTTGTAACTTAAAGTATGAATCTAGGGCTCTTGATTGGTCTAAATCATTTGAAGTCCTAGTTGAACCCTGTTAGGTATCAAAGTAGGGCATTCAACATTATATCATGCCAAAACTATTTCAAAATTAACTATGATCCTGGATCAATACTATAAAGGGCATGGGGTCCACTATGATCATGAAGGTCATGTAATCTATTCAGGTCACAATTGGTAAATGGTGTAAGTAAGGTCAGCATGGGTGTTGTAATTACCTATGCATTGACAACCGTACCCATTTTTTGCATAATGTGCATTTTTTGTACATTTCGAGCATTACATGTCATATTTTTTATGCATTGTACATTCTTAAAAAAATTGACATGTTTTTCTATTTTTTCATGTGAAATTTTGGACATGAAATAATATGGACATTCTAAGTGAGAATCATTTAACATACTATGCACCATTTCCATGATGGTATGAGTTTACCTCTTAGCAACACCATTCTATTAAGGCATGTAGGTAGTTGTCAAATGTCATATAATTTCATGTTCCTTAAAAAAATAAGAGAACTCATTATAAGTGTAAGCCTCCTCTTGATCTAAGTGGAGTACATGGATGTAGTAACTAAATTGTCATTTGAAACATGCTTTAAACTTTGTAAAGATATTGAAGCCATGGCCCTTGGTCCTCAAGAAACACACCCACAATTTTCATGTGTGGTCATCAACAAAGATTTGAAATTATTTGAACCCACTAACATTATGATTCATGCAGACTTGATTCTTGATGAGTACTAGAGCCAAATGGGGCATGGCAATGTTTCCTAACTAAACAACTACAACAAAGAGCATTGGTATTTTTGAGTGGTGGAAGGCCTCTCACTATATCATCTATTTTTATTTCAAATAAATGTCCAATGCTTAGATTATTGTATCATCAATGCCATAGGGTGTCATAATGATCAAACTTGATTGCCAATGTTTGGTTGTCATTATGAATAACATCAAGTTCAAACATTTTTCTTATTCAATAAACATGTGCAATAATCATGTAGCTCCCATATTTTTAGTGAGTGAGACACAAATTGTCACCACCTTCACAATCAAAATAAACCTTACAGTTATGATCCAACATTTAATTGGTGAACACTTAGTTCGTTGTGAGACCTAGAACACAAATCATTTATGTTAGCTAACAAGGATGCTTGCCAAGTGAAATAAATTTATCATGTAAACCTTGGAATTTTTAGGTGGTATCATCACTGAGAGTGACTTGTCTATTGTAATACCTATGTTTTAGATTAAAAAACCAATCCTTTCATATAGTCATGTGCCATGTAGTATCTAAGTCCATGTACCAAATATAACTTTGATAGGGGATATCCACATGATTTTTTCCAACATATACATACTTGAGAATGAAATTTATGGGAATAAAGTACATATAATTTTTTGGAGTAACTTGTTTCAAATCATCATCTGTGATCTATCATCAAGAAAAAAATCATCATAGATGGTGATTTGAAACATGTCAACCTATAAATTTTCACACAATTTATTCCCATAAACATCATTCTCAATCTCTTGGACTATAAAAAGAGAACAAATATTTTACATACTTCATCTTGAGAGCAATCATCTTCAACAATATTACCATGTTGTTACTATGTGGTAAGGTTATTATTATATCATGAATATTGTGAATTTTTATTTCATATTGTGATGTTTGATGCAAATTCTTGTTATTGGATGACCCATTCATGAATGATTTATACCAACAATCTTTTATTTTGTGCCCATTTTTCTATCAAATCAGGCACATTTTCAGGGAACAAGATTTGTTGCCTTCTTGTTGTTGCTTGGCAAGATGATTTGTAGGGTGTGTGGGATTCTTGTTACTATGATGTGTGACCAAGGCATGAACCTACTCATTAACCAATAAATTTTCTCTTTGGGTAATTCATTCTTTACCAATGCACTTCTTCATTTGCATTTTTCTCCTTGTGATTACAAACACACTACATTGAAATATTTTATTGTTGCCTTCCTCTTGTATCCAAAGGATTTTTTCTTCTACACATGTTTGTACAAAATTTATATTGTATCTTTATATATGGATCTACCTAAACCTCTTATGGAATGCACTATGTACATGTGAATAGCACACAAACTAAGTTGTGCACTTAAGTCCCTGAGGTCAGGTCAAAGCAACTGACATAATGGATGGGCTATGGATTGGGTTGGTTTTTAGGTGGAATGGGATTTAAAATGGGTGGTGGTAATGGGTTTCCCTGATGAAACCAAAAGACCTTAGATATGTCATGGTGCTTGTTAAGAGTTTCAAGTTGTGTCAAAATAGAGCTCTAAGGCCCTTTGGTTTTCGAAATCACAAGAAGTAAAAGCTCATGGTCAATGTTAAGACTAGGTAAATGGGAGAGATTGGTCTGAATGACTCGCAAGAAAAGATCTACTATGCTAGGTTGTCTATGCCTAGTCAATGTCATCCACAATATGTGAATGATATAAGTCAAGTCTAGACCTAAAGAGAAGGAGGTATGAGTGAGAAATTAGGCCTAGATAATGTTATAATGATGACCTTTATTCTAAGGGGATTGATAGGTGGATCAGGAATTCATTCTTATTCATCTAAAGTAGTCAAGGAGTCAATAATAAGATGAGGAATTGGGGTGGAACATAAAACCTCACATCTCAACTCGGTGTTAATATAAAACTATTTGAAAATTGTGGGACCAGATGCTCTAACCCTTGGAAATAAACCATAGCATACAAGACCTAGTGTCTTAGTAAGGGTCATCTAAAGGAACTTAAACAAAAAGATAAGGTTCAAGCGTATGAGCTTATTTAGACAATGGCTTGTGGTGTATGCTTATTTTGATGTTTAAATCAAGGTTTTATATAGGTTGATTTCATGAATAGGCAAGGATGGATGGAGCATGGATGCTTTCACCCATCGGCAAGGCTTTTTGACACTTTTTTTAATTTTTGGCTTATTTTTTGAGTTTTATTAAGTTTATGGAATAAATATTTGCTTGTTTGAATTGAAATTTTTAAATGAAATAAATGATAAAACTGAAATTAAATGAAAAAAAAAAACTTATTTTTACCCTTTCCAATAATTCAAAATGCATGTAAAGGAAAGAGGAAAAAACCTACACTATTATGCAAGGTGCTGATTTTTCCTAGCTTTATCTAGATGCAAACTAGGTGGTGATATATTTTGAGTTTTTGTTTTGTTTGGATGAGATGGATTAAATATGAAAACTATTTCCTATAAATTTACAATCAATGTAAAATTAAATCTAGTCTAAAACATCAATGTCACATCACTTTTTTTTTTACATTTTTGGTCTACAAAAAATATTTTCAAATGATTTGCTAAGGAAAGACAAGAAATACAATTTTTTTCTACTTTCAAGAGAAAACAACACTTTTAATTTACCAAAATAAATAAAATCAGAGATATGTTAGCCCTATTTGTGTGACTAATATTGTCTAAGCTCTGGTGTTTATCTAGTTGGTTGTTTTGAAGTTTTACATTTTGAAAATGAAATGTTATGTTGGCTGGAAATGTTTTTTGAAAGTTAGCTAAGATCTACCTATGGATTGTTTGTGGAATGATTTTGATAATGGAGAGAAAATAAATCAAATTGAATGCAATAAAAATCAAACAAACTATTATTTATTTTTGGTATCAAAGATAATGAAAAGAAATAAACTTCTCTCCCTATCAAATTTGTTCTTTTTTAATAAAAAAATTAATATAATGCAACAACAACTACACTAATCTAATCTAACAAATAAATAATATTTAAATAAAAAAGGATTCCAACTTTACCAAGGAATATATATCAGCTAAAATGCATTATAGTATGTTGATAAAATAATCCTCAATATGCTAGTTCTTTTTATCCTTGTGTGAATTCTAAAAACTCTATAACTAAAGGACATACAATTTCTTAAACAAATGGAGGAGAGTAGACACAAATAGAAATTTTAACACCCAAAAAATTACCTCAAGTTTTTTTTTGCAACTCTTTCTTCAAATAAGTGAACACACCAACTATAACCCACCCACACACATTCACACTATGTTTGCATGCATCTTAAAACTCATGCACACTATCAAGGCAACCTTAAAATAATGTGCTCATGAATAATGTATGTCACCTACTACCTAGTTGCTCACCTTCAATCTAAGAATGCGAGCTTCATCAAGGTGCTCGATAAGCTTGTTATAATAAAGTTGTGTCAACTACACTAGAATCGGTTTGTAGCACTACCCTTGACTTGGGTATTCAAGGATTGTCAAGTATAATTATACCAATTAGACCAACACTGAAACCCATCTCCAATGGTGAGAAACATAATTCACTAATTACACATTGACAAGGAGGGATTACAAATTACAACCTCAAGTACAATGAAACTAAGAGAGCAACCAAACTCCTACTTCAATAAAACTCTCATATAACCATTGTATTACCCTTACATACATTAATCAACAATAAACATTCGTGTTGAAGAGGAATATCTCAACCCCAAAGCAAATAG